>JASVER010000038.1:2926126-3084600 GCA_030449065.1 Oceanodroma leucorhoa | reverse complement strand
GGAAGGGAAGGGAAGGGAAGGGAAGGGACTGGTCACCAAGTCTGGTATTTTTTAAAGCAACAAAATAAGGGCTTTAACACTCTAATCTAAGAATTCATTTTACGCAGGTAATGCCATTTCCACTAAATAGAACAGGATTTTGAAGATGTGGTCACATAGCGCTAGTGATCTCCAAGGTAATGCAAAGTGGTACGTGCACGCCATCTAAACAGCTGAACATGGGGCAGAGCGCAGAATCTGCTGCTGCCACCTGTACTGCTGGTATTTGTATAAACTAAAAGTGCGGACCCCTGAAAAAGAAGAATCTCTTAAACCTCAGAAGAATAGGAAGATAGAAAAAGTCTTAAATGACTAATAGAATAAGCTAAGGCAGATCCACAGTTGAAATTAATCTGGTACTACAATGAAAAATGTGTGAGTAACCAGAAAAGACAATCTAGGGCCTCTACTGGGTCTTGTCCTGAGTTTATTTCCAAATGTGTCAAACTGACCAGCTTATACATTTAGTAAAGCTTTTGAATTAAAAAAACAATGAATATCTCAGTTTATTCTCAAAGCTAAACAGCGTTCTCTACCGAGAAAGAAAAATAAGTGTGTACATTAAAAGGTATGTGTCTGGTGTGTCTGAGGTTGGGCAAAAATGTAAAACTTTCTATGCCAGAGTCATTAAGGAGGAATATTTTTATATTATACATTAACATAATTTATTCTTTTAGAGGAATATTCCTTTTAGGGGAATATTCTATCCTCTGGCATGCCCATTATGTCTTCTAGAATAAAAGAAAAATTAAAAATGGATATGTATACATGACGTTAGCTAACGGCTTTTGTTAGTTAATATAAACATCTAGAAGTCTGAATATTTATCAGACTCTCCTAGATCTGGGAAAAGGAACAAGAATCTCTGGAAGAAATATTTTCCAGACTGCATAATTAAATCAACTTCCTTGGCTAGAGCTGCGGCTGTTACTTGCTGCTGTATATAAGGAAGTTCATCGCTTCACTGGTACCAAGGTTTGTTGTCAGAGGCATAAATGCACCATTTATAAAGTAAGGTAAAGCCAGAGGAAAGGGGTTCAGCTAAATCAGCAGCCCCTCTCCTTCGGGAGTCTGATTTATGTTGGCGGCTGGGAGCTCCTGCCGGTCGTGTCAAACCCCTTGCCATGTTGGCTCTGCAAAATGCAGGATTTGTTCCCAGAAGGGCAGGACAGCCCAGTGATGGGTCAGAGGTCAGCTGTGCTGCGAGGCGTTAGGGTTAAGAACACACAGCCCTTATGCTGCTGGGAAAGAGCTGAAATCCCTCTTTTTCAGTGTGCACAAAGCATTAGCTACTATTTTCTAGTAGTTATAAAATATTAATCAGAGTACCTATACTAACAGAGGTTGAAGGATAGCAACAATACGATCTATATAGTGTTCTGTATTCCACTATCTTTAGCTACTTTAAATCGGCAAGCATTCCCATTTTCCTCTGTCAGGGTGATATACAGCCTTCACCGCAGCGGTTGCTAGTGGTGACTGCTGTAGCTCAGGCAGATCAAGGCACCTAGAAGAGTGCTATTGCTGCTGTACCCGTTCATCTGCTTCGGGGCTCACAGTTCACTAGCAGCTGTCTTTGAGGTCACTGAGAGGAATATTTGCTTTTCTTCCTTTGTTCTATCAAGATTATTTTCTGGCTCTTCCAGATGATTATTGTGTCTTATGATAGAGCAGAACAAAATAAACCTGTGACTTCAAGTGACCGCGGAGCTGTCTGTATTCTTCCAGGGTGATTTAATAAGGGGTAGCAGCTCAAAATAACATGCAAAAACCTGATTTTTGAGATGTGGGAAAAGGCGTGGTGTTCCAGGGCAGTCCCACTTCCAGGAGAGAGAGGAGTCTTTTCTCAGCCCTGTCACCAGTTCCCTGCTTGATGATTGCCCTATATCCAGAGCCGCTATCAGACTAATACTTGTAAAATTGCTTTGGGTCCTTATTATTATTCCAGAAGCATAAAGTAATATTGTCTCTGTGTCATACATACAGAAAAACATAATGAAAGGAGGAAATGGTTGATGCATCCAGTAATAAAATACCTTACTGTGTTGTACTTAGTACACCCTCAGTATTCTTATTCTTATTCTGTATTCTTATTTTTTATAGTGGATTTCTAAATGCTAATGATGAAAAAAATTCTCTCTTCACTTTTTTTGCATTTATAGGACAAAATTCAAGACATGCTTTCACTCAGCCTTCCTTTCTCTCACATACACAGAGACAGGCATACAGCACTCCGGGGTCTGAGGGAGGAGGCATTCAGTGTTAATTAGATGTGTTATGTTTCACAGTATTGGCACAGACTAAGAACCAGTACAGATGTGCTCTATTGACAGGAGAGATTTTTCTTACTTTGCATCAAAGACATTTACACTGGGGTTTACAAAAGGATTTTAGAGGGTTAGGTGCCCAAATCCCATCACAGCTTAGTTGGAATTAGGGGCCTTGCTGCCTCTGGTTCTGTTGCATAAAATGGTACACGCRTGAGTGCACTTCACTGGTGTCACCAGCCATAATGTGTCCCCGGCAGCAATGACAGCTCTTGAAATAGTGGACTGACCTCTTCCTGATCCAGAGACTTTTCACTCCAGTGAGTTCTTCTGATGAACCCAGCCTGACGTAAATCATCTGTAATACCCTTGCACTGCTTCTTTCAACTTATTTTTTTCAGTGTGCATGTGTGTGAGCGAGGAGAGACAGGGAGAGACAGGGAAACTAAAGGACTCATGAAGGGTGGGTGCCTGAGCTAAGGAAGACCGAACACGGAGGGGTTCTGCAAGGCAGCTCTGGGAAGGCTGGGGGAAAGGATGATTTCAGAGCCAGGTAAATGAATATTTTATGAAGGCAGTGGTCCTTCTGCTGCAGGGATACAGATTTCATAACACATTAAGGTACAGTTCTCTATGCACTGACAGGCTCCTGGGTGAGAGAGCAACCCCTYTCACTGTGTTTAATAAGATACAGGGAGGCGTTTGAGAGGGAATGAAGAATGTTTCAAACTGATACAGTCTGAAAGATGTGTCCAGTTGACAGTAATTTACGCATCTTTTGCCTCAAATTGCTTAAAATGTAGTAAAGGAAAGGCAGAGGTAAGAGATCGAAGTGTGGAGGGAACGCAGTTAAGGGAGGCGAAGTGCTGTGTCCATGGGGTTGTACTATGCCCCTCTTTCTGCCAGGACCTTCATGCCAAGTTAATGTCCTCAGGCTCACATTCAGCTATGGCAGAGCTGAACGACTCCCATGGTGTCCCACCAGACTCCTGCAATTACAACTACTATAACTTCAGTGTGGCTTTGCGACTTCTTCAACCTTCAAATGCCCTATTGTGCATGCACAGCACATGGTTTCCTATTGCTTTGCAGGTTGGAGGTCATCTGAAGAGTTGCGTGAGTGGCTCAGACCCCCAAACGTAGCCCAAAGCTACATTTGCCCTGGTACAAACTTATTCTTAGCACAGTTTTTAATTATATATATATGTGCTTGTGTATGTGTGTAAAACTGAAATGCAAAAAGTCACTGTTTTCAGATTAATTCAGGTCAGCMTTGGCATGCCTGGCAGTTAGCGTCTGAGGTTAAATACCCCTTTCTAATGGCAGGGGCTAATTCCAGCAGGTGGGCAGCCTTCCTTCCCCAGGAGGCTCCGGCTGAGCAGTCCCATCTCCGCTTCTCATTCTCTCTCCCCAAATCAGCGGGCTTCGTCCAGACCACATTACAAACTGCCAGGCTCACCCTGAGGATTGCAGGGAGATGGTGATGGAGCTGAGACTCCCAGCACCCACGGGGAGGGACATCCCCGCCTGCTGTCCACAGAGTTCCTGGAGAAGCCCAAAATGGTAGGTCTGACCTTAACCATATGTTTAACTGAGCACAACTGTGGTGTTGATGCATTGCAGAGCAAGCTGGCGGCCAAACACCTCCAAGGGCAGAAACCTGGTGTCTAGGTGACCCTCAGCCCAAGGCGACCTGAAATGAGAATTTCCACAGCTCAACATCTGGACAGCTGTGGCCTTGCTGTCCGCTGGGTGGGATGTTAAGAACTGGGCAGTGGGGCTGGGAAGGAGACCGCAGGGTAGAGACCCCAGTGATCTCTGTTTACAACCTGCTTTATATCATCTGTGTTTTACAGCACACCCTTGATCTCAGATACAGCCCACTTGAGAAGCTAAACAGAAGCTCTRCTAGCACAGATCAATACCTGTGCTACTGCTTCATATTCTACTGCTTGTGTGTAATAATTAGATTACTTATCTCGAGTGCTGAGCCAGCAGCAGTTTAGGCCAACTCTACTAAACCTTTTTCATTTTTCACTGCTCTTCCAATGGTCTTCTAGCCTGACATGCAAAATCTCTTTATCGGGCCAGTCACGGTCTCTGGAGCAGATCTTGTTACCCGTGCGAAACCGCACCCTGACTGCTTATGCATTCTCTCTGTCACAAACTGTGTTTGCATTACAAARCAGACTTTTCATTTGAAAATGTGTTACCTTCCATATCTGCAGATGTAGAAGGTATGTTTTCATGAATAATTCAAACCTACAATGAGGCTGGAGGGAATATACTGTAATAATGTGCATAAGCACAGAGCCCTGAAGCGCCCTGAACGTCGTTTTTAGTATTAGAAAAGAAAAGCATCAACTGATTTGACTTTGATTTGATATTAAGGGAACATTTTATTTGTTCAAATACTTAGGAAATTCAAAACTTGCAGAACCCAAAGCACCTCCCTGCGTGCAGGACTTTGAGCATAAGCCTCCCCAGGTGCACAGAGCTTACACTGCACTGTCGCCCTGCTGAGAGGGATTTGTGCGACTCAGACGGCATCAGGAGTAACGGCTGGATGCAGAAACAGCTCCTCTCCTTTACAGAAGTTGTTGGTTTTTCAGAAAGCTTCCTTTTGAAGAATATTTCGATCACGTAAACATGTGCCRTGTCCAACAGGGTTGAAATTGCACCTTTCCTGATGAATATTTCCAGGGCAACATTCTAATTGTAGTTTGCTTTCAAAGCTAGAGGTTATCCTAGCTCCTTATGCTAAGCTGTAAGACTGAAACGTACCCACTTGCTCTTCCTGTTYGCAGATAGCCACACCAGATATGCTGAGGATGGTCATGACTGTCATGACTAGAGGGAAAACAAGGACATAACCCATCATGCAGAAGGAGCTTTTTCATTGATTATGAATACTTCATATCAATTCTTAATACACTTGCCATTTGTCAGAGCTTTGCTTTTTGTGTTCCATGTTTTGTGCTATTTTTGAAACCTTTTTATACTCTTCCTCATAACAAATACTTTGAAAACTCATTTACTATTGCAAAAATTTAGGTCTCTCAGCTCTGCCCTCCTAACCTTCTGATTTTGCAGCGTCACCAGTTTTGCTAGAAGTTATGCATTTGCTCACCCCTTTCATACATGTAAAACTTGCAAGATCTGGGACATAATTTGGTAAAATGAGCTTACTGATTCTGTGTAGGTGTCAGCTTAGCTGATCTGACAGGGCACTGAATGCAGACTTCCCAATATTGCATGGCTTATTTGTCCTGACCGCCAAGACCTTCTCAGCAGGGTGTAGAAAGGAGCTTACGTTGTCTCATTTTGAGCAATTTGTAAATACCATGGGACAAAATTCAAGGGATGAAAACTGTATTGTTCTTTATTAGCATGAGTTTACCACATCTATTCTTTTTTTATTTTATCCACTTGCTACTCCCTGAAAGTATGAATTATAAAACATTTTAGCAATGCAGAAATATTCATTTTCTCTGTAGCCAGAATATTGAAAGCAACCAGCAGAACAGGAGTAGTCGTGCTTTCATGAGCATAATAAATCACTGTGTAGGCAGCTATCTAACCAGAAGCTTTGAGAATACATGTAAGTTTTGACATTAAATTTAATCACACGTCTTTTCCAGAGAGTAATACCTGGAGGATCAGATTTACATAACGTGAAAAGCAGTCATTACTCAAAAATACGTATGAATGCTTGCATCAGAAACCACTTGCTTCTCTAGAGACAGTATCTGACTGAGTATTTACACAGTTAAATCGGATTTCTCACCCTTCTTGTTGAACTGAGAAAATGTGCTATTAAGTATTTGTTTAGATACTTATAAACATACCTGAAACTGTGTACACAGCCAGCCCATGGAAACCATGCCAGCCTCACTCTGCTTCTTCCTTTGTGTCGGTCGTGTTTTCCCATCTCTTATTTCCCAGCTTAATCTAGAATTGTAATCTTGTAGGCAGGTGACTACCTTTAACATCTACTGCCTCTAGCACAGTACTCTTGGCATAATTTGGGTCTTTAGGACTATGGTAGCACAAGTATTTAAAGAACAAGCCCTAGTAAGAGATTAAAAGTGCTAGGAAATTATCCCCGCCCCTCAATGATAACTGCAGCAAGAAGTGGAAGGGTTTGGCTTTCCCTAGCTGGTCTGACCTTAAAGAAAAGAGCCTTTCAGGAGAGGAGTATATTTAGTCTGCTTTGCCTGGCACTCTTCTGCTGAGGAAGGTCTTTCCAGTGGCCTTGGAGAAGCAGCTGGTCCCTGGGAAGAACAAGCTCAGAACAACCAGACCTGAATCACTGAGCACAATTGCAATTTGTTAAGATGAGGTTCAGTGGAGCTCTTTCATATCGCTCAAGGAGAATGACATCTTGGGAAAACTACATTAGGAACCTAAGTAAGTGTGTGATCTTCAAGGTTGCAGGTTACCTACCACTCATTAAATGTAGACAGTGTTAGCCAGGCCTCACCATGTCTAAAAATCAAATTTGGGCTCATAGATATGGTTTAGGGAACTGAAAGGAGGCTCTATGACTTAGAAATGTTGCCCACTCTTCCCTAACYGTGGTTTATGGAGCTGTTTCCAGGAACCCACCAAAATGAAAGCCTCTTATAACCAGAAGTGTAGTATTTTTTGTTTTCAAGTGCTTTTGGCTTTTTTTTTTTTTAAAACCTTTTTTCCTTGCAGCCACTTACAGCATAAAATTGAAATCCACCATCACTGGACAGCAACTCCAAAATCTGCAAAGCGGTATGACCATGTAACAGATCCAAACCTAGCTGGCTTCCCTCTGCGTGGAGCACACGGGGGCTGAGAGCAGGGAGCCCCTCTTCTCCTGCTGCTTTTTCATGTAGGGTTGGCTGACGGGAACGGAGTGCCCTGGGAAGTAAGGGGAGCTCAGACTAAACCGTAGCTGTGCCTCTAAATTTCTTTACTGTAGCAGGTGTGGAGCAAGGGGGTATAGCAAGCAAGCTTTCTCAATCCAGCCGGCAAACGTAACACCTCCAGAAACTTTCTCCACCTACCCACTACCTTTTCCCAATGCAGCATATGCAAGTTGAGGCTTTAGAGAACACCCATGTCTAAGAACTCCTTTAAGGAGGTATACATGCCATTTGTCTGGCTCGCTGTAGTAGCAATTAGGTAATACTAAGCTACATTGCTTATCTCTCAGCTGAGGGAAGGAGCTACAACAGCTGGATATCAATTGCACRCAGGGATTAAGGACGTGACCCCAAATGAACCCCATCCATTTTCTCAGCAGCTCACATGTCATGAGTCTTAAAAATCAATATGTAACTCTGAATTATGAATAGTTTTCAGCTGGAAAGTTTGAGAAATATTGATGTGGCTGCTGAGCAGTTGGTACCACAATATTAATGTGAGTTGTGAATCTAATTAGAGATACACACAGCAGAAAATTGGCAAAGACAAGGTTAAAGCATTGCCTGATGCCTTTCAGAAAGAATTGGGTGATTTGTTTTAAATTTCAGRTTTGATATTCTATAGGCAGGTTAAAAATGCAATTACAAAATAAACTAATAAATCCAAAGCTAAAAAGCTGTGTGCAGAAAAGGCACCCTTTTCTTGTCCACAAGGACAAAGYATTTATATGCTTAAATCTGATTTTTCTTTTCTCTTGACGATCTCCATGTCCTTCCATCAACTGAAGTAACTTTTGTTTTTCATCTCTCTATTCAGACTTCTTCCTGTTCCCCAATTATATTTTCTTTTTCTTTCAGTCTTGAGTGCATTTATACTTTCCCAGTCTTTCAATATCTCTGTCTTGACCACATGTATGTATAGCTCCTCTGTTAAAGAATACATATCATGTCTCTCCACCCCCTTCTAATACAGGAGAGGAGCTTCTTGTTCAAAACACTTTATAACAGAGAAGCAAATGACAAGTAATTGTTGTACTCGGTTCTTTCAGTTGCTGGTGGACAGTGGGAGAGGCTTTTCCTGGGAGGCACAATTACTGGCACAACATAGCACGAGTCCTACCAGCTGTGGTGTGGCCCTGCTGCCTTGCGAGAACAAAGATGTAAGCACACACTGTACATGCCCCAGCCCATGAATACCTTAGGTTGTTACAGTAGAGGGGATAGGAGGAAATTCGATTATAAATGGAGACTTGTTTTCTTACCATTGCCCACAATAAACATATTTGTAATTCAGTGGTGTAAGAAATCAGGGATGTTCAAGAAAAGCCTGTTTGTATCTCAAGTATGGTGGACAATGGGCGAAATTCAGCTCCACGTTGAACACATTGGAGTCAATGGAGTTTCTTCTTCTTTGGGCTATTATTTAAGGCCAGTTGTCTTGTCTTTACCTCCAGATTACTCCTGCAAAGCAGCCCGCAGTGGGCGTGCTGTCGGCTTGGCAGCCGTGCTGGTGCTGCTTTGCCCGACGTGGCACAGCAGGCAGCACCCACTGCAATGAGGAGGGACACTCCTGGGACCCCCCAATGGCATCTTTCCACACGGCACCCCCACCCCACAAGGGCTACCAGTCTCTGAGGATAGTTTGACCCAGGAGCTGCTAAATATCACCTGGAGGTTCATGCACATGGAAGGGATGTCCTGTTTTCTGCAACCCCCCAGTGACCTTGCAGGGCTTATTTGGAAGGAGCCAGGCTGTGTTTGTGTCCTGCATGGAACAGAGGAGTAAAAAGTCACTTATTTGGACTGAACTGGCATCTGTGCCACTTTCTGTGCTGAATCCCCCTCTGCTCTGGCTGCTTCATCACAGGAGCCGAGCTCTGTCAGAGCTACAAATCACTCTGCAGCCAGGGGAAGGATGTCGTGCCTCGGTTCACAGGAATACTCAGATGGGCACACATCCAAATAATGTCTGAAGTCCCTGCAGGCCTATTGTTGGAGCCCTGTCCCCATGTTCCATCACGGTGCACTGCGTCATTCTGAATGGATGTGGTACCAGTTTGCAATGCACAGATATTGCCATCGTAACAGTGCTCTGTGTCACCCTGTGCAATTTGGCCTGATCCTATTTTGCATTGCACAGACCCACTCTGCCTCCTTCATTACCTGTCCACGTACTTGAATGCTGGACACTCAGGTGTCCAGGAGCCTTCAAAGGACACAAGAGGACACAATTCAATAAGATCTTCTGGTTTTCTGTTTCAAACATCAATCTCAAAATTAATGGATCCAATAAGGTTTCTCTTTTTTCTTCTTTTTTTTTTTTTTTTTCTCATTTATTTCCCTGCGGCAGAGCACAATAGATGTCAGGACATGCAATATCCACTTTCATGGCTGTGGAATCAGAAAAGGCCATAACTCTGGGTTTTCAGGTTCACGGACAGTGCACCTGGGAATTCATAGCTAGCTGCAGCTTGAAGAGTGAGGAACTGCAGACAGCTACATTACAAGTCACTACTGAGACAGAATTATTTTAACAAGGTAGAAACACAGCTTTTAAAGTCCAACAACGAATACGGATATCTCCAGAGAGAATACAGAGGAAAAATTAAACAGTGAGTACAGTTGTGCGCCTGCTTTGTCCCCCAGTTTATTTTTACCTGAAGTGTCATAAAATATTTGAAAAATCTTGCCTTTGAAAATCAGAATCCTACATAATTTTCCCCAAGCCAAGCAACGTGAAATGATCTTCACCACTCAGGCATACAGCTTTGGTGGAGCTATTACTGAGTTCACAACACAGATGGCCAGTCGCATTATATAGAACAAATGGGAATTGTCTTTATTACAGTATTTAATTGGCCATCCCCAGATAATGTGAGTTAGGGCAAGGCATGCTCCTCCATAATAAATACTGATGCTGGAGAATGATTGCCAAGCTTTCTGAGAGATTTACTTTTGTCTGAGGACTGACTCTTCTCGGTGGAACATGCTCCGCTCTCACCCTCTGCCTCTTCGAAGAGAGCAGCTTCTCCTCCTCTCCCTCTTCCCCTCGCACGCTTTGATCAGTGTTTGATACCATTGACTACTAATTCTGCACAATGTTGAGTGCAGAAGACATCAGAACTGCAAATAAGCAATGTGTCAGCATATCAAAGAAGGAAGAGCTTCCACCCAGTTCCCTACAACACTCCTGTTTTCTGGCCCCTCTCTTCTTTATCCGGCTGAGCCGACATGGGGGAGCCCCCCGCCCACAACCCGCCTGCTGCTGAGCCCCCAGTACAGCCTGTGCTCAAACCCCGCTGTGTCCTGAGCCCCAGCTCACTCCTCCCTGCGCAGGCAGCCTGCTTTCACGGGCAGGGCAGGAGGCTCCATGCCTCTCGTCAGGGCAACACGGAGGTCCAGGCAGTCGCATGGGAAGCAGGAGGAGGTTTTCATGCTCCTGAGGGAGAGGAGGGAGCTCAACACATGTGCTTCAGGAGGGAGGCAGGCTGCCCTGCACCATCCCAGCTCTGGTGGTTCCCAGCCCAGGAGCAGTTCCTGGGACTTTCCTTTTTAAAGAACAAAGCCAAGTGCTCGGGGATGCTGGCACTGCCAGCGCTAAGCAGCAGCTGCGCTCTGGCATCACATTTTTGGACTTCTGTGCCTGCAACTCCCTTGCAGTCCTCAGCTGAGTGCCATGACTGRGGTTTTCATTTGCTTTCACGCAGTTGCACCCTCTGAGCAAGTCAGGATCATCCTTTCAGGTGTACCTGCACTTTGTTGTACGTGTCCTTGGCTGAAGGAGCATACACAGAGGCAAGAGGGACCCACTGTCTCAGGGAGATACTGCTGCTCATTGCCTGCTACTGCTGAATACTGGAGTGCAGCCCAGCAGAATTAACCTACAAGATCACAAATCATGCACATTGCAGCTAGGAGTATAATTGCACTACTATTATGTACCCGATTTCTGTAAAATACCATTATTTTACTGTTTAGAAATGTCCCCTTAGCAGCAGCTATAAATATACTTGCATTCTACATCAGGTTAGTTAAATATCAATTAAAATATTTATTGAATAACTTATTAATTGACTATAACTACCATGTTATATGAAAAACTGTTTAGAGATGTGAAATTATATCTTAGACTTGTGTAGTTACAGCTGATGAAACTGTAATTTTATATGGTATGTTGAGAAGAAGCAATCATACACTTTTTTAAAGTCCTCTGATTTTTAAGCCCTCTTACCTTATGAAACATGACTATTTATTTAGATGGTATTTTAAAATATAGATGACAAATTAAAATGCTGCGTAAGCACTTTCCAGGTTACTTTTTGAAGCAGCAGAGGTGAAGCAGGAGGTGCAGTATCTTGATCTCTGTAGCATTAAAGCACTTTAACCACTTTTGGGGGGGAAGCACAATGCACTGAGGAGCAAAAGACAAAGAGGAATCTCTAACAGCAGGACTCATGAATTATGTTCCCAAACCCCTCCTCTGGGTGACATCCTCGCAGACAAGCCAGTCCTGCTTTCGTTGGAAGCATCCTCAGGGTTGCATGGCTTTTGGCTGCCAGCCTCTCCCTCCCCTCCTCTCACCTCAGCATCACTCTAACTTGCTCTTTCCTACCCTCATCTCTCCTGCCTTTCACCTTCTCTCTTTTCTTCCCCTGCCATACCACTCTCCTAACCAAACTTAACTCATCAATGGTGATGATAAAAATTAAAACAGCAGAAACAAATACCACCATCCCTACCAAAACAGTTGGCAGGTAGCTAAGCCGGACACTAGCCGCTCCTACTGTTCCCCCTGCTTCCTTTGGCAGGACTGTATTTTCAGATGTATAACCCATAGGCTATTTGTGAAAAGAAATACAAGAGCAATAAAATCGGTGAACGCTGCAATTCAACRGTGAGTAATTACTTCTGTCGGGTTAGACCTTTTCCTTTCCACCTCCAAGCACAGAATCGCTCTGCTCTTGGTGCCGGTCCAGGTTTCTAGAGTTTATTTTGAAAGCATTACAGGGAGTTATCTCATATAAACGTTGCTGCTTATCAGCTGCCACACTTTTAATGGTGAGGGATGTCCACAGGAATTAACACCATTTGCACAGAAGACGTGTGGGCACCGCGTTTGCAGCTTGCCAAGCTGCACCAGATTGCATGTGAGCAGTGATGTTCTCCAGACACACACACACACGCACACATGCTCTCCCTCCTGTAAAAGATGTCAGTACCTCTCTGCAAAACTCAAAGCAGAGCAGTTTGCTTGCCTCTGGCTTGGGATTCCCCCCCCTTCCCGCACCTCCCAGTAGCATCGAGACAAACAATAAAATGACCTTTATAATGAGAAAAAAATGACAGGCAATTAGTATCCTGGAAGGGAAAATATGATGCTATTACTGTTTCTTTCTTGTTATGCTTAATAGATTAACTATGTCTGTAATTTAGTAAAAGGCTGTTTGTGGAGGGCATGTGACAGGGAACAGATGCAGTGAATACTGTTTTTAAATTCTCTTCTTTATTCAGTTACTGAGACTGAGACTCTGAAAGAGATTTCCCCCCAGACCTCCATGGGTTTGATTACTGCATTCTGGTATTTTCACATACTTTAGGCTGTAGTCACGCTACCGTGCAGATTTTGGTGAAAATCCCCCTTTTATTACATTTTTTCCATTACTTAGTATGAAGGCCCCTTTTCCTGTAATGCTTAGTCACAAACTGGGGGCAGAGATAGATTTCCTCATGTTTAGCTTGTACTTCTGTGAGTGCCTCCAGAATATTCAGAAACTGAATTTAGGTAAGTAAGCATCAAAAAACCCAACTTTTATTGAAACCTTGGCACCTTTGAGATCAATGGAAATCCCCTCTTTTAGTATGGCCAAGGCTTTCTCCTTCAATCTTTTTGGCTTTCAGAAAGTATGAGGTTGGCTGTTTGGGTTTTTCAACAGTACTTCTTGTGGTGTGCATTTTATTTTATGAAGGTTTGTGCCTCTCTGATCCCCTGGTAGACATTGTGTTGGAGTAAAATGACTCTCACCCAAGCAGCCCATCAAGAGGCTTCACCCCCTGCCTGGTTCTCCCCAAATTTGAAGGGAGGAAGGTATCAGTGTGTTTCTGGATAGATGTGAGAGCTGTTCGGTGGGAAAGAAGGTTTTGGTATGGGAAGTACTGAGAGCCCCTGATGAGTAACTTGATCTTCTTCACACCAGAGCAGGAGAGGAGGAAGGGGATCATTAGGACTGTGAGTAAGTRCCATTGGTTTAAGCCATTATTACATGCTACTTGAGCACTGTGAGAAGGAAAGTGTGTCTGCTTTCCATGCACACATGCAGAATTGCTTGTCAGGGTCCCCACGCGGCCGTGACTTTGCTTGCGCAGTGCCGCGGTCAGCGAGCAGGAGCTGGGTATTCCATTCCTGTGCTGAGCAGCACCCCTGGGAGCCGGCTGGGAAAGAGAAAACTCATCCCAGCTACTTTCTCCTGACCTTGTTTCAGCTTTACGATCCATGTGGGTGACTGACAGCTTGCTGAAGCCTGGCAGCAGCGTTGCAGTGGCTGCGACCAGCAGTTTAGATAAACAAACAGTAACTCCCTTTCTCTTGGGTTGCCTTGTCAGATGGGTCCTGGTCCAAAACAGGTCCTCTGCAATGGTCTTACAGAGCTGGGGACCTGGGGGGACCTGGGGCAATCGGGGGGTCACAGCCCACCCACCTGCCACAAGCACAGCTGCCATTGGGAGCCAGGATGCAGCGTTTGTACCTATGGCCGACCTGGCTTCACCCAGCTAACCAGGGTACAAGCAGCAGGGCAATGTCGAGCCCCCCTGTGTTTTGCAGGAAAGGGAGAATTGTCTTTTTCATCTCTTCCCAGCTACGAGGAGGAAATCAGAAGGCATGAGGAGCCTGAGAAAAGGGCCCTTTAGCTGCACCGTAGAGACTGAAAGCTTTTGTTTCCTCCTAATCTAAAGGAGTGGTGAAACTGGAGACTCTCAGGTGTGGAAGCCAAGCAGCAATGGCATGGTATAGCTGCTTGACCCCTGGGGAGTCTGTCCTTCTTGTCGGGGAGGCCAGAGATGGTGGGCTCTCTCCTCCGCATTGAGCTGAGGAAAGCCAGGCTCCCAACTAAATCGGCCATAACGGAGCACCTGCCTGCAAAAAGGTGTGGCACAGGTTTCTTCCACCTCCCTTCCCCCTCACCTCCTGCCTTCCAGCACCAAGTTTTCAAGCCCCTTTCCAGTAAGTCACACCAGCAGTGGGCACACCTACGGTGGACACAGCTCAGCCCAACAGTGGGCTTGTCCAGATCCCCTCACGAGCGAGGGCAGTACAGCAGTCCTTGAAGACCTTCTGCCAACCTATTTGCTTTTCAGAACAGCTCTCCTAAGATGAACAACCTGCTAGCCTGGGCCCGGGCTGTTTCCAGTCTGTTCAGGATTTCCCACCTCTGGTTTGTGGGGTCTATGRCACCACCTCATGCAGCATCGCTCTTCTACCCTGACCAGAGCTTCTGCACTGAATGCTTCCTCCCAAGTTCTTCCTGCTCTCAGCAGGTACTTGGTTTTCACCATAAACTAGGAGAAAGGAAAAAACAATTGCCTTTGCCTTCTCTTAAAGATGCTGTTTGACAGGACTGTGATACAGCTGGCTGCCTCTCTTGCGAACTGGAAAGAGGAACCGTCATTTTGGGTCTCTGTTGTCCTTAGAGCTTGCACTAACCTCTTCTATTGCTCTGGGATTTTCTTCTGAAAACGAAGCTGATGGTTTCAGGCGATGAAATTTGCTAGTCTCAAAAAAGATCAGATTAAGAAGTATCAAATCTTTAATATCAGACAAAAAGGCAGGAAAGGGGCAGAAGCACGTAGCACCTGCAGGGCGTCTCCCATCCCTTTGTTTCAGCTTTACGTGGGTCTGGGGGATGCAGTAAATAGCAGAGCTCTGTCTTTCAGTCCTATGTTGTATCACCTGAAGGATCCTAAGACCAGCAGCTGCAAGTCCTGAAGTGTGTAGGATTCAGCAGAGTGCATCCTGCTCTCGTAAGCTCTTCATTAGCTTGGGCTCTGCACTGGGGCCTCCAGAGAAATTCCAGGTGTGAGGGGAAGAGGGCAAGAGGCAGGAGGCGAATTCAGGTTTGGGGATAAGGGATGAGCCAGGTGGGGAAGGAATGAGGAGGCAGCAGTGGGAGTTTGGCAGAGCCAGGGAAAGGAGGAGAGGGGTGAGGAGCCCAGGAGAGCAAGGCTTTCCCTGTGCTTCAGCGTGCTGAACTAAGCACGCCATGGTTTATGCTGGTGGGGTAATGCCAGTTCATTTATAAGATCTGCTGACTGGAAGATTCTGCATGTATGTGTGTATATATATATATAGCTTTTGGCTTCTGGGGTGTTTCTCCCAAATAGCTGAACAGACAGAAAAACCCTAACAACAAAGAGGTATTTACACATTCAGATGTGCCCACTGATGGTTTCCTAATCATAATCTGGCACTCTGCACATTTGTGTGATATTTATGGATAGGAATCAGTTACATTTTGGGAAAAGAGAGCTACTAGAGCAGGAAGAATAACCACAAAACAGTAAAACATGACGGGGGGGAGGGGGGGGGGGGAAAGGAAAATGTGAACTGTATTACCACAGTAGCTAACAGTTTTATCACACATACTGGTAAAAAGAGTTTAAAAAGCAAAGCAGCCCCACTGCCAGGGTGACCCGACCCCCTGGTTTGGCTGTGACAGGGCTGGAATACAAGACTGAAAATAGCAAGAGGCTGCTTTGTCCCAGACCTCTGTCTTGTCCTCGTGCCCCATGTCAGGCCACGCCATGTCAGCCAGCACAGGCAGCACGTCCCTGCCACATCCTTCCTCTCTGATCGCCCCCTCTTATCTTTTCATCTGCATTACCTTCTCCAGTCAGCAGGTAATACTTGGTCTTCTCAGCCCACAGGAATCCCTTTCATCCCAGCTTAGGAAAAGAAGTATACATCCTTAAGTAGAGAGATCATGTACTTAAATAATATTGGTATGTTTTAAAAGAAAATTCTAGATGCCAGTCTCGCTCCTCCTGTCCATGTGGTACCTACATCCTGCCTGAATCACACACAGCACAAAAGGGCCCCTGTCTGATTTTCCTCAGCTCTGTCATAATAGAAGGTTAATGACAGTGAAAAACATGAACCTAAAAACCCTGCTAGCTAATGTCATTTAAGTATTTAGCTCAGAAAAATAGCAAGGTACCCTTCCAAGCAAATGCAAATGACCTTGATTAAAAAATCCTGCAGAAGGCTGGCGTATTTATTCAGGCCAATGAAATTCAAAGTATTGCCATAATACCTGCCTTATAAAAATGCATGTATTTCTTCAGCTGTGTGTATTTAAACCTTTTAGCAGTTCTAATGAGCTTTCAGAATGAAGCTACTACAGCAATCAGCTTCTGTGTAACAAGCAACATTTAAATATTAAAAACGTAAATTAGCTAAGCTGGTTAATTACAATTTTCCAAATATTGCAAAAAGTGCAAGTAAGACTATTAACTGCTTTGAAATTCAGATATCAGTTCCTCCCACTCAGGGAACATCTAGTTCAGTAGCGAAGATGAAGTTACAGAACAGTCTCCTGAGCTAGCCAAAACAATATCTGCTTACTAGAACTGAAAGCCCTGCATTTCAGATGCCATTCAGAGTCGTTAAAACTACACAAAAGGCTGTGAGAAAGCTTTTTTTTTCAGATCAGAGTGTACCAGTTTGTGGAAATAAAAATGTCTTCCAGGAAACATCATTTCCGGTGAAACCCAGGCAGGTTTCTACCAGCAAATCTGGCTGGTTTCTTCCTTGCTCCCTGTGCCCACGCCGAAGGATGCTCTGACGCGGGGTGCTGTGGCCGGCCATGCCGAGAGCTGGGCAGGCGGGGTCCCACCTCCCCAGCCTCCCGTGCCCGTGAGGACCTTCCCCTCACTGAGCACACGGAKAAGCATTTGTCTCGGATTTATCCACAGCTAAAAATGTGCAGCAGGCAGCGTTTGAGCTGCAGTTGCTTCTGTCCCAACTTCTTCATAAAAGTGACCCTGGCAGCAAATGGAATATCAAGAGAGTAGTCACAAAAGCCAACTGATGAGGACAATCTCTTCATTTTCTCTTAGAGAGCACGGGTGATTGTAGGCTGGCACTCAAACCCATCCCGTGAACTCATTTCCATTAGTAGAAAAAAAGTAGCCAGAATGCTCTTAAAAGTCACCCACTAGGAATGTCCCCAGCCTGGCCCTTAGACCCCCTCTGCYCTGCTTATAGCAGGCAGCCACTGCACACACCTCCATTTACAGAAATGGGTGCAAGCATGGAGTAAATGGCCTAGCAGGAAGATGACAAATGGATCCAAAATTATAAATGTGCACATCTCTGGGTGTATCATCTGCCTGTACTGCTTCGCGCTGGAGAACAAAGAAGGGGCGCAGAAAATGCCTCCTCCTCAGTCTTCACTGGAACTGACTGAAACCACAAGGAAGTCATCCCTCTTAAAAGAGCTCCGAATGTTTTTCGTTTCAATACTGCGAAGAAATACATATTATTTTCTCAATTGTTACTTTATACGTTGCTGCAATTCAAAAGCTTATAAGAGAGAGTGTCTCGCAAAAGTGAGGAAAATGTCTGTTTGATTACACTTCTTCACAGGAGTAAATGGGTGGTTTTTGTTGTTGCTCAAGGAAACTGTTTTTCAGTGCTAGCTCTGCAGTGGTTATTTAGTGAGCATTTATGTTTCTAAGGCATCTCAAGATTTTGCATGTTGCCTTTGTTTCCTTTTAAGTAATCTGTAATTTTCCATCTGTCTCTGACCCACCCTGGTTTTGGCTAAAATCCCGGCTGGCCCATTCAGCCCTGTCTAAGGTGGAAATGAAGCTCCAAGCTATTTCTGGAAGACATCGTGTATTAGAAGCTATCAACACTTGGCGGTATCTTTTCACTTGTAAACCCCTTGTTGGCTTAATTTGGAGTTAACTCCAGGCAAACATCTCTCAAAAATAAGTGAGAAAATGAAAAGGTTTGCTCAACTGACTTTCAACTGCTTAATAAGAATTGAACTGAATAACACTTGTCACTCAAGCATACTGTAGAGTAGGATAATGGTTACCGCTAACAGCTAAAAACCACGTAATACTTCAGAACAGCCATCAGAATAGCTGCTTTATACTAGCCTGAGTAATCTTTCAGCTGAATTAAGAGCAAGCTAATAGCGAATTAGTCATTGCAATGATAATCTCTTATTTATATTAGCTTAGTGTCTGCAGGTTCCCAGTCTTGGAAGCTACCCGTGGACATACACGCGCACGGCATTTCACYGCTTCAGCAGAGCAGCCGCTTTTGAAGGATTTTGTGTTTTTGGAGGGGTGACTGTGTGCAACTAATAACAGCTTCTTAATCAACAGGCCTGATGACCAGAGCACAAACACCTCAAACCATATTTGTTACCATTTTTTTTTCTGGTAGCAATTCCAAGTCAGCTATCTGCAAGGAGAGCCCTTAATTTTCCTGAGCCTGATCAATGGCTCACCATCAGTGGGCTCGGGGTGTTTACATTTTGTTTGCTGTTTAGGTCTTTTGAGTCACAAAGTACAGGCTAGCTCCAAAGCCCATCGTCTTATGCTTTGCTTAAGCCTATGCTTATTATACCTTTGCTATCTTTGTTCTCTCTGCTGAAAGGAGGGTAGGACTGGTGTACAAACCCATTGCTACCTTAACAAGATATTTAAATTACTTTGGACGGGATCAAGCACAGTGTGTGTGATTGATCCCCCACACCCTGAAAGGAAGAAACCGCCCAGACGGATGGGTGGAAGAGATGTTCCCGGCATAAGGCTGGCAGAGGACATAGCTTAGGGACTCTCAGAGAAAATTATTTCCTCTTTCTTTTGCCATCTTGGGAGGCACAGGAGACCCCTGCAAGTCAGCTGCTTGGTCTTCTTTGGGGGGAAGCCTGGTGGTTCCTATGTTGGAACAAGAATGGAGGGGGAGCGCTGGGAACCTCCATCCTCGCCGGCGCCCTGGGGACCACAGCGGCGGTGGCCACATGCCCCTCACGATCCTGCACCGTCATTGACATGCAGCTGTGCTGCGCAGCTGAGCCAGAGCCCCCGGAGGGTGGCCAGCATCGCGGTGCGGGCGTGGGTCAGCTCTGCAGGGTGCACAAGCTCTTTTCTCCCCCTCGTGGGACTCCATCATTGTACGAATGGCATCAGTAAAGGGTTTAAATGCTTCCAATTCATGTCAGCAGCGCCTGACATCACCTCCCAACCCACAGCAGCACAGTGCTCTTGGAGCACAGGAAAAGGGAGAAAACGTCCGTGACCAGACTAATTAAAATCTCTGTTACATGCTGTTGGGCTGGGTTGGTGAATACACTGTGGAAACGGTGGGGAGAAAAGATTCAGAAAGGAAAAGAAGGAGAAGAGAGAGAAGAAATTTTGCTACAATTATTTTGTGGGGTTTTTTTAGGACACAACAGAAGAGCTGAGATGTGCAGTAACAACTGGATCACCGAGGAAATAAATAGGATGCTGTGGAAATATATCATGAGTACGGAGAAGAGGGGAATTGGTCTTGTATGTTGTAGATAGATAAACTTGAATAATGGGGTCACATACTGCAAGGTTTGTAGTCCAGTTTGATTTCCTCCACACATCATTTGGTTGTGTAAAACCTATTCATCTAGTTATCTCCTTCTAAATTTCCTTCTACTCTGCTGCAGCCGTTGATGGCTCTTATCTCATTACCATATGCTTCTCTTGGTCGGGAACCATTCTTTGTGGGCAAGATTACCCTGGTAACAAAACAAAAACAAATGAGAAAGGAGAAAGATGTATCATTCAACATGGCTGTGTGAAAGATAAAACTTGATTTTTTAATTATTTTTTTTCCCTGAGAACAATTTTCATATTCTACAGTGAAGAACGAGAAGGTAGTTTGCAGTTGGGATTTGTTACATGGTACAACTTCCAAACAAATATTCACAGAAAAAGGTGGTTTGTTTAAGCAAGTGCAGGAAACAAAAGCTTGACTTCGCTGATGATTTTTACTTTCTCCCTGTGCATCATGGTATCAAAGGAATAATGAAAAAAAGAGACTCCAGCACCAATTCCTACAACTACATAAAACAGCAAGTTAATGCCACAATCCTTTTTTATATTTTTAGCTTTTTCTGCAGAAGACCTGAGTTTATTATGTTACAGTGTGAGGAATGTTTATAYTGGTAGCAGTTCTCCGATGAAGGAAAAATATTAGTTCAGTTATAGCCCAGGTAATAAGTGAAATCTGAACCTCACCTATGCTTGGCTAAACATTAATCCCATCAAAAGAAATACCTTCAAGTTTTAAGATAGCAAGCTTTTAAAATATAAATGGAGGAAATGTCTTGACAGTGTCCTTTTAAACAACCTTCAGAACCGAGAGTGCCATTTCTGAAAGTCTATTTAAACTCCTGTAAGCATCTGAGCAACCGGCGGCGGAAAGCAGACAGAGGGACAGATAACGAAAATCAATACAGGCTTTTAATAAAGGACAGTGGCAAAGGAGAAAGAATGTAAAAAAATATAGGAAGAGAGAATTGCTGAAGCTCTAGTAGTATTTCAGTTGCGTTCATCTGGCTCAACCTGCTGTTCAACCTCCCCCAATTAAGATAGGGGGTTGTTAAACCTCTTTCCAGCGAAGGAAAGGAGCTGAGTAGAGAAGGAAGCAGAGAATGGAAGCAAACAGCCTGCTTTCTTCTGTGTGCTTTTATTAAAGCTGAGAATTACATTAAAACAATTCCTGGCTCTTTCAGGTTTTGAGCAGAGCCTTATCARGAGTGTTCGTGGCTCTTTAGCACGTGCAGGCCAGCAGTTAAAAACTACTGCACATGTAGAGCAATGCATTCACCTTGTGAGGGCAAAAAATAACTAATGGCTCCCCAGCATCCTTCACACTGTCATTAACCAGGGCAGCCCTTCATGTCCAGGCATTGATCTCAGAGCTTATGACAACGCAGGCCTGTAGTATTGCATCAGTATCATCACTTGAATAAGAATGAATCTGCTTTATAATGCAGTTTTGCAGCTACTTAAGAATAGGGATTGCTTTAAATTTTAGTAATTTGGCTGTTGGATTCACAGGGATGGCAGCAAAAATTATTAGAGGTGGAACTGTATGTGCATTAAATGGGTTGGCAAAAAGATTGGGAGAGCTTATGTACTTATTAGCTCAGCTCTGTGGGGAGTATGAAGCGTAAGAGGTGGTGCTTGAAAGTTACAGAGGGGCTCAGCCGACTGACTGGTCTCCTCCATCCTCACCAGGGCTGTTCCCGGTAGCGTGTGCTCAAGTACTTTGTTCAGCCCAGTTTTACGAAAGGGACTTCAGGCCTACTGCACTTTATTGAGTTAATATTTTCTTTTTTTTTCTTCTTTTTTTGTGGGATCTGACACATGCGGCCATGAATCCTGGCTTAAACATTGCTGCCCTTCTGTGTCACTGTATGGACACAGACCAAGCAGGACCAGAAACTTGGTGAAGGTGCAGATGACTTGGCTTCTGAAAGCCGCCGCAGATGAACCTCACCACCATCTGTACATGGAGGAGACCGTAAGTTGCATTTATGCCACTTCAGCCTCCTCCACATCTTGGGATCAGCTGGAGATGGCCTCAATCTTGGTGCTGCCAGTGAAACAGACCGCCGGACCGCCCGCTGTCGGCCACCACTGTGGAGGTGCTGTGCCATGCAGGTCCCCACGGAGCAGCCCTCCGCACTGGGGTGGGACAAGACCACAGGCAGGCTGCGCAGAGCCACGCGGGCTGCGTAAATCCACTGTCTGGCTTGAGATGAATTTCTGTTCCTTCTTCTCTTGCCAACTTGGAGCAATAGCCCAACAACTTCCTACTGCTCTACTTCCCTAGGCTGCGCAGGGGCACAGCTGCTTCACTGTCGTGACTGCAGAGCTTTGGGTCCACCTCTGGAGCCTGCTCCCGTGTCATGCTCAGCGCTGGTGCCCCAGCAGACCAGTGCTTCCTATCAGCATCGCCCCCGGGGGCTGCGCTGGGCTGGTTTCCACTGAAGCTTGAAACCAGACATGTTTTTTTCCCTAAGAATCAGTAGTTTAAAATCCAGTATAAAATGACATGTGGGGGCGGGGCAGGAAGGGTGGTCTCCAGGGATGTGGATTTTGTCTACATGCACAAAGAAGAAAAGCTTTTTGCTCCATTAGTCATCCCGTAATGAAACGTTTGGCCTCCAGAGGCGTCAAGGATGTCATGATCTCATCGGAGTTGCAAGGTGGGTTTCTCCAAAGACAATTAATAGGATCAGTTAAAGCTTTTAAACCAGCACCAGCTGGAAAAATCTTGCTGTACAGCAGCTCACCCGAGTGATGTCAGGTGCCATGTATGTGTGCGACCAGAGGGTAGGAAGGGGAGACCAAAGGCACCAGAGTGGCTTGCGGTGATGCGATGCACCACTGCTGCCTAAATATATGATACAAATTGCCTCTAACACTAAACAGCACTTCTGCTTGCTGTCGGTCAGCCAAACAGAAAAAGAAATAATTGAATCTGGGCGCAGCTGCTTGGCGGGCTGATGGAGCTGCCCTCTGCGCTGCTCGTGGCCATGGCTGCATGGAGCGAGCCTCCCCGTGCATTTCCAATGTGGGCCCTTGGGAGCAAGGTCCTGCCGGCTCATCTCGCCTGCCCACGCTGCTGTGGGTGCTGTGTCCTACATGTAAGCACCAGGCAAGCTTCAGCAGGGACTCCCTTTTGGCATGCCCACAGCGAACTGCATTTTTCTTATCACTGTTACTGAGTTATTTTCACTAACTGTACTGAAAGCTGCGGCCCACGGGGTTCATCCGGCTCCATAAGACTTCTCTTACCTCCAGCTGGCGGGGCAGCAGGCTGCCAATCTCCAGGCATCCCAGTTTTTGGGAACCCAGCACAGGGCTTGAGTGTCAGTGGCACAGCTGCATGGTGGCACGGGGTGAGCCCTGCTCTGGGTCCCGGCTGGAAGAGGTGACAGTCCCCCCTTGGGTTTCGGCCATGCCTGTTGCATGGGCTCTGCGACAGGAGGGCTGGGCAGTGCTGTGGCAGGCAAGGTGCAGGCTGATATCAGGCTGACTGGGGGATCTCTGGTGGGATTTGACAGGTTATTGCAGTTTGGTGCCAATGTGGAAATGCTTGGCAGGTCTGCAGCGAGCTGAGCACATGCAGGCATACCCAATTGCAATTACAGCATCCAGAGGCAAATTACGAGTTTTAAACTGCTCTTTGCAGTTTGGAGAACTGAGATTATAAAGCTCATAGAAGAGTGACAGAAAGATAAGAAGTAACTAGAAGAAAGTAATCATTAAGAAGCATATACAGTCTCATTTGCTGCACTCACCCTGGGGGGACTGTAACAGTACTTTCCCTGAAATGTCAATAAGTGGTCAACGTCCCTTGAGGAGCAATGCAATGCGTTAACTTCCCGGCCAGTGATTGCTAGAAACTTCTCTGTGATTGAGCAATCTCATTAACTAGAATCGATCTGTTGCAGAACTAAACCTAATCTGTATGTAACCTGGTGTGTTTTCCTATTACCGTTTGGTGATAGTATATAGCTCAGTGGCAAGGGACCTGCAGTTAGACAGAAGAGAAATTGGGAGAGAAGACATCCCTGAACAAAGAGCCTGTGCTTGTGCCTGTGACAGAAATATGATCCTTTGCTTCGAAGGAACATGAAATAGGTGTTAAAGCTTTGTCATCTTCCTGAAGGTTGCCAGTGATGTACAGATAGGAGAAACAGCAAATGAGGCACAGATAGGGCAGTGGCACACAGCAGTCTGCATCACCTGATAGCCTGGCTGCTGTTAAAAACCATGCACTTAATGCAGCCAAGCTCAAATCCAGACACCCAAGGAGACGGGRTGCAGAGCATCCTTCTGGGGGAAGAGCAGTGCTTCCTCCCAGGAAACTGTGGCAGACTGGAAAAGAGCTGGAGGCCACGCTGAACACGAGCTGCTAACCCAGCCCTTCTGCYAAGTGAGTAAAGGCAGGGGAATATTGAGTGGGAGTAAGTAGGATATATTACCTCCATGTCTGGCAGCAGCACGCTGGCCAAATGAGTCCATTTCTGGTGTCAGCAATTCAAAAAGGATATTGAAAAATTGGAGGGGATTCAAGTGAGAACTACCAGGATGGCAAAAAAAATGGAAAACATGAGGAAGCCTCAAGGAGAGGAGTCTGTTTATCTTATCAAAAACAAGGCTAATGCAGCCTGTGAATATCTACAGAGGAAACAAATATTTATTAGCAGATAATTCTTCAGCCTAGCAGACAAAAATATAGCATCATCCATCARGAAGAGCTGAAGACAGGAACACTTCAGATTAAAAATAAGGTGCAAGTGTCTAACAAAAAGAGTAATTAACAACTAACCTCATTAATAACTACCATAGATGGTTGCATTTTTTTCCTGCTGAGAGAGATGCTGTGGTTCCAACAGGGGTTAACATGGAAGTCTGAGGTCCACGTTCTGCAAAATGCCAAACCAAATGATCTCAGTCATCTCTTCTATCTCTGCTTTTGAATCTTGTAACATATTCTGTTCCTAATTCAATATGGGAAAAAGGTTTCGTTTCAGTATCTTTAATTTCTACCAAATGCTTTTTGCATTCATCTTCCAGTGTTTTTGACTTCCTGTAATGAAATTTTGGCTGATCTTTAGCTCTGTGTGCATAAACATTGCTGCCAGATAATGGGTAAGGACTTGTTTCACAATCAGGCTGCAATATCCAAAGCTTCATAGGAGCACTCCATAACATAGCAGGCAATTATGAAAATAAATGATTAGATTATGAATCCGCTTCTGTGCCCTGAGGGAATTTCAGCCAAAATCCCACCCTTTTTTAAAAGGAACAGTCAGGCCTTTTATCAAGGGCTTGCAAAGTGGGGATTGAAAAAACAACTAGTTGAGCCCTATATATCACCTATAACCATATTTTATTGTATTTGTCTATTGCAGATGTGTATTCAGGAGTACATAACTTAAAAATTAAATCATTCATTGCTAGTTTGTGTGAGATTTTAATTTTTCAAAGCCTTTAACTCCCTTTCTTCCAGTAGCCACATTGTTACGGCGCTGGAAGTTCAACGCAGCTTCCAAAGCTGCAGGATCCACACTGGTACCTGGCACTGCACTGAGCCGAAAGTGAGGTGGCATCAGGAGAGAGAGGAGCTAAAAAGAGCAAGCGGGGATGACAGTAACAGGAGTGTTGGGTACTGGTTTGCTCACTGGAGCACCRGTCCTGTGGGCACTGCAAGGGGCGCGCTGTGACGGTCCCCACGGCCGCGGGAGGGCTGCAGCAAAGCTCTGCTTGCTCATGCGGCACCAAGGACCGGTGGCATTTTTTGACATGATGTGACATCTTGTTCAAATGTGGTGCTTGCTGAAATGCATCTGTCTAACCCGGTTTTGCCTAGGTTAGCCTTGTACGCTGTAAAGTCCACACCAGGCGAATGTTAAAAGCTGCTGAGCTACAGGATGAATATTTTACACTCATTTTCTGGGGGAGGGAGAGTGGGGCGAGTATCTGAGCTTAAGGATATCAGGCCTTGCTAGGTACAGTGACTCAGCTGTTCTTCTGCTTGCCAAGCCTAGTCTGTGCCTCGTGTTTAAGAGAGCTAAAATTTCCTTTTTTGAGGGATGCCTGGGTTAGACCATTCACTGGTTTTAGTATATCATTGTCATTGTATTATTACAATGATATTTTAATAATTATTAATGTTGGTATTACCCAAAGAGTTTACAAGGCTATGGCATGTGGACACATAAAACATAGCATTTACCTCACCATTATGAACTGACCATATACATATGCTAAAGCAATAATAAAAGAGCAGCTGTGTTTAAGGAGATAATGTTGCCAAATGCTGCATGCAAAATTTGAGGAAAGAAGATTTTTATTAGGGTTAGTTCAAGGTGTTCGGTCGATTTAAGACGGCTGTTTGAATGACTTGTACGACTCACTTTTCCACTCCTGACATGGAGCAGCCAGAAGGTCTTCTAGTTTCCATTTTTAAATAGTCTGGTATGTGCAGACATGGATTGATAACCCAGATCAGGCTGATGAATTGGGGCAATGAACTCAAATGAACACATCATCTCCATGAATTTGGACGGTACAGGCACACTTGTTTGACCAGCTAACTTTGTCATTTTTTCAACTGAAGTGGAGGAAGTAGAGAGGAAAATCCAATGCAAAGAGCACAGATTACGGTCTGGACTGTGAGGGCACCCACAAAAGGATTTGATATTTACAGGGGTTTAGATTCAGTGGTTCAGTGCTATCAACTCCATTATTAAAGTCAAACTTTGTTTTTGGATTTACCATGCACAAACACGCGGTTAATACAAACCTTCTGTGTTTAAATAACAATAATTTGAGGCACCAGTAAGCATAGACAAATTCTACTGAAAAACCTTCAGACCCTTTTTCCCTGCTTGCTTTAGAAATCACCCCAAGGCCTTGGCTCAGACTTGCATTTCTGTTCCTCTGAGAAGCCTAAAACCTCAYGTGTTCAAAACACACACACCCTAAAATCCGAATTTGAGGCAAATTTGGTCTACAGACACGTGGGGGCTGGGATTGAGTCTTCTGCCAGAAAAAGATGAATCAGTTTGGTTTTGTTAGGTGAGTAACCGGCCTGGTCTGGGTTTCTCAGTCCTGTCACATGAAGGCAGATGTGGTTTTGTTGTTGCTTCCATTTGCTTATTTTTGTTTCTTTTTTTTCTTTCCTTTTCATAAAAGGTGCCTCATGTCTAAGGCTGTATTTCAAAGCAACACTCCCCACTACAGGTCAGCTKTGAKAAAGAGAAAAAGCCACGGCCATCCYGTGAGCAAGGCAGATAACGATTGGGAGATTTTCATCAAATGCTCTTTCCCCTGAGATGAGTCACCCATTGGGAACTTAAAATAAAATAAAATAAATAAGACAATTCTGTGCTCTTATAAATTCATAGGCAAGCGAATTTACTTGTAAACTTTTTCTAGGTCTAATTGCTTAAATGTTTTTGAGTTTTTGAGACTRAATTAAGGCTAGGCTTTGGATGAGCAAGGGTACATCGCAGAATTAACAGGGGTAAGGGATAAAGTCAGTAACTGCCTGTGTTCATTCTGTAATTCATCAAGTTTTAAATACTGAGCTCTGCATGAGAAGCTGTTCATACTTCTGAACATGAAACTTAGGGAGGTGTAATTTCATCCTCAGCCCACCTTCCAGCTGATCTCCCTGCTTCTGGTCCTGGGCAGTCGGCAGCCCGTTCAGTGTCCCTGTTACAGCAGGCGGCTTTACGCCGACCGCTTTTACAATCTTCAWAATGCCACGGTAAGACCTGCTTCGAGGTTGAATGTGTATGAGTCATTAGTCCAAAGCAAACATGCATTTGTCCCTTGCATTCAGGGGAAGAGGAAAACGCTGGGACAGGCCATGCCTGTAACTGGTTTTTGTACGCTCCAGCCACTGAAATGTGAAAACAGGAAGAATAGCATCAGCAAACAAAAATGCCATCCCAGGAAAGTCCATTCTGAGAAACCTCTACAGATAAAAAATAGGAGTATTAATGAATGTATTTTTGAGGTACGACTTTGCACAGGACTTTGTTCTGCACTCAGGCAAGTCACTAAAGCTGCTCTTATGGAACTTTCTGCTGGAGACACTGTCATTTACTGGGAGGGTGCCCATGGGAGGTAAGTATTTCAGCCCCTTTTATTCAGCTGTATCTTCCTAAAACTTGTTAATATTTGGAGTTAGACGTATACATGATGAAGGTGGGATTATTTCCTCAGGACTACCACTCACTAAAATGTCCTCTATGAATCATGGAAAGTGCATTTAATGCTCCTTGGTGCTTCACAAATCAGTATAGGAGTATGAGAACCAAAGTAAAGACGTGGTTGAGCATCTGTGTCYGTAAAAACATGGCTAAGCTGTTACTAAGAGGGTTATATCTGTTAAAAACAGACATAATTCAGAAACATGGCTTTGCTCTGTGTTTGCGTTTGTGTTGAAGGAGGCTGAGGTAATTCACAAGGAGGCTTTATTTATCCAGTAATGACTCAAGACAAAAAAGGATCTTTTAATTTCACCCCAGCGACAGAAAAGTATGAAAGCACTATTCATGATACCCTGGAGACCGCATGATATCTTGGTGGCAGTTGTTCTGCCCAAACAAAATTATATAAAGGAAACTATTTACATTTTGTCTAAATATGGTCCTCTGAGGATTGATATTTACAGGGGATTTGAGAAAAACTGGTTTCATATCAATGCAGATTATTTAAATGAGAAACTGGACATTACAGTAAAGGATAAAGGATCCCAGAAAAAGGTAAGACCAGTGGCCCTGTTTACAAGGACAGAGAAATGCAGGTGTTGGGAGTCAGCCTGGAAACCTGACTCTCAGGGCTGGGTTTGAACCAGTGCTGGCCCCGGTGAGGATGCAGATGTGGCATAAGCAAAGGTGGCCAGACTCCAGGGAGACCAGGAGGGGCCATGGCTGCTCTCTTTGAAGGAGGACAACGCTGGGTTTTTTCCAGTTGCTAGTTTGGTGGCATTGCCGTATTCCTTTGTTTGAGAGAAATGAAGACATTTTGAATGTATATACCTGAAATCCTGCTGCTCAGAATTACTGACCTGGCTGGCAGGAAGCTGTGGCAGCCCATAGAGATGGGCATTTGTTTTGTCACAGGCAGTTTTGGTAACACGCAAAGCTGATTTTTGTAAGAAAGAGAGGAAAAAAATGATAGCTGTTATCTTTTATGTTCCTTATTATGTTTGTGTCCTGCCCTCTGGGGGTTTTGCACCTTTTTKGGGGGGAGCTGGGACCGGTCCCTGCTGCAGGCAGGGTGCTGCTATGCAAGGAATATGGGGGTGAGCTATTTCTGTCATCTCCCATACTTAAAATGTATAGCTTTGTCAATGTGATTTTTTTTTTTCTAAAGCTGGGGGGAAGGGGGAGAGAGACAACGGAGACCTTTCAAGGAAGGAAGGCCAATGGGAATTTTTGGTGTGCTCCCAAGTCATTAATTAGTATCAGCTGATGAGTCAGAAAAATGTGGCTGTCTGCTGACTTGTAACGTGTCTTAGTAATAAAACAGGTTCCTGTAGCAGTAGTTCATTGTTTCTAATGCAGAGCCAAGCCCCCTCTCAGCCCCACATCCAAATAAGGGCTGCCTTTTGCTTCCCGTTTGCTTCTCTGATCTCTTGATCCCCCTGCCGACCTCTGCGGGCAGCCTTATGAAAACAGTGTTTCTACAAACATGCAGCATGCTGTATGTAAATCTATATACATTCAAATTGAATCAATAAGGACACTAGATTGTGCCATATTCAGTGTATTTAATAAAACAGTATTCTCCATTTTTAAGAAGTATGACCCTCAGTGCTGAAACCTGCAGGGGTTTTGCAAAGCAGTCTCAGGTCACGCTCGCGGCAAAGCACCGAGGCAGTTGCTGAAGGCATCCCTTGGCCCCCGCACGACGTGCCCCCCGGCAGCCTAGCGCCAGTTCTCACTGCCCGGAGAAGAAAGCAGCTGCACCGACTGGGATACGCTGCTGCAGGGACCCGGCTGCATCTGCTGCGAGGCAATCTGCTCCTCAGGGTCAGCTCTGAAGGAGCAGAACTAGGGAAAGGGAAAGGCAGATGGCAAACGGGCTGATCCTGCTCTGAGCAGGMGGCKGGGCTACAGCAGCAACCTGCTGAGGTCCCTTCCTACCTGAATTACCCTGTGATCCCCTCACCCACACCAGGACCGCTCAGGATCACAAGGCCTCGCACCCACTCATTTCAGTCAAGTATTTGGCTCTCTGTCCAGTTTCCAGCCTTGGCTTTTGGCCACACATTTGCATCTATATCATCATTTTGTGACTTAGAAATCTGCCCCCCTCCTCTACCTCTTCTGGCTGTGCACAAAAAGAAAAAGAGCATTTTAGGCTAGAGAAATTATCCAAGCCCACGTTTTCTGGTGAATTTTTACAGCTTGAGGTTCAGACTTGCTATCTCCTACCAAAGCTGAGAGACAGGATTGTCCTAAGAAACCTTAGGAACCAGGGCAAGAGGCATTCAGCTGCCTGAGCTGGCAGCCGCTGGGGTATTTGTCCTCTATGCTGCTGCGTGGCACCTTTGCCCCAAGACGCAAACTGTGGCTACCCTCTCCTGACCAGAATAACGCTGTGGTAATGAGAGGTTAGGCACGTAGGTCCTCGGGATCACAGCAGAGCTCCCAAACAGCCCGGGATCCGGCGGCATTGCACCCTTCCCTGCATAGTGGTGGGAAGCTGCACTGCCTGTTTTGGTAGGATCCACCATCTGTTTGATCCAAGCTCTCACCGCCTGTGCCGTGTGGTCATTTCACTTGTCTTCATTCCTCTCTACGTGCTAAAAGTAACACATGAAATCAGGCAGGCAAAACTAGGAGAGACCGTACGCGCAAGGTGTTGAAGGATCTCAGCACCGACAAAAAGGAAAGGAAAGGGGAGGTTGGCCCCTTCCCTCACAGGGGCTGGGATCAGGGGAGCACCCAGCAGGACACCCACTTCAGGTACGACTCAAATACATCACTCGTTCTCCCGTGTTCAAGTAAAACAACTTGGTATTGCTCCCAGCGGACACACTTCAAAAACACACCAGTGTTTGGTTTTCCAGCAAACGGGGGACTGAAAAGGGTTTGGGAAGGCGCATACAGACACATGGTTTCCTTGCAGCTCCTGGTTCACCTTCTCTGCTCCTCCCCAGAAGTACCAAGAGAGACCCTGTCGTGCAGATGGGCTTGCACATCTTGCAGCCATTCCCCCAACCCCRAAGTTTGCCAGTGGCCGTGCAGCTTGGAGGCCGAGAGCTCTGACAGCCCATCTCAGGACCAATTAAGTGGTTCCTCCTCTTGGCTGTTGCCTTGTGCCCCTTGGCTGCTGGCATGCTTGGTCCCCGGCGCGGTGCCTGCTGTGGAGAAGGAGCAGCCGGGGCTTACCGGGAATGGCCACCGYGGAGCTGGACGCCCCCTGCTCCACACATGGCTGGACCCAGTGCCCGTGGGAGTCCTGCTGCAGGAAGAGTTGGCATCCATACCCAATGGCTGCTGCATTGGGAAGGGGATGAAAAATCTTATTTTCCTTTGCAAGTGACTTTTAGATATAGCAGCATCAAGCAGTGATGCTGACCTTTAAAGCCCCTTTTTGGGGCAGCCTCTGCAGGGCTCCCTGTGGCTCGGGGAGGCAATGCCTCTGGGCTGATCACCGGCTGCTGCGGGAAGGGCAAGGGGAAGGAGAAAGAGAAGGAGAAAGAGAAGGAGAAGGAAAAAGGAAAGGGGAAAGGGGAAAGGGAAAAGGGGAAAGGAAAAGGGAAAAGAGAAAAGGGAAAAGGGGAAAGAAGAAAGGAGAARGGGGAAAAGGGAAAAAGGAAAAGACAGTCCAACCGTCACTCGTGCCTCAATCCAGCGGCTGGCTTTGGGCGTTTCCCAGGGTCTGGCTCTGCTGCATGATTCCATCTGGCCATGCATGTTGGTCCACGGAGGTTTTCCCTAGCCAGGTGAGGCCACATTTACCCGGAACAGCCAAGGCTTTGCCACAGCCATTACAGGGGGGTGATGAACACCTCGGTCCCCAGCGGGATGCACCAGCCCGTGCCACCACCACCTGTGCCACGAAGCATCTGAGCTGTCTCCTCCACAGCCTCCCCGGCTCGGACACATCCCCACCAGCGACATGAGCTGCAGGCAGCTCACTGCCCATCACCCTCCTCCTGGTTGCCAGCCCACAGCAGCCTGGCAGGCTAGTGTTGGGTGGGGAGGGCTTTGGCCAGTGGCTTGTCTCTCTTCACCTAACCCAACCCGACCCATCTCCCCGTGGGACCGTGCTGCAAAAGRAGACATCACCTGCAAGATGCCCGGAGGGTTTTGGTTCCCTTGTGCCCATAGGTGGCACGTCCTTCTGAAGCATGTTAGTTTTCAGGGGAAGGGAAGCTTTTCATCCGTATTTTAATTATTGCCTTTTGGTGATCATCTTGGCCACAGTTTGATAGGGAAAAAAAGGCATTTCAAAATGTCTGCCTACATGGTATGGCCAGTAGTATACAATGTCTGTATTTCACACTGGGATTTTGAACTGCAGTGTCCCCGGTCAAACAAAGGCACTGTAAACCCGTTCACTCCTTCATATAGGGTAATCACTGCTCATGAATTATCTAAATTAGTTAATAGCTCTGATCAAGCATGTTTATCTGCTAATGTAGGAAATAATTGCTGCGCCACAGCACCATATAAGTGATCGCTCAGGAAAGGTAGCTGTGTTCCAGGCACCTGCCAGTCATTGCTAATAGTGTTTTGAGACCTAATTGGCAAATGAATTGTGTTTTTTAATGTGAACTGKTTTTTTTTGCTTGTCTGATTAGGCTTATTTTCCTCCTGGTGAAGTTCTTGCTGAATAGAAAACAGTTAAGCTAAAAATCAGCTTATGAGGCTGTTCTGTTTAGCTTCACAGGTTTCTATCTTGCCTTTTCCAGCTAGCTGCATATTTTTAATCAGTCTTGTTGGACAAGCTCAAAGGGAAGAACCTGGCTGCCTTTTATTCACGTTCAGTGGAAACTCAGGCACATCTCAGTTTAATCATGATCTCCAAATCTGGTTTTGAAGAAAAAGGCTGTTCAGAATACATACAGCATCACAATGCATGCAGTGTTTCCCGTAAATATAAAGTGAACTAGGGGAGAGGGCAGGAGGGACACAAATGTTTTGACACAAATAGACAGAAAAAGCATTTTTTCTAGTAGTTAATTTTCGAAATAGAAATCCTGTGGGATTTCAAAATAGAAATCACTTCTATGTAATTAAATCTTTTGAGAGGTTCATCTGCATGCTTGTCCCTGCTGTGGGACTGGTGTTTAGCTGTCCATAATTAGGCACAGTTGGTCCCTCCTGCAGCTCCCCAGTGAATTGGTTGCATGGTCAGTGGCTCCTGATGTGTTCATGGGGGACACGGCCGCAGCTCCAAGCCGCCATACGCCTGGGAGGGGAAGGGCATTYGAGAGAACCAGCTAAAATAATGAGAGAAATTATCACATCCCCCCAGGGGCCAGATTTTCAAAGGTAAGCATAGAAGTCCGGTTTCCAACAGTGTTGCACGTGTAGCCAGTATTGTCCACCCAGTCTTTCAACCTGGAAGTACATTATCTGAATGTAAAGAAAATGGAAATGATGAGCTATTACAGAGATTTATCCCCCTCTCTGCATGGACTCAAGGTGGGAAAAAAAAATATGCCTGCAAACATGAGTAGTACTCTGCACTAAAAATAACAGGGTAGTTTTTGAGCAGACTGCTTTCGTATGTGGGTGTCTCCTCTTCCTTTCTGTTTCTGTCATCAGGCTCCATGGATTTCTCTGCACAGCAGAGAACAATGGCCTATTATCTTTTGGAGTGCCTCCATGTTGCAGGTGTCTTGGGTATAAATTATCCCAAACACACTGTGCCCGAGCCTGCACAAGCAATGCAAATGCCCCTAAGYAGAGCAGTCAGCATCGGGGTAACGTGGGAAGTCATTTGCTCCCATGGCCGGGGCGATTGCTGGCAGGCAGCCCTCATCCCCCGCGCAGGGACGTGGGAACGGGGGCGAGATGCTTACGGAGGGGTGGCAGGACCCTACAGAGCCAGCTCCCCGAGTGCCCCGGGAAACATGTCCCATGCACTTGGAGATAGATCAGTGCTTGCAGGGAGGCTGGGGAGAGGGGAAGCAGCCCCCGTGCCCAGCATGCTTTCCTGAACGAGCCTCAGACCTGGGGTGAGCTGCTGCAGGGGAGGTAGGGGCTTTATGTATACAAAAATACACAGAGTGCTTCCTAGCGTGCTGGGCGTTGGACCTTCTCACGCAGAGAAGGAAGGCCCAGATGCCACCAAGGCACTGATCTGTGCCAGTGCTATGGGGCGGGCAAGCATCAGGCAACCATGACGTCGGAAAGCTCATGGAGGCTTTCCACCATGGGGATGCCCCGCAACAGTCCCGGCCCCCCTAGGTGTCCTTCCCCGGGGCGGCTCCCCCGAGGTGAAGCCTCACCAACACCACCACACACCGGTTTTGCCCGCTGCCCTCGTGGGTGGGAAGGAGCCACCCGAGCACCTCGTGTCGGGCCAGGGCTGATTTTCACTGATGCCTTTGTATGCTCCRGGAGCTCGGGAGTAACAGATGGCAGCGTTTATTGCGTTGCGGTGCTGTCCCCTGCCAGCTTTGCACTGACCCGAGTCCGGCAGCGCAGGACAATCCCTCCCATTCATAAAACCCTGGGATTTTTATTGTTTCCATTGACATTTGGTTTTTGAGTGATACTGATTTATGCTCATGAACGTCTTAGTGATYTTATGAAAAATAAGATGGTGGCATGGGGTCAGGGACAGGGAGGCAAAACCATTTTTCTTTTTGCTCCATTTCTCTCCCAAGCTGGGTGTGAGCTATGTTCTGCAGTTAATGATGAAGTGCTGAGGCTCCTGGGACATTCTRCTTACCCAACAAAAGGAACAAAGCACATCTTTTAGCAAAAAGCAATATTTTTTTGTATCTAAAAGACTGATGGCACCCGCAAAGCACTGAGGCTTTGAAGTTGGTGTTCAGGGGAAGGTTAAATGCATGTGGCAGTAAAGCTAACTGACAGCTTTAGAAGTAGGGACACCTAAAAAACCTTCTCAAACAGAATAGCGATGCATATAAACTGTCCTGGATGGGGTTTGCAGCTCTTCATGTGCTATTATTTTACTCTTGTATTTGGATTTGACTTCTGCTGCCATTGCTTTTTAAACAGAAATTAAAGATTATATTAACCATGTGTACAAAGTGTGAAGGYTCATTTCAAGTGTTTTCTCAGAGATATTGCTTGAAAGAAAAACATCCTCTTCCATAATGCGTAGGTCTAACTCCTGCTCATAGCTGTGGTTACAGCTGAGAGTAAATGACTGTCAGAATAAAATGCTGTTATGGCATCGTGCTTACATGATCCTGCATGCAGTTCAGCACAGTTACAACCTAAAGTCCTGGTGAAAGGGGACTGTAAATGTCAAGACCAAAAGGGTCTTGACAATATAATACGACAATATAATAAAATTGCTCAGTACTAARGCTGCGAGCCTGCCCTGGATTTCATAAACATATGAATTGGTATATTCTGGCATGGTAATTCAGAGAAACCCTAGGCCATCAGGCTTCTCAGTGGGTAGTAGTAGCCTTGGATGAAGCTAGTATCCCTTGAAGTGCCCCAGCACTTTGCAGGGAGGGGTGCTCACTGCCCCAAAGCACCTCACTCCCCCTCCAGAAGTGCCCAGCTCCAGAGGTGGGGCAACTGGGAAAGCTGCTGCCCCCCACAACGTGATAAATACCCGCATCCTACTCATTCAGCATCCTGCACGTGGTCCCTGCCATTACTGTAACTGTGGATCCAGCCCTCTGCTAGCCAAGCCCTGTCCTCCTCCGTTCCTCGAGCACGCTGGGTCATGAATTCATTACTTGGCCTCAGGCAGATGTGGTGGAGGTACACAGCACTGTAACGCCTACCATGGAGGGATAATAAGTAAAAGGAAATATGTTTTATGATTTAAACAAATATGGCATATTGCTTACCAAGTATTATTAAATACAATTTTCAATTTACATATTGACAAACTCACATATTATTTTTAACTTCACTTTTTTTTTCTTAGTTTTTCTTAAATCTACACTTATTTTAAGTGTAGATTTGAAATTTAATTAAATAATGATGACCTATTTTAAGGTTACCATAGGGTATTAAAATAGCATGAACTGAATAAGCACTGATAGGTAATATTCAAACAATACTTGTTTGCTCTCAAAGTCCTTGAGACAGTTGGAGCTCTAGAAGAAGGAGAGTCACAGCTGACCACCTTGAACCAGGGTTTTACAGAGGAGATGTACCAGCTTTCGGCAGCAGCAGCCTCTTCACCAGGTACAGAAGGAATATCCGCTTTGYTTTGCTTTAGTTGTTTAAAATCCTTGACTATGGACAAGGCTTTCAGTAACCAAGCCTTTCATTTTCAGTGCAAAATGTAATTTGAGAAGAGTAAATGATATGTATGAAACAAATTTACCATAGCTTTAAATTTCTGCACTTTTATTAAATCCCACTTTCCATCCGGAAACAGCAGGATGCAAAAATGAGTTGGCTTCTTTAGTTTTCATTTGCTGTTCTCTGTCATACAAAATGAAGAACCTAAGCAGGGTATGTTAAGTTGCGTAATAGCTTAAATATGTTCACCATGTGTCCTCCTGGATAGCAAAAACAAACGTCAAATTCTGTGCAAAGACCATATACTCCAAATCAACACATCTTTCTGGCTAGTAATCAGTGAGGTCTACCCCCCCCTTGCAAAAGAATCAAAGAGAAGAAATGCAGAACAAGATTAAAATCAATTCTTTAAAGGAAAGTGTCTTGCTGYTAATTTATATTGCAATTAAAGCCACTGATTATAACCACTTTGGTTGAAATGAGTCTGTTCATATGCCCTGCCTTCTGAAGATGTCTCTCATTGTCTGCCACAGCTAGAAGTCACAGATCTGGGTGGACAGAAACTGTAAGGAAAAACCAATTGCCCTTGAGCCCTCTGATGCAAGTGGAACAAATCTGAAGACCAGATCTGAAGCAGGACCGCTGGTTAGGCAGGGAGGCCAAACTGGGCTTCAGGGGAGGAAATGTTCTTGTTGTAAGAGTGGGCAGGCATAGCCTAGCTCTCTTCTCCTAGTTTAAGGACCAGGTATGAAAATGTTCCTGCATCAAAATGTTGTCCCATTGCAATGTATGCTCTGACTTTACTTCTCTGAGGCAGAGAGAAGAGCTGTGGTCTCTCTGGAAGGGATGATTGAAGGGGTATGTAAAATGTCCTTACTGCCCTTTCTTGTGTGMTACACGAATTAATCATGAGGTGGTATCTACTCTAAGGTTCCTCATTCCCCATAGAGATGTCATAGCCTGCTTGTTACCAAACATAGCCTGATAAATCATAAAGAGAGAAGTTTCCTCCTGGATGAGAAGGAATAAATGATGCGTTGCAGTATTCAAAACATCGTAGGAGTCTTTCTAACATATCCGAGCAGAGCTTTGTCGAATGGGCAGACGTTGCCTTGCTGAGATTTCATAAAATCCCTTTAGCAACTTGTGGTCCCTTTTCTGACTTGCATTGCTGTATGCAGAAACCAGCCCCATCCTGCTTCTTTGTTTTCCAAAAGACCAAGAGATGMCGAAGTACTCTGGAGACTTTCAAGTGATTGCAGAATACTGCTGGTCTCAAAAAGACCATTTCCSCTGACCTGTCCGTATTTCCCATGGTGTTTATCCCTCTGATTTTGCAGTTGCAATGACTGAGTCTCTGTGCATCGCCCAGCATCTGCCCTGAAACACGATGCTCTCCTGGAGCTTTATCTGGGGCACTGAGAGTTTTGCAAACCTGTCCCAACTGTTGAATTCATCACAAACTGAAACCAGGACAATTTTACCTTGGTTTGGGAAGCAGCAGGTGCTTGTGAATATTTTGGATAAGGCTCTCTGTAGGAAGCCATGTTTCAGCCAAGCTACTGGAAGAGAACTTTTAAAACTTGACTTTCCCTTGAAAAATGATGAGGTGAAATAGSCATCACTTACAGTTCCTGATGAACTGCTCCTTCGGATACTGAGGAAGCAGCAAGAGAGAAACTGCTGGGTTTTGTGACTTTATGGGGAGTGTTGCTTGTTTGCCAACAGTGAATAAGRAGATCTTTAAGATAATGGAAAAACATCAACCCTAAAGCAATATAGTACTTTTCCCTGCACTACAATTTTTTTTTTTTCTGCCCATCCTTCAACCAGTTCTAAGGACTGTCTGATCTAAATAAACAGTTCAAGCTCTTTCACATCTTTACCCCATTCCCATTTACTCTTTGGTATAAGACATTTTACATGCTTTAATTATTTTTTATCAGTGATGTAGAGTTACTATTTAGCCATTCAGCTCCGATCACCTTTTGACCATCATGCAATTATAGTCTGATTATCAGATTCCTGCAGGGTAGATTTTGCTAAGTATGTTTGACTTTGCTCATTTGAAAAACAATCCTCTCTGCAATATTATCTTCCTTCCCCCTTTTTTTTTTTTTTGATGAAGCAGCCTGTGGTGTCAATACAAATGCTGTGACATTTATAGCAGTTCAGCTGGGAACATGCTGCCTGCCTGTTCCTTTTATACCTAATTTGCTGATGATTTCCAACAGTGTAAGAGCACAAGCAAGCACTCTGATAGCAGTATCTGCTGGTGCCCTTTTCCTTTTTTTTAACCCTTATCTAATTTTGGCAGGATCACAGTTCCTGCTCTTAAACCTGATAAGAGGATCAGCACACAGCCCAAACCTACAGTAAAAGGCTTTGAGACCCCTTAGGCAGGATGTCTCAGTCCAGCCCACGCTGAAACGGGGCCATCTGACCCATGAGGCTGGCAGTGTCCTTCGGTCCCCATGAGCTTGCTGGCTGCCCAYGGCCCTAATAATCCCAGTGCTTACTATTGCTATTGGCATGTCTTATCTTTCTTGCTGACCCCCTTTGTTTCCACTCTCCTAATTTGAAAATAGTCTCAGATCTTAAATAAGAAGTGCTGCTTAACCACAGTGATTTACAAGGATATTTTCTACTCTATTTATGGTTTCCATGGCGCAAGCCTTAACGTGCAGAGCAATGTGGGGAGAGAACTGGGAAGGTCACAGATCTGAAGGCAAGAAAGGACCCTCAGATGTAGCGCAGTTGCCTGCAGGGAACAGATCATTACATTTTGTTTGAATGTCCATATATTGAACTAAATAACTTGTGTTAGACTAAAGCATATCATCCAGAAAGGCACCAAATCTTCAGCTGATGCCATCAAGAAGTGGAGAAACCATTTATATCTCAACCCTTTGATAATCATTMTTCTTTCTGAAAAATGCATTTGTGTAAAAATTGCATTTCTTATTACTGCTACCTAAAACTGGTAATTATTGTCTATTGATTTGAATATTACCAACGAAACCTTTATCTGAATTAATACCTTCTTAATACTAGGTATTCTGGAACCTTATAGAAGCATTCTCTACAGATTTTAACAAGCAAATGACATTTTTCTCGGAGCTTTTGGCAATTTTCCTGTCTTCCAATTATTTGGTGGGTCTCTTCTGCAAGTTAATTTTATTCTGTGAGAAATGTCGCTAACTTGACACAGGTTTCCAGGATCACCCACTAATGTTGTATATAAGCATTTGTGTCACTGTGTTGCTCACTATTTTCTTGTCCATATACCCATATATCTTTTTTTCTGTGTGTCACATATATCTTTTTTTTATGCGTCACTTTTTTTTTTTGTCATATATCTACTTTTTTTGTTCTGAGCACTTCAGTTGTACTGCTTGTTCTCTTTTAATTCCCAAATGCTACACAGTCGTTTCTTTCCAGGGTCCTATTTCCCACTGTGCAGGTCCAGCCAGTACTCCTCCTTCCTGTGTCGTTTTTCGTTGCCTTGTGTCAAAATACTTCTTGTTTGGGTGACTTGAGCTGAGAAAGTGTGTCATGACTGCATGTATCATAGCATATTTCCTTTGCAAGCCGGGCATCTTCCACACATTGGCTTTGCAGTGTTCTTGTAATTGCTTTCAGGTGCTCAGCAAAAACACTGCCTTGGTCCTACACTGATTGAGTCAGAAATCTTCCAAAAGTAGAGAAAAATCACTTTACTGAATGTTTCTACCCTTTTTTGTCTCATTTGAAACATTCTTCTATCTCCAGCTATTGGAAGTCCTCACTCATTTTCAGTTCTTGTTTTGAATATATTTACATTTAATCATTTTCCTTGAACAAATGGTAGATTCCCACAGTAAGAAGATGCATCTATCCTGCATTGGCCATGACATGTGCTAGAGCTACCAGGTTGAGCTGTCCTTCTCTGAGTTTCTGGAAAATCCTAGCACATTGCTCATGCGGCTATGGAGTGATGGGACTAAAGTTGTATTGTTCTGGTGTGGGTGCAGCTGTGATGCTCTGCGTGGGAAGGTCCCGTGTAAGGTCCCCCCTTCCCCATAACCTGGCGGTTGTGCTAAAGGAAGGCTGGAGCCCGGCACCCGCTGCCTGCCCGCTCACTCTACTTCTCACTTTTCTTTGGAAGCTGCAACAGCAACTTTGTGCTTTACAAGTGTGAGTTCATTTGAGAGATTTCCAAAGCGCCCCACAGCTTTTCCAACCTGCTCAGACTTGGAGTCTCCTTGTATGACAGCCTTTTGAAATGGCCACAAATATGTTTTCTCGCTACCCATTCATGTATTAAATACTCATCTCAATGATGAAATGCTTGCCCGGGTCTCTATTAATGAACAAGTGTCAGATGTTTAGCACCAGTAGACTTTACTGCTCAAAGGCGCAGGCTTCTTGGAGCTCCTCTCAGCCACTTCCAGCTCTGTCTGACTGAAAGTAATGGGGAGGGGGGTGAGGGAAAGGAAGAGGCTGTTCCTGTCAATGGGATTCCAGCTGGTTTGTATATAAAATCTTTCCAGGACACCCAAAATGCTTCATTCACCATTTGGACGTCATATTCTAAATAAAACCAATTATTTGGTTGACATCTACAACCCTGCTGAGGTATGTGATAATGGTGCCCCTTGTCTGCTAAGACAAACACACGCATTCTCCCCGCAGCAAGCAGCCAAGCGGCCCTCGCCAGCCTCGGCGGCAGAAGAATGCACCCCTATTCCCCACCGCTTTCTCTCTCTGCCTGCCCGTCCTGGCGAGCCAAGCCCGTGAGAATACCCTGGCATAACTTCCTGGCAAGAACCATCATTTTTATGTTGCTTTTGGGTAAACTTCAATGACTTATCTTGTATTCATGTTCATCTATGGTTGGCTTTTTTTAATTTTTTTTTTCTTCTAATGTTCTGATCTGCCAAGCTGCGAGCAGTTTGCTTAACAATGTGCAATGCTTAAAGAACAGATGGGCTCTTTTCTTCCTCCCGGTGGCATGCAAAAATGAAATTTTATCAATCAAACTTCAGTCTGTGACATTTTATCCAAAATGGTTGTTTTAACAGCTACTTTGCCACCCACCAGCTCCATTGTATTTCCTTCCGCATCGGATACGGCTTTACGACAAACTCAACATTCAGCAGCCAGCAGTCTGCATTGCAGCTGTACCTTGCACAAGATTATCTCAAATTGCCCTCCTGTACAAACACATACTTAGAGAAAGTTCCTGCCCTTGAAAATTTACAGTTTAGGCAAGGAAAGTGCTTTGTCAAGCTTAGTAGCAGCTCTGGTAATGGATACCGAGGTCCTCCAGCGCACTGTGGAGTTGACTACACTGTCCCCTTTGCCAGGTCTGAAGCAAATTCACTATTATTCAACCTCTGAACTCTACTTAAACCCAGACAAAACATTTGGAGGAAATAACGGTTTGCTTTTCCATATGCCATTTCATGAACAGCTGACCAAAAAGATGAGTAGCAGGAGAAGGAATGCTTCATGCTCTGCTGCTCCACTTGTTCAGAGACGGCCTTTCCGGAGGGTTGACTGGTATAATTTTTTTCACTGAAACTTTGCTTGCTACCATTAGAAAATAAACAGAACATCACTCAAATGCACACTGTGCACATACACAAAATACTGAGGAACAGCTAAAATCAGAACTAGCCTAGGACATCATGACTACTCAGAAAGTTAGGTCTGGGACTGCTGTGGTGACTGTATTCCATATGCTCAGCTCAAAGTGCTCTGGAAGCCTTTCTTGCCATCTGTGCAAGAAGAAAGGGTTCACTCCTTGGTTGACTGAAAGACTTATTTCCCTGTAGGTAAAAGAAAATGGATGTAACAGCTTGGACATTCCTATACGGAGCTGGTGGAGCTCGGCTTCTTGAAGCTGTTGATGACTGGCACAGTGCTTGCCTAGAGCAAGATCAGCACATGGACATGCTAGGCTTTCGCAAGCTTTAAAGATGGATTAAAGCAGAATATTCAGAAAGGCTAATTAAGCGACAGCAGCTGCTCTTCACAGGTCAGTCTGCAGGCAGTGGAGGGAGGCAAGCTCCTGCAGGAGCGACTCAGAGCACCTCTCTACATTAAACTCTTGTTCTGAATCACCTCCTGGGAGACCCTCTGCTCCCCTCATGGATGCTCCTCTCCACCATTTCACATCCCTCGCCTTTCCAGCTGGGTCCCCTGGGCTCCTCTGCTGCCACTGGGGATCCGGGCCAGGGGAAATTGCTGTAAAACCTATTGCGGGTGGAAGGATAAGCATGTTGTAAATTACTTCACAGACTCAAATGGGGTTTGATCTTTCCAATTATGAAACATAGCTTACTAAATTCTGGGTTTTGAAACTCAACTGCTAAATATTTTAAAGTGAAAAACAATAACCATATGGGATTTAGCAAGTCACAAGCCAGGTTATGATGAGTCGCTTGGTTTGTCAGTTCCTAGCTGCTACTTTGATAAAGCACCGGGGGATTTCCTCACTGGCTGGGCTGCCAGCTATCCCGGGGTGAATACAGTGAGTAAGTTTTGTATTAGATTTTATGGGCTGGAGCCTTCAGCGTGCTGAGTCCCCTCTGAGCTGCATGAATGTGAACCAAGGACAAACTGACTCCGCTCAGTCCCTGCGTTTATGGGGATAGAGCTCCCCATGGGCACAAAACTGGCGGAGACACTGTTCCAGCTCCGGATTTCACACGTGTCCTTTGGCACAGTGAGGTAGGAGGAAGGGAGATATGTGGGAACAGGGCTCCTCTGTGCCCCATCCTCTGCCTGCTGGTTTCCTCTGAGCCCGAGTTACAGCTGCAGGAGAAGCTGCAGGCTTATAGCTGCTCCTACCACTCCTAGGGCCAGCTGGCCATCACCTACAGCTACACATAAGCACATTTACTGATATATACACCTAACCAGGACAAGAACTGAGGTCTTACRTGTTCTCTGGCACAGAAAGCGCGAGAGCGTCTCAGGGTGAGCCAGTCGATCGCTATCGTGCCCTTCACCCAAGAGAGCCTTATCAGGCTTTTCCCCCTGGAGCGCCCGGCGCCGTCAGCAGCAGTGAGCTCGCCCTCACAGCCCGGCCGGGCTCAGCGCGAGCAGCAGCCGTGCCGTCGGCTGTACCAAGCTCTGTATCTCAAAATTAATTTGCCTGTGGTTCTGCTGACACCTTCTGATTATGCTGCTCTCCCAGTAAAAAAAAGGGTGTGCTGAAATCAATTTCCCACCCCCTACTCCACTGCAGATAGTGGAGACAAAAGATATATTGCTAATTAAAATGTTCTTATCTGCTGGAAAGCAGTTTTTAGGATTGATTTGAATAAAACTGATGATGCAGCCCACYCAGATCGCTGGGAAATGACCTCTCTATTATTAAGTCCCAGAATAACATAGCAAAGCAATCTTGATTTCCTAAAATCTGTCAAAGGAAGAACTTYTCAGTTAGTTACAGCATATAATATGGATACTCCTGAAATGTCCTCTGCTTAATGAACAGCTGATATTGGCTAACCTCATGGAAATAAGAGAGAATTAGTACCAGCTGCAAAATGCATTCACTGGATAGTGAAACTGGCAGTTGGTATTATGCCTGCTATAAATATTTTTAATTAAAAATTGTTTTCTGTCTCTTCAATTGGTATAATAGCGATGATGCTTACTGAGAGTTACTGAAGATGTAATAGGATTCCCCTTCGTGTATAGCAGAGCTATTTATTCTGCCGTAATATTGCTATAGTGGAAATCTGCATAATAATGTCCGGATTCTAGTACAAGAGAAAAATAGACTGAGGGAGTGTTTTATCTGTGTGTTTCAGAACAACGCACACGAGCATTGTTGCAAATTCCTAAAGAAAAGCTGTGCTCAAACTCTGGTTGCTCAGGTATGATTTTAAAATTATTTTAACAACCTTTTCTTGGAAATTCCAGCTTCAATCCACGGCCCCACAGTCCCRTACGCCTTTGAGAAAGGGTCTGCTCTTTGCAAGTCTACAGGGAGCAGCACAGCAGATCCCCTTCTGCTGCTCTGGCAGGGCCCTGGCACAGGGCTGTATCAGGGAGGACGGGGGCTTGGGAACACTCCTCCTGCCCTGATTCGGAGAGGAGCAGCCCCTTTTCCCGCAGCTCCCCAGGCACCCACTGTGGAGGGGCTGGGAGAAGCACTGGCAGAGGGGACCCTGCAGTGCTGCCGCAGACCTGAGCCTCCGGCCACCCGGTCCCCAGGCGGTGCTCTCCTGCCACGGCTATCCACGGGTGACGAGGGACACCTCCTTCTTTTGGGAGCCGAGAGCCATCAGACCAGCTCTGTCCTGGCAGGCACAGCCCGTGTTAGGCACTACCTAAATAGGATGGATACCGAGACAGATGGAGAAATCTCTGTTAGTCGTCCCTGTTGGGCCTTTGGGAACGTGTGATTGCTCTCCGCACTACGTGGGAGACTTTCTAAAGCAGACGGGAGCGATCGCTTTCTAATCCCCGCTTGACTCTCTTCCCCTYGGAGGCTTTGGACCAATATTCTGATCTAGGCATTTCCTCCCACCACCTTCCTCAGCCCCCTGCCCTCCTCCTCCCCTGCTTCTGATACACCTACCCCTGACCAGCATTCGCCTTCACCGTCCCATTTTTATTCTCCTGTGTATATCCTGGCACAGCTTGCCATGGTGTGGTGTTCGCTTTCTGACAACTCCCAGAGGCTCAAGTCAAGACAAAAGCCTCATTCTGTCAGTCACTGTATGAATACATGATTATGCACATCCCCTGCTCCAAAGACCTTTTGATCTAAACCTGCTGCTTTGATTTCATAATGATACTGAATTCCTTTCACAGTTTGGCTCTTGTCCCTTTCTTGTCCCCAAATTGACAGCAATTTTATTGCAAGCAAGTCTTTCTCCAGACAAAGCTATCGTCTTTTTTACCCATTAGTTCTTCCTTCTTATCCTGGGTTCTTCCTTCTGCCACAAATTATCTTTGCTTTGCTTTCCCAGCTAGCCCTTTCAGATGCTTTCATGGTTTGCAGTCCTCTCATTTTCTGGCTCCTTGTTCCTCTTAGGGTTCAGCATGTGCTCTCCTCTCTGCTCTCTTTCAAAGGGAAGCCCTTGTTCTCACAAACTCAGCTATCCCTTAGCTGAGCTGAATTTTTGATGGCCACTGTTCCCTCTTCTTTATCTTTTCATGCCTGACTTCACAAGTGTCTTCATGGTAGCTACATCTGAAAGCTTTGCTATCGGGTCAGTGATATTCCTCTCCATTTCTCGCAAAATTGTCCTCCTGTCTTTCCAGCCTCAAAATATGAATAGGTATCTGACTGTGAGTGTTTGCTTTTTTCCCAGGTTTTAACCCCACTAACACTGAAGGTGAGTTGTTATTTGTTATCATGTCCTTGTGGTAAGATGCAGATTTGTTATCTGGTGAAAAGATAGCTCAAAAGGATGGGAATTAGTATATGATCCTGTGACGATACAGTAAGTCTCTCTCTTTCTTTTGAAATTCACGTTTTTGACTCCCATTTACCTGTTCTCACCTATGACGAACTCTGCCTGCTTGGGCACTTCCCGAGCTCTCCATGGAGAAGGCAGCAGCACCACTGCGGTGTGGTTCTTGCCTGAATGGGCAAGTTACCTTTGCAATGGTTTGCAATGGGCACCGTTACCTTCATCTATCAGCACCTCTGTGAATCACTGGATTCAACAGCAAAAATGAGAACAAAACCAGAGAAGTGACTTACACCACTGCCCAGAGAGAGAAAGGGAGAGGGAGAGGGAGAGGGAGAGGGGAAAGAGAAATGAAGACCACAACCCCATCTGCCTGAGGGCACAGAGGTCATGTTAGCCAGATGGGCAATGAATTTAAAGGGACTTTTCTGGAAGTGGCTGGGCAGGGGGAGTTTCTGTTTGATTATTTTAATGATGTAATTTTCTTCCAATAATGAAAGATCTCTACATTAACAGAAAAAGGACAGCACATTTGTGGGTTTTTTTCTCCACCCAGTCCAATTAATAGGTTTTGGTGGGCAGTTTGAACTACATTTTGATCACTTGAGATGTTTTGTATGAAACAGCTGATAATTTAAGAACCAGTCACATCAAGAGAAGCTCTCACTTCCCCATATGCCTGTTTCCTGCCCTGCTGTAAACTACAAGAATTAAGAACACCCTAAGCCAAGATAAATTTGAAATACAATTCTCCAGTTATTTGAATCAAAAGGCAGTATTGATTATTTAATTACTTAGAAATGATCCAGATGCTGAGCACTTACTACAGATTAATGACTGTCCCAGAGCAGTTAATGGCCCTTCTCGCTGCCATCAACACAAGCTGTTTATTAATCCCTGGAAAATGGCTTGCGTAACAATCATAACCTGCTGTTAAAAGTTTATAAATAGACGAAAGTGTCACATGGATTTACGAGTGCTGAGGCTGAATGGGATCTGTGTGGYGTTTCTAGTGAATGAATGCCATGTGCATGAGCTCATCTGATTGCTTGAATTATCACAATATCCCAAGTTGCTCTTTTGGATTGGAAAATGGCAGGTAAGAAAGTGCCAAGTGGCTGGAGTCCTATCTACTGACTGGGAAATAATTACTTTGCTGCATAATAAAGAGGCACCTTCATTCTAACAGCAGTGCTCTGCCCTTTTTATCATATAGCCTGAAATGCATGTAAGGGAGGCCATGCGGCTGTGCTGTTTTATTCCTTTGCTTTGTTTTTAAGAGGAAAAAACGCTTGCACACATAYACACACACAGAGCTGATCCAGGTCCCCTCAAAGCCCAGAAACAGGTTCAGCACGCGTAGGGGTCTTGCTAGGCTGGGACCTGTATTATTCAAAGGTCTTCAAAGGAGCCCTTCACACCTGGGTCTCCTCCATCCCACACCAGGCTGTTATAACAATGAACACAGTACGTGCTGCCAGCAAAAGCTGCCTTCAGAAAACACGTTGCCCCTTGGTGCCGGCAGAGCTGGGAGGCTGCGCAGACCCCAGGGGCCAGGGCGGCTGAGGGCAGGGAATCGCAGCGGCACTGTGTCCCACTGGCCATGGGGTAGCTGTGCCCCACCACCCCGCTGGCACTCACGCTGTCCCTTCCGCCCAGGAGCTCCRCAGCCAAGCCAGCGTGCGGGGCACTCTGCTCCTGCGGGGCCGCAGCATCCCCGGCACGGCACAGCCCAGCTGGAGTCACCCGGGCACCAGCCTTCAGTCCTCTGTCCCCTCAGCAGCCAATCCTCCCAGCCAGCTGTGCTCACCCTCAACCCTGCCAGATGAGCGGTGGCTGGTTATTGCATTTGAGCAGTGACTAATAAAAATGATATAAACATGCTGTCGTCTGGAGTCTGAGAAGGCTGCCTGGAGGAGCAGAGCAGGTCTGTGGGAGCATCCTGTCCCTACCAGGAATTAGGGAAGTGGCTTCCCCATATCTGACCAGACCACAGATCCCGAGGTAAGAGGAAAGATGAGAAATTACTGTCTCGTTCAAAGAATCAGACTGGAGGGGGCATGACGGACCTTCCTGAATCACAGTTTCCAAGCCTGTTAGCACGACTGCCTCTGTTTTCTATTATTTTTAGTGGACCTGTCCTGATTGCGCAAAGACACACTTCAGTGTGGCACTGCACCAGAGAGGGTTGTCCATCCTTTGAATGGGAGAAGTTGGGTGCCATGAGGCCCCAGTCCCTTGCCCCCTTACACCATGCACCTCTGTCCTCCGGCACAGAGGCTTGGGGGGCTCGGTGACCCGCATGCTGCAGCAGCCGGTGCAGGGGCTGGGATACAGGAGAGGAGCGGGCACATGAGTGCGCCTTCGCTGCCACTGCTGAGGTGTGAGATGTATACCYGGAGCAGGTGCACTGCCCAAGAGGTCTGCAGGTTGGAGAAAAAGAAGGTGTATCTCACCAGAGACCTTTCCTCTGACCTTCAAAACTGCTCACCGCCAGAGAGTGCTGCCACAAAGATCCCCTGCCTCACCCAGCGCCTTGGCCATGCCRCCTCCCCCTCTGCACTTCTCCCTTGGGCTCCCTCTTCTCCCTCAACGCAGCCTGTAATTTGTCTTTGCACTCTCGCCACTCCATGGCCTGCTGCCTCTCTACCTCTCCCCTCTCATCCCTGGTCAGGAAGCTGATTCCCACTGCTGAGCGCTGCCAGCACGCCCCTTCCACAGCCCACTCCTGTGATTTTTTGGTGGGTTGCATGCTACGCATAGGATATAAACAAGTGCTGAACCTATCTAATTATCCTCCTTCAAACTCTTCCCAAATCTGCTTTGCTGCGCTTCCACACCATCTGGCCAGTTTTCAGATGAAACGTGCGCTGTGCACTTCATGCGTTACCTTCCCGAGGAGAAATGCCTCCTTGGGACCCCCCAGCCCTGCCTTCGCATTGACCTGGTGTTCACATCTGGGCTGGACCCTCGCCGCATGCTCACAGGCTGTGCAGCACTGAGGGATACCAACCCGGTAAGCAGCCCCAGGAGATTTCTGTGCCCAAGAGCCGAGAGAAGCAAATTTGCCTCCCTGTGCTTGCTCAGGGGCACGGCACCTTTCTGTCAATGGCATACGGCATCCAAAGCCCGCTGCCAGGTGAGGCAGGAGCAGGACCCCAGGCTCCCCAGGCAAGGCAGGGCTGCGCGGGCAGAGGAGAGCGCATTCCCCATTGCCTCCATCTCTCCCCATCGCCTCCCTCAAGCAGAAACCACGGGGAGGATGGCAGCTCTGTTTGGGATGCTCCACTTAGCGCAGCGGTCACTGCCATCTAGCGGGATCCGGGATGGACAACCAACCATCCCAAATGGCAGGGGGCACCCACCAGCACCCCGCTGTCGCAGGGCYTCGCAATTCCCCTTCCCGCTTTTTTTTCCCCTTTATCCTCAGAGCAGAAGGTGAATACTCGATGTGCCGTTCCGGAAGAGAGACGCTGCGCCCCACCAAACCCCTCACAGCCCCGCAAAGGGACGCTCTGTCCTTCGCAGGCCCACAAGCGCTCCCACAGCAGCCTCCCTGCTTGAAGGATGTGGACAGAGAGAAATTAAAATAAATGGCTAAAARCACGCACCAACTCGACAACAAACTTGCAGGCAGAAGGGGTCTCGGTGTCCTGTTTGTTGTGGGAGATGAGGCTGGTGGAGGGCTGGGAGATGGAGTAGGCTAGGAAAGACAGCAGTCAGGTTCAAAGAAAAGTTTTTTGGGGTCAAAACTGATTTTTTAATTATTATTTTATTTATGTGTAGAGCAGATGATGGTAATATTTTTCTCATCATATAATAATTAAACACCCCGGAGTGCAGGCTTTTATGAACAGGTCTAACGAACACCTGCCAAGGACAACGCCGTTCTGCCTCAGAGATGCAGGTGTTCTTGCTCTTGAATGGTCTCTTCCAGTTCTTCACTCCATTGGCTTTTAATGGTTCCCATAAAAGAGAGCGAAGGAAGCACGTTCTTGCTTTTTTACTGAAGAAAATGCTCAGTTACAGGTACAGGAAAGCGGAGGGAGGAGGATGCAGAGCATCCCCCAGAGAACCTTAAATTACATTTTTCAACTGAATAATTAGGTTTCATCAGGAACACGTTTTCTCCAGTTATGAGCACTAAAGTACTTCAAGTTTACATTTTGATGATGATGGTTCTTTTTTCCTTTGCGTGGCATAATAGCGATAGAAAATTCAAAGCTGAAGAGCGTGGCTGGAAAACACATTTCACATGAAAGAGGAAGAAGGAAAGAAGCCACTTGGCATATGCCCCTCACCTCAACYGCGGCATTAAATTTCTTAGAGCCCGTGCCTGTAATCAGAGTAGAGGCAGAGGGGCTGTAGAGCCACCCTGGGGATGTGAGCGAGGTCTCCAGCAGCGTAACCACCCACCAGACCCTTGGCTTGAGACAGACCGTGCTGCGTTCACAAGAGCCACTGCTGCCCAGGTGCAGACGCACCCTGAGATAAAGCAACCCTGATGGAGAGCCGTAGGAAAGGTTTGTGTTCCCAAGCAGCAAGATGTTTCGCTCTGACGTGCGGCCTGCAATACCCGAGGCCTGCGCGCGCTCCCCGTGCCCCGCACAGCAGAGGCCGGCCCTGCCCCCCGCGGGCATCCCTGCCTGTTCGCACCGGCTTTATTTTCACTTTTTTGCTCCCAGGGAAGGACAACCCCGTAGGAAAACGCCTATTGTTCTGAATACAGACGGCAAAGCCACCGGCAAAGCCTCAGCGCTACTGCTCAACCGCCCCCCTGCGCCCAGGCCGCCCAGCGCCTGGCCTGCCGCTGCCGCCGCCCCGACTACCGCTCCCGGCGGGCACCGCGCACCCGCCCCGCCCCGCCCCCTTCCGCCGCGCGTCGCTTCCGGCGCCGGGTGAGCGGCGGCGGCGCGCGGGCAGACATGGCGGACGCGCCTGAGGCGGCCGGGGCCGAGGCGAAGCAAAAAGAAAAACAAAAAACCAAAAACAAAAAGAAAGCGGCGACAGGTGGGGGCGGGGTGAGGATCCGTGCCGGGCTGGCGGCCGGCTCGCCGGGAAGTCCTCGGGCTGAGGGTCCCCCCGTGGCCACGGGCCTGCTGCCCCGTCCCGGCGCCGGGGGTCCCTCCGGTTTCCTAAAACAACCGGGGGCTGAGGAGCGTGGCCGCGATTTCGCGTAAGCGGAGAGGCAGCGTGGGGAAGGCAGGCTGCTTCCCGGCCTGCGGCGCTGGGATCGGGTAGAGGCGGCTGTTGGGTGCGAGGGGCGCGCAGGGGTGGCCTTGTGGCCGGGCGCCCGACATCGCGGTACCCTGGTTGCTCGCCTCAGCACGGCAGGTCTTGGTCTCGTATAATACCCTATCCGCAACGCTTATTTCGGTTGTGGAGGGTTTTTTTAATAAAAAATAGCTTAAAGCAGTAACTTCTTTAAGGTCAGACAAGACAAAAAACACATTCAGCAGAGCATTAAATAAAACACTGTGTCCCGACTTTCAGTTATCCTATCTTTTGTAGTTAAAGGGGGAGGAGATGTAAATAGTCACTGATGAAAGAGGAGGAAAAAACTTTTTTTTTTTTTTTATACCCATAACAGTTGATGAATCTGAACTTCTCACTGTGCCAGATGGATGGAAAGAGCCAGCCTTTACAAGAGAAGATAATCCCAAAGGACTGCTGGAAGAAAGCAGTTTTGCAACATTATTCCCTAAGTATAGAGAAGCATACTTGAAAGAGTGCTGGCCACTCGTCCAGAAAGCCTTGGGTGAACATGTATGCGTACTTCCTGATTGTGATACTATGTTTTATCTTTTGGGAGACATAGGTGTTACTTAAGCTTATAAAAATAGTGCAAGTTGCTTTTCTGGTACTGTATTTGTGTCTATTTCTACTGTGCTTGCGTTTAGAATTGGTAGTGTGATTTTTTTTATTGGCATCAAAATCAGTGAAAGTCTGTGTAGTCAGACTTGCAGTTCTTTACAGACGTTCTCAGCAAAGCTCTCTGCAGCAGCAGCAGCAAGTGGGTCGTCACCCAGACGCTGACGCGCGTGAATTCAAGGAGACGAGGGAGGTTTCGGGCATTGTGCCACACATATTCAGTCTTTTGTGCGTGTCTGTGTGTGAATTTCCTTAAGCTGAAAGTCACTTTAGGAATTTTGGAAAACAGATCTGCATTCAGTATGTAGTGTTCTGTTTGTTAACTTCTTACTGCTAAAGATGAATTCTGAGGTTCTTATTTAGAGATTGATTAATTATTTCTTTTCAAATATTGCAGTATGTGAATGCAGCGCTGGATCTAATTGAAGGAAGCATGACTGTCACTACCACTAAGAAGACTTTTGATCCATATGCAATCATCAGGGCTAGGGATTTAATAAAACTTCTGGCAAGAAGTGTTCCATTTGAACAGGTCTGTATTAAATCATGAAATTTTGTATCAAATTCTATCATAATACTTATAAAATAGTACGTTTTCAAAATGTGGGATTTTCAAGTGAGTCAAGTAAAATAAAATATATATTTAAAGTAAATATTTCTGAAAGTGAAGTGAGAAGAATAAACTGCAGTATTCTTTTGACTTCTGAATAATACATTTGCGTTCAGATGATATTGCCTGCTTCTTGTCTCTAGGCAGTTCGTATCCTTCAGGATGACGTTGCATGTGACATCATTAAAATAGGCTCTCTGGTGAGGAAGAGGGACACTTTCATAAAAAGAAGAGGACGACTTCTTGGGCCAAAAGGATCTACTCTGAAGGTATTTCCGATAGATGTAGTAACCAGAAARTTCTTAGACCCAAATTTGTGTCAGGTCTTCAGTTTACACTTACTTCATTTCTTTTTTTGGTGTAGGCCCTGGAACTGTTAACGAACTGTTATATTATGGTGCAAGGCAACACTGTTTCAGCTCTTGGACCCTTTAGCGGGCTAAAAGAGGTAAGCGAAAGCAGATGAGCAGTTTGTGTAGCATACTTCTGTGCCCAGTTCGAGGGCAGACGAGAGGCAAAATCTGGCAAGATTATCAAGAGTATCTCAATGTGTGTTAGTAAGCTGCATTTACACTATTGTCCATAGTCTTAGCTGCTAATTTTGTTTAGACTCTCAGATCTTTCTGTCTTGGAAGTGAAAAAGTATTTGTGAAATACCTTTTATTTATTTTTTTGTAGCAAGAATTTTTGTAGCTTTGGATAAGAGTTGTAAGAGTGAAAATACTGCAGTTAATGATATATAACCTTAAGGAACATCTAATGTTTTTAGTAACTATGTAGGAGAAGAATGCTTGTCAAAAGCAAGAGTTTCTCCTGACACCATAAAGTCCATGGTAACATGAAAGTAATGTTTGTGGGGTGTGCTGGAGTGTGTTAGAAACATGGCAATGTTATTGATATTTCAGAAGTGCTGTGCCTTCTAGTTAGCCATGTGCGTTAGCGTTTTAAATCTACCTACTTCTGAGGGCGGAGGGGGGAGAGGAGGCATGGTAGTGTACCTGGTATTTTAATTGATTAGAATATGAAATACTTGCTGAGTTTTCTGTTCTTTTTTTTTTCTTTTTTTTTATTAAATACAGGTTAGAAAAGTTGTTCTGGACACAATGAAGAACATACATCCCATATATAACATTAAGGTTAGCGTGGTCCACAGCTCATCTTTATTTACAAGAAAATACTATGTCTTTTCAGAGAGCTGTATGTTAATAATTTATATGTTTCTGTGTGGTAGTCTGTTTTTGAGAATTTCTGTAGTGTGCTTCTTTAAAAAACACCTGACTTTGATATCCTCCGTTTTACCAGGATATAGTGCTGTAATATCAGTAAAATTCTTTGAGAAAATATCAAAGGAAAAGTATGTATAAACGTTCCTCCATTTGATTGTTTGCTGCTTGCTCATTTAAATTGAGGCACCTTCTCCAGTGCATTCTGTCCCTGTTTTCAGACATATGTATCTTTCTGGTTCTGCTGTTCTTAAACCCCTCTACTCTTACTGAAGTGAGAGATGGAAGGTTCGGATGTAGCATATTCATTGTAAGAAAGTTTAGTAAAACTTTTAGTTTGGCGCTCTTGGCTASTACTGTAATACTATTTTTTTAATAACTTCTTTGTGACATTCTAAAACTACTGAAGACTTTGATGATCAAAAGGGAATTGTCAAAAGATCCTGAACTGAGGTCACAAAGTTGGGAAAGATTTTTGCCTAAGTTCAAGCGAAAGAACTTGAAAAAACGCAAGGAGCCAAAGAAGAAAAATACTAAGAAGGAGTACACACCGTTCCCACCTCCTCAGCCAGAAAGCCAGGTCAGCTGAAACTTTATTTGGTTATGCAGGAGTATAGCACGACTTGAAATCTTGTTCTTGCTAACAAGAGGTTGGGAGGCCTTTTCTGTCAAGTTTTGATTTCATGATACTATGCATCTGGCTTATATTGCATAATTATCTAAATCTTCTTGGTACTTGCCTTACACAGATTGATAAAGAATTGGCAAGTGGTGAATACTTCTTGAAAGAAAGACAGAAGAAACGAAAGCGAGTGGAAGAGATAAAGGTAAAGTTGTTCTAACCCACTGTTCAGTTAAAAAGCATTTGACTGCTGACTTGGGGTTTTTTTTTTTTGTCCCTTTTGCCCTGCTTTACTKATAATTGACCTTTTTATTGGTAACTTTAGGCAAAGCAAGCAGATGCAATCAAGAAAAGACAAGAAGAAAGAAATAAAGCTTTTATCCCACCAAAGGAAAAGCCAGTTGTGAAAACAAAGAAAGGTAACCATTTATTTTTACCTGTTCTAAAACCTTCTGCTGTTGGTTCCTAGGCTGATTTTGCAGAGATACAGCTGTAGGAAGTAAGAAGGGTCATGCAAAAGAATCCTAGTGGTTAAATCCATACCTGAAGTTGCCAGGGACAGTAGAAAGATCATGCAGCCCATAACTCTGTACCTATAAAATGACAGTTCTCTGTAGAACGTGTTCCTGATGGAGATACTGGGACAGCCATCTCAATTGGTTGTTCTGACTACATCAATTTTTGGCTTTCAGTCTTGTAGTGAAGCTGCCATAACTTTTACAATCAAATGGCTTTTCTGTTAAGAAAAAGAAACCCAAAAGCAATACTTACTTGAAAACTTATGCCACAAGTAAGTTGGTATGAGATGTGGATGGACTGCAAGACAGGGACTAGGAGAGCAAAGTCCCTTCCACTGTAAAAGACAATCAGGTTCGTGACCACCTGAGGAACCTGAATATACATAAGTCCATGGGACCTGACGAGGTGCATCCCAGAGTCCTGAGGGAATTGGCTGATGTAATTGCCAAGCCACTCTCCATGATATTTGAAAAGTCATGACACTCAGGTGAAGTCCCTGGTGATGGGAAAAGTGAAACATTGCAACCATTTTTAAAAAGTGTAGAAAGGGRGACCTTGGGAACTACCAACCGGTCAGCCTCACCTCTGTGCCTGGGACGATCCTGGAACAGATCCTCCTGGAAGCTATGCTAAGGCACATGGAGGACAGGGAGGTGGTTCGAKACAGCCAGCATGGCTTCACCAAGGGCAAGTCCTGCCTGACCAACCYAGCGGCCTGCTGTGATGGAGTGACTACATCAGTGGACAAGGGAAGAGCTACAGATGTCATCTATCTGAACCTCTGTAAGGCCTTTGACATGGTCCCCCACAACATCCTTCTCTCTAAACTGGAGAGGTACAGATTTAACGGATGGACTGTCCGGTGGATGAGGAATTGGTCAGATGGTCGCATCCAGAGGGTCGTGGTCAACGGCTCAATGTCCAGATGGAGTTCAGTGACAAATGGTGTCCCGTAGGTGTCTGTATTGGGACCAGTACTGTTTAATATCTTCACCAGTGACACAGACAGTGGGATCAAGTGCATCCTCAGTAARTTTGCAGATGACACCAAGCTGAGTGGTGCAGTTGACATGCCTGAGGGGTGGGATGCCATCCAGAGGGACCTGGACAAGCTCGAGAAGTGGGCCCATGTGAACCTCATGAGGTTCAACAAGGCCAAGTGCAGGGTCCTGCACCTGGGTTGGGGTAACCCCCAGTATCAATATGGGCTGGGGGATGAAGAGACTGAGAGCAGTCTGCCGACAAGGACTTGSGGGTACTGGTGGATGAAAAGCTGGACATGAGCCGACAATGTGCGCTCGCAGCCCAGGCAGCCAACCATATCCTGGGCGGCATCAAAAGAAGCGTGGCCAGCAGGTTGAGGGAGGTGATTCTGCCCTCTACTCTGCTCTGGTGAGACCCCACCTGGAGTGCTGCATCCAGCTCTGGAGCCCTCAGCACAAGAAAGACATGGACCTGTTGGAGTGGGTCCAGAGGAGGGCCACAAAAATGATCAGGGGGATGGAACGCCTCTCCTAGGAAGAAAGGCTGAGAGAGTTGGGGTTGTTCAGCCTGGAGAGAAGGAAGAGAAGGCTTCGGGGAGACCCCCTACATAAAGGGGGCTTATAAGAAWGATGGGGACAGACTTTTTAGCAGGGCCTGTTGCTATAGGACAAGAGGTAATGGTTTTAAACTAAAAGAGGGTAAATTTAGACTAGATATAATGAAGACATTTTTTACAATGAGGGTGGTGAAACACTAGCACAGGTTGCCCAGAGAGGTAGATGCCCCATCCCTGGAAACATTCAAGGTCAGACTGGACGGGGCTCTGAGCAGCCTCATCTAGTTGAAGATGTCCCTGCCCACAGCAGGGGAGTTGGACTAGATGACCTTTAAAGGTCCCTTCCAATCCAACTATTCTATGATTCTAAGACAGGGTAAATAGCTTTTCTAAAAGTTAAAGTAAAATCACACTATATGCAGAGTAAGAACTTGCATTCTCAGGTGATTTTTTTTTTTACGCACTAGAGAAACAAGTCTTCAGTTTTCTGGATTCATTGATTATACTACATATTCATTCATTGTATGAGATATACTATGTTTTGTGTTAGCTATACTACCTACATATTATTACACTATATTACGCAGTTTCTTATGAACTGAAAAGTTAATGTTTCTCGAAAAGCATGTGTTCTGCAGCATTGATACAGTACTTTTTTGTGATGGCAGTAAATTTTCAATAATGGTGCTATTGACTGTACTGTATCTCAAATACTGTGCTTTTCTAGCTGCTGTGTGTTTTGACCCGAAATCCTTCGGTCTTCCAGGAATAAATGACAGCAATAGTTTGTATTTAGAGAAGAAATGAGATCCAAAGAGGACAGCTGGTACCCACTGTTAGATGTAGGAATTAAATGTGTGAGATAGGAGAGTTAGATCCAAACTCATGACTTGTGCCCAAAAGAGAAAATACCATCACCTAGATGAACATAAGAGTACGTTATTCATGTTACTCAGCATTAAGTGTTTAACTTAAGTATTCTGGCACTCCGTGTAGAAGTCTCTTACAAAGGTCTTCATGCAGCAGTCAAAGRTCTGTGTCATATTCCCCCAGCACTGTTTCCGGCAGCGGCCGTTAATGGATGGCCAGGGAGGGAGTATAAGGATGGGACAGGCACATTTGGGATCTTGCCACCTTAGTTACTTGCAGAAGGATAAAATACCATGAAAGCTTCTCTGGGTATATGAACTCAATAATTAATTTCTTCTTATGTGAGACCAACCAAGCCAATAAGCCTATGTCTAAGAGAGCATGTATGTATTAATTTTGGAGGAGTACATCTGTGGTCTGAGAAGTGGGTGATAACAGTTTATATGTGTGCAGATTGTGGCATCTGTGTTCAAATGCAGTTGTATAGGATTATTTATATGAATGTTCTCCTTTGAATTCTGCTGAAAGAGGTTTGTGGATAATACTAGTTTCAACAAAAATTATTGTTAAAATAGTTATAAAATCATTAGTAAACATAAAATGAGTCCTAACCAATGCCACAGGATGCAGCTTACTGTATTTACATATGAAATCATCTTGTGGACTGTTAAAATTTAGAAAAAGTAAAATTCATGTCTGTTATCTGTGTATTTTTTATTATGTAGCCTCCACTGAGAAAAAAATTGATATTGAAGCCATCAAGGAAAAGGTAAAGAATGCAAAGAAGAAGAAATTAGGAGCACTTCCTGTGGAAGAAGTCAAGTTAAAAATGGCAGCAGATGAAAAGAAAAAAAAGAACAAGAAGTAATTCACCACCCAAAATGCTCACTTTTCTCCCACGTTAATGAACATTTTCACACTTGGAAGATTTGAGACTTCTTGCTGGCAGTATAATGTGGACAAGAAAAGACTAGGTAGAAAGATGCATTCTCTTTTCATAAGTACACTTTAATTAGTGGACCTGAAGCAGCTGTGCAAAATTGCGAAGGTTGGTGAAGAGAATCTGTGCTGCTATGTTGTTTGAGAAGGTAATAGAGTGTATTTGAATAATAACTGTCTGCCTAGAGGGAAGGTTTCATAACAGAAACATTTGGAGTTTGATGCAGGATGTTAAACGTTAGGGTCAGAGAACTCGGTGGCAGTTTAAGGTAGTGCTTGTGTGAAAGACTACCAGACTATATGCAGCCTCAGTTACGGTGATAACTTTTGCAAAACGGGCAAGATTCGTTACTGTATTATGCTTTTGTTTCTGTAAAAGCTGATTATTTTTGCGTGTCTTGTCTTGGTGTTAATAAACTATTTTAATACATTGTTCTTAAATCCTTTAATTAGTCATCTACTGCACAACGTACATGTTGTTTTCCAGGAAACAAGGTCACAGCTTCATGTGAGAATTATACAAACCATAATCTTAATTGAATGCCGTTAATAAACTGTCATTTATTAGCATTATCATGGAGGTTGTTAGACAGAATGTGGTACAAAGCAAGTGTGTTTCCACATGGAATGTGCTGCAGGGAAAGCATAATGTCTTGTTACCGTTCTTTAAATATTCTTAATTTATTTCTTGCTTGCAAGAAAGTCTAAGAAATTGTGTTCCTCTTTTTTTTTTCTTTTTTTTGAGGCCCTTCCCCTTTTTTAAAGAAAGTCTAGAGGTTTTTAGTTTCCTGAAGATGCAAACTGTGATGAAAAAAAGTTCACTGGAAGAGCAGATGTTGCTTATTTCATACATCTGAGATTAAAGAAGCAAATGTAATGATTAGGAGGTGGTAGAGCCACACCAACTTCTTGATTGTGTTGGAGTGTTTTTTGCCAGGTTTTGGAATTTTGATCACCTGCACATGCAGCGGAAATGATTATACTAGGACATTGCAACTCGCTGCTTTTAGGTTAGTGACCTTTTATTTGAAACTAGTAAGTGAAAACACAGCCATTTCCTTTTTTGCATATATATGAATTTAGAATGTATGTGGTTAAACGGCCAGTACCTGTGCATTGAGAAATAGCTAAGATGCTTGGCCTTTAGGGTAGGGGACAACATGAGCCTTAGTGTGTCTTTCATTTATGTGATCACTTCTTGGCACGTAATTGTTAAGGAAAAAACACTCAATCCTTTCAGGGACTGCATTGTTCATAAATGGCAGTTTAATTACTTGTGGAATCAATCAGGAAAATACTACTTCAACAGATACTTGCACTGAGAATATGATCAATAAGTCATAAACACCCATCTCAGAAACTGTAGTGAGCTGATGGGTTTAGTCACACCAGTACTATGGAAAGCTTTTTAGAAACACCAGCTGGTGTTTAGCAGTTGACGGTGTGCAGGGGTGGCCTAAGTTCAGTACCAGTCAGGTAGTTCAGACATCTCATATAGTGAAAGGTCTAATTTCAACAGGAGGCACTGCAATACTTGTGTTTAAATGCCTGTTCTCACAGTGTGATCCCACGAATGAGTGCTTCAACAGAAGAGTCTTCAGAGCTAGAAGCCAATAAGGAGTCTGACTGTAGCCAGGGGATGAGCATGAGTGTATTAGGGGAGGGAGAGTCCTTGGTTCTAATCTAGACTGGATGAGGCCCCTTTCACTGCGGAGGACTGGCACAGGTGTTCCCTGTTTGTTGTTTAAAAAGTTAAATACAAGTGTAGGGCTGGTTGCCCTACACAGATCTTGCAGGTTGGCATTTCATTTCAGGAACCTGATCTAGCTGTGAAAGCACCCTACAAAAAAATGTTCTCCAGCTAACTGCCTAGTTGCCTGAGTTGCAGTGCAGGAAAACATACCTCAGCTTGGTGGCAGCCTGGCCTTAAATTATATATACTTCCATTGTGCTTTTTTAACTTAGAACCCACAGCTGAGGCATCTATGTAGCTTTTGCATCAAATCCCTATCTGTAGTAAAACTCTTACCAGATTTCAGGGAGTCTTGTCCTTCTGTTGTTATGGAGTGAAAAGGCTTCACATTATGTTTAATCTTTTTCAGTTGTTATGGTTGACAGGTCTCAAGGATTGTTGGTTGGACATGTATTTACTTAAACTGGAAAATCGAGAAAGCCTACTTGTATTTCTTGTAGGCAAGTTAAACCAAAGGATTTGTCCACTTAGAGTTCATATCTGAATGGTAACTGACTGCATGGGCTCACTGTTGGTGCTTTTTGCACCTCTCTTTTCAGAGAATATGGCTATACAGTTCTAACACTTGTATGAAAAGTAAAGAAGAGAAAACAAAGTGGATTTGGAAGGGTGAAAAAGTTTTTTTTGTATTTTCAGAACAGCTTGAACTATTGCAAATTATCTCCTTTAGAGTTTACAGACTTGCAAAGAAGTACCCGAAGGCTGTATTTATATATCAGTGGAATTCATGGGCATATGCCATAAKATAAACATGGATAACTCAAAATGGTTTGATCATCAGGGGTTAAATTCTGGATTTTTGGATGTCCTTAAAATGAGATGCAGTACTSGTTTAGCTTTGACTTTTTGACTTTCAGGGTTTTTCTGTTTGAAAGATACTATGTTGTAATGTTTTGGGGTTTTTTTCCCCTAAGCCCCAGTGATTTACAGGGTTTTTAATGAAKCTTTTTGTACAGTGTTTCCTTAGAGCTGCTGAAGTATATAGTTAAATGGCAGTGCTGTGAATGTTTTGAACTTTAAGGGCTCAGTGTTTGTTCTGTTTATTCTCCTGGAGACCAAGCACAGATTAAAGTAAGTAGGGGAGAATTCCTGCTGAGCTCATTTTTGCACCCTGGATGCAGCAGCGTCTCCTGCATGTCTCTGCAGTAGTAGGATCTATCTGCACGTGGCTTCAGTGGGGCAGACACTGTGCCAGGCTCTGTGCTGGTGTGGGAGCCCTGTGCGTACACAGAGTAAGTCCTGCTGCCACGTGCTGCTTGCCATCCCATTTTCAGATGGGACTTTGCAGTACATGAAGCTTGAGGCTTGGGTCTTGCACAAAAGAGAGTGGCAAAAAGACAAGTGAGGAGGAAAATAGCTGCTCTTTTTAACAGGTAGACCCATGGCCTTGCTTTTGCAATGGGATTTTTTTTTAAACACCCTAATCTGCCTAGTGTGGAAGACAGAACTGAGCTTGGCTCTCTCACAAATAGGCCAGCTTGGGTACTGGGATCCTGGTCACTGGAGTGTGRAAAAGAAACTGCTCATCTCCTGTCTGCGAGTGGGATGTCTTGGCTACGGAGGCTCTGGTATATATCAAGGGCAAAGATATATCAAGGGCAAAATTCGGAATTTTGACCCCAGCCATATTTGCATTTTGAAAAATGATTTATTCAGGGAATGCTGTGATGCTGAGATGATTCTAGTGCAAGCAGTTAACTACCTGGAAGAGTAACGTGAGAAACTTTGGGTCCCAGTTCCAGTGTTTCCAGTTAAGAACCACCCCAGCAGTGGGGTCGGCAGTGGGTATGCAGAAACACTGACAGGTACTACAGAGGCAGGACCACAGAAACGAAGCGGCGCAGGGAATTTCCCAGCTGCTCTTACAGCAGTGTGTGTCTTGCCCTGCAGAGGAGCATGGTGCAGAGGCATCTAAACCCTCCTCCGAAGAGATACGGATCGCTACAGTCCAGCTGCGTGCTTGTGCAGCTCTGCTCCTTCCAGCCTTAGCTTGAGCTGAGCGACTGCGGTCGGCAGAGGACATGCTCAACTGAACACAGCAGCTGTCCCCGCTGCTTTCTGCCTGCTCCAGATGTGCGGGTTCCAGGAGACTCATCCCTTGGCAGCTGTTGAACCAAAGGCATAGCTACAGGCACAGCATGATTTTATTTGGAGTTTTATGCCATCTTTCCCAGCATTGGGTTTCTCAGCATTGTCCAGGTTGGAGCTGAATGTGGGGGTCTTTTGTGCACCAGCAGTTAATCTTTAGATCATGTTGCAAATACACGATTGCCATACATGGGAAGCAGGAAATAATGATTTATTGTTTGAAATAGCAGTCAAACCCCTTATGCTCAGAAAAAAGGAAAAAAAAAACCAACAGGAAAGATTGCGGTGATACATAATCACGTGTAAACACAAGTAAAACTATGTCTTGGCACAGATGACACGTGTTTAAAAACGAATCCTAAGCAAAGAGAAGTACCAGTGGCCCCAGTGCACTGTGAGACTTGGAAATGCACTGCCTGCCCCAGGATGCAAATGCCAGAGCTCACATGGGTCCAAAAATTATTAGAAAAGCAGTTAAATGACAAACCTCTCCAGGCTACTCTGCATCTTGCTGGAGGAGTGTCCAAGCAAAGAGCGCAGCAGGAGCGAGAGAGGCGCCTGCTCTGCCTGGGGCCTCGGCCGGGGCTGGGGCCAGGCTCCCGGGCTGGGCACCCTCCAGCCCTTCCTAAGAAAGTGTGGTGGGCAAGTGCCTGCGCCTCGGCAACGAGAAAGCTGCTGATCAGCTCTCCTAGCTGCTGCCTGCAACAAAGACGGTATATCTGTACTTCTAAATCACCGGTGGATGCAAACAATGTCTCTACCAATCTTTGTGCTGCCAGTAACTTATGTGCAGGGAAGGGGTGAGTTGACCTAAGTGTTCTCGTGGTCTTCTGCATGTGTGTCACTCACTGGCGGGTGCTATAGACCAGTATTTTGGTAGGAGCCAGGTGGCCAGAATTGTCAGTACAAGGAGTAACGGCCTTAAAGCAATAACAGTGATGCAGTACTCATCACATGCAGGTCTGTCCCAGTCTGGACGCCACCTGGAATCACCTGTGAACAAAACAAGTTACTTGTTTTCAAGTATAACTGCACCAAGGGCAACAAACAGAAGCAGTAAATTCTGGTGGTACTTACTAATGACTTTGTCACGCTCTGCATTTTCTGGAGAGAGAAAAGAAGTGAACATCAGCAGACTTACACGTTATAAACAATTTGAGYCTAAGCAAAAGGGAATGAAGCATGAGCCTCACGATAGGCTCACAAATGCAGCTATGGGAGCCGAGTTTCTTTCCAGGAAGAAGCAAAGACTGGCCAACTTTGGGAGAGCCCTGCAGCGACTCTCAGGGCTTTGCTGAGGAGCGCTTGATCACACCGTGTTGACTTCTCCCCCTGCCAGTGGCTGGCATAGAGAGGACTTGCTCYCCCAGGTGCACTTCACAAGATCACTTTGGGTTTTGCCCAGTGCCTTGCGTTTAAGATCCTTAGCCTGTAACTAACGTTAGCAGTCCCGTGAGTCAGGGACTCCCTCTCCTTCCTGCAGTGCTGGTGTTTTAACGCCACTTTCCCACTCCATTAGTTTGCTGGGGTTGTGTGCTGGGGAAAAGTGTGCCCTCAGCTCCACCCGGGCAGATGTCAGCAGCACAGTGCCTTGTTCTTCTTACGGGAATTGCAGAAGGTCTCCTTTCCACCTGACTCCATCCAGCCATCGCAAAGTCAAGGGCAGATGAATCGGCTGGGCTGCCAGGGGCTCAGGCTGAGCACTATGTCCCTGTGAAGGGCTCTCACACCTGCACAGGTGCATGTTGCCCTGGCTCCCTCCCAGGGAGGGGAAAGCGCTTCTTCCCAACGCTTAGGGGAAAGCAGATGCCCTAGCTGATCTTCAGCGGAGCAAGCAGCTTTGGCAGTGCTGTGGCAGCACTCCCCCCCAGCAGCGGCACGGCGGGGGCAAGGCTCGCTTGGACCTGCACCAGGTAATAACCTGGAGCCCCCAGGAGGGGATGTATATCCCCTTCTGCGCTTCCCATTTCTGCAAAAAGTAACTTCTGGCGGGGGTAATAACAGCTTAAACTGCAGCCACTGCATCTCCTGTATCATACCCTCCAGCACCTGAAGAGCAGATCCCATCCCGTCACTTCCCGGGGTAGAAAACAGGCTCTTTCCGCCCTCCTCCCCTCTCTTTGTGCATCACTGCTCACTTGGCTCCTGACTGCAGTTTTTCAGACTATATTTAGGAACAGGAGAGTGCTGTGCCTGTCTCCTGCCATTATCTTTTGTGTGCTCTTTCCTTTTCTATGTGTGCTTGGGGAGGAGGGCTGGTTGTCTTCTACTTACGACACAGCTGGCTGGCGCACCGCTCGCCGTTGCAGTCGCTGCACGCTGCTCCCGTCTTGTACGGGCGCCCTGGGTAATTCCCACTGCGAAGGAAAGTAACACTGCTCTCAAACCACCCAAGCTCTTGGCTCAGTATTACCTGCCCACCTCTGATATTGCACCAAACGCAGCTCAGTGCTGCTTCTTTGCTTGGAGCATGGCCAAAGCGAGATTTACAGCATGCCTCAAACTGCCCATAAACAGACTGAGAGGGATTTTATATGCATGCAATCTCAGCAGTGCTAAACTTAGTGGTAAAACCTCATTACTTTCAGCAAGGTGAGGCTTTCATTGCTTGGCCTAAGCTGAAGAAAATCCTTTGGAGTATATTCACTTTAGGAACTGAAATTGTGCATGCATCTTGCTTTGGCTCTTGGCAGAGTTGAAAACAGTTAAAGATTAGATAAATAAAGAACTTAACTTGCTGCTTCTCAAAAGCAACAGCCAGACATGACATTACTCCACTTCTTAGTATGCAACAGCCTGTTTGCAGTGTCTTCACCCAGCAGGGAAGGGCCCAGCTTTAAAGCCCTCTCTAGAGCCCCTCGCCTCCCCAGAGAGCGCCCTGCCTGCTCTGCAAGCATTGCACACTTGCATATTTATCCAAATCATTGACCTAGAGGCTTAATTCTGCAGGCACATGTGTAAATATTTTCAGACTTGGGGCTTGCACCTTGGCAACCATTTGGGGCCATCTTGGCACTCAGGAGCAAGGGATTAGTTTTATGATCACTTTAGTATTTTCATTTCAGTATCTTAAATTTTACCCTTTCTACCAGTGCTACTGCTTTTTGGCTACAATACATAGCCCTCATCTAGCCAAAAAAAGCTGGTTGGACAGAGGTGTACCTCCTTCTCTATTTTGCGGAACATTTCTTCCCACAAAACACAAGTGGATGGACTGATCTAACACAGTTGCACATTGTGGGAGGGAAGGGGCAGGACCCCAAACCCTGCGAAATATTTGTAATGAAAAGCCTTACGCCGGCCCGTAGTTGCAGATGAAGTGTGCTGCGTTGGTTACAGAGGTGTATGCCACCCTGGGACAAAAATGGACAGCACAGCCAACCTTGTAGCTTGTAGCCCAAACAACCTGCAAAGACAGAGAGGTACACCGGTGACCATGGCTTTGCTCCAGCATCTGAAGCATTATGGAGAAGACCCGCCCTCCTCTGTTTCATGACAACAAATTGGCTGAGGAGCACTCCTTGGGCAGGCTTCATGGGGGAAAGCAGCAGCGATGGATCTCAAAATCATAGTTTATTCTGAAAAACGCCTGATTGTTTTGCACAATTCACCAGGTGTTTATTAAAACGACTGAAAGAAAGAATAACTGGCTGTAACAGGTTGTTTTCCTCTCTTGCAATGGAGAAGGTGAAGTTCATCTCCTTTGCTTCATGGCAATCCATTAGCTTTGCTACAGCTCCTACGAGGGCTGATTGCCCCCGTACTAAATCCAGAGAGGACGTGTAGGCAAATTGACAGAAGGCACTGGTATTATGGGAGGAGCAGGGAGAATGAGCATGTCCAGGCTGTGGTCCTGCCTTTTAGCATCATGGCCACAACTTAATCTAGAGGCAAGGGCATTACATCATCTAATGATCCTCTATCTACTACAATCCGTTCAGTTCAACCCAGCATCCTATACCCAGCTCAGAGATTACAGTGCAGCCAAATGCTTCAGTCCTGGAAAAACCAACCCCGTGACCGAAGCAGAGGGGAGGCGAGAGCGCAGCGGTACCTGAGGGCTGTACAACAGCAGCGATGACTGACTACGTGAGAGATGTGGAGAGATCCCGGCAGCACAGGAGAAGAAGAAACACACTCGCGCCTCTGCTGACTCGAAAGGGAGGCCTAGCCCTTTCTGTTTGTGGCTGCCGGTGCCAGCTCTGGGAAGAGGACACACTGCTTGGGCTCCTGAGGGTGTTCTCAGTGCAGCAGCAGAGCAGAGGCTGTTCCCAACATCAGCCATAGACAGCTGCATCCCCGAGGACGGTGAAGGACCGAATCACAGGACCCTCCCCGTCCCGGCTGGCCACCGGCTGAGGCACACGCTGGGGCTGTGGCTGTGCTAGCTACAGTAATTGTACCCGGAGGAAACTCCTCCACAGCCAGGAAGGAGGGAGAGGAACGAGGGGTTCCCCAAAGGTGCAGACCCAAGGATGCCTCTCAAAGCTGGGCAGACACGCAGCTTCTAGCTAGTCACTATCACCACTGACTCCAAGTGAGAATAATCTTATTTTCTCATTCTCCCCCATGCAACTGTCTGGGCTGCTCCTTTACAAACAACGTGGTAAACAGCACTGTGCCTTAGTGCCAGGTAAGGTGCATTTCACTGCAGTTTCCAGATGCTGACTCTTGCTGTGACCTTGTGAGCAGGGTCAAAAAGCAACACGCTGTCACCTCTCATGGCTCCTGCATCCAAATAACTTCTCTGCAAGCAAGAACCTGCACGTGTCTTTCAGACACCCTGCCAGCTTCAGCCCATCTCTTCAAGTCCTAAATGCATATGTGCATCTCTGCAGAAAACGTTAAATAGCTTCAGGTCAAAATCTAATCCCTAGAGCCATTGTTGCAAGCCGTCCTGCTCTCCCATATCCATGGTTAGTTCTTCGGCAACTGTGGTTGGGAAAAATGCGCACGTGATGCTTGCAGGGCTGCAGACACCTCTTTACGTGCCGGTATTTCCCAGCCCTTGGCATGGCTCGTGGTGCCATGTGGAGGCTGCCTGACAGAGCTGGGACCTTGTCCCACCACGCACTGCAGCCCACAGCCATTGCTGTTGCCTGGTTTTTGGCCACTGCTTGGCTAAATCTGACTGCTTGACGGCTGTCCTGTTTTCTTCCTGGAAGCAAAAAACCAACTGGGATATTTAAAAAAAAAAATGCAGTGACTCTTTTCTTCCTCGAAATGGGGACATGAAGATAAGACTACAACACTTGGAAAACAGTTCATTGAATCTTCAACAGAAATCTAGAGTTTCTGTGTCAAAATAGCAATGCTGGTTCATGGTTTAGATGGAGAAATGCAATGCTTACCTGTGTATAGTGGCCGCATACTCCTCTGCAGTTATTGGTGGCATAATTGTAGGCGCTGACCTCATTGTACCAAGAGGTGATGGCTCCTTGCACAGTGAAAATAGAAAGTGAGCCAGTCCAGAGGTTTTCTCCAACGGGGGTAAATTTGGGGTGAGCCTGCCCAGGATCTTCAAGGTACGTATTATGTTTAAACAGGCATTTCTTTGCCCAAGCTTTTGCGGTCTTCGCCAAATCTGGATCCCAACTCTGCAAAAGAAAGACAACTAAAAATCACTTAGGTATCTTAGCAATGCAGTAATTCAGAGCAATGTTCTGGAAAAAGCTGGGTCTCAGTAGCGTGTATGCTTCATGTTCATTTGATATTTGCTTCTGCTGAGACTTACAGAGCTACATGGTAAATTGGCTTGTAGGTTCATTTCTGATTTGAACTTAGTCAGTCATTAAACTTGAGGAAGTTTTTGGGGTGGTGGGTGATCTTCGCTGACTCGTTTGTTGGACACCAAGAGCTGTACATCAGTCAAATACAGTGTTTGGGGCGCAATGTGCATTTCCAGGCTGTGCCAGCCATGACAGAATGTTAATTTAATTTAAACAATGAATTTACAGGAAATCTGGGGACTGGGGGGTATCCTTTCTGTACCAATCAGACTGGAGTGCAGCCTCATGCATTAAGGCCACTGCTTGCAGGTCAGTTCACAAGCATGCTGCGATTTTGGGGACAGTTTAAACTCAACCCGTTGGTTTGCATCTTTGTGCTTGGTGGCTTCAAATGTTAGTGCTGAATTCATATTTGTGGAATCACTCACCCACTTGCTATTCAATCTTACAGACAGTGGTTATTTAAGCAATTGAGTTATATAAATGTCTTTTGTTTGCACTGGATTTGGTGTCTGTTTTTGTTGGGTTTTCTTGTGCACACAATTTGCTTGAGCGAATACATCATTGTACCTCCTGGAAAATGCAGTACCACGAGTGTATGCCTGTACTTCTAGTTACACTTTGTGTCATGTAAATGAAGTTGTTCAGCACTGCTGAACTATTTTGGATTGAAAAAATAAACTTTTTTTATTTGTCCTTTTCTATATGGATTAAAATATCTCAGTTGCTTCTGCAAACAATAGAAACACTAGACAAATTGTTCTGAATGGATCAGTGACTAAGGAAAAGAACTTGGAGGTTGTTAGCTTTTATGGCTATGTTTTACATAATATAACTTTCTTGTACCATAGATAAGTCTGAAACAATTTGTGTATTGTTTATGCTACCAATAAGTAATTAAAAATTGCAAGATGATACCAAAATACATCTACAGAGATCTGAAAACACTTCGTAATCTATGCCTTCCATTTCTTCCTATGGCTGACATTTAGGGGGGGTGTATTTTCCCGCAAAACTAACACAGAAATAATTTGCCTAGGAACTCAGTGTTATCGAATATTAAAGGTTAACTTGGGGCAGGGGATCTTATTTCGAGTGAGCAGTTGATATTTCCTTAGATGATGACTTTTAAGGACAATGAACAAAATCTGGCATTGTACAGAAGTTGTCTTCCAGCCCTAGCAGTACTGCAAGTTAAGACAGAGGCCGCAGTTGACATCTTGGCAATGCTCTGAGGTCTCAAGGAGAACACCATGACGAAAGACGTATGACAGCGGTGGATGCACCTTAGTGCTTCACGGTCTTGTTTTTCACATTCTGCTTTTTAAGAGTCCGCACATCTCTTTTCTCCTTCATCCTATAATAGTATTAATAATAAGTTTAAAGTTCCATAAAGGCATACATAATAATAATTTTAAAGGTAAATTAATAAGTTTAAATATACTTTCCTTTTTTTGTGTGAATGCTTAAACTGGCTGAAAGTTGAAAAAGCAATATGCAGAAACTCATAGTTCATAATGATCTTTAGTTTAACTATAGTTATACTCCTTATTTGCTTACAAAACTGCATTTATGCAAAAAAGATTGGACTAAACTTCATGGGGAAAAATGCACAGGACAGGGAGGTTTGCATATAGATATCATTGCTGTTTGAGAAAATAGTAATTACAAATCTTTTTTCCCATGAACTATTTGTCAGTTTTGGTTTTATAACTCATCTGAGTTGCTTGCTGATTTAGGGAGGGAAAACTGAAAGTATGATAAGTGAAAATTGATGCGAGGCAGCAGTAAGTCAAAGGAGACTGTTATGAAGCCCTGATGAAGCTGGTGAGACTCTTTCTGCTGGTTTTGAAGAGCCTTGGAACAGGCCTAAGCAATGCTTTGGGTGAATGGGAAAGGGGTTACATTTGTCAGGTAAAAAAATGTTAGATCAGCATTCTCATTTTATAAAAAATGTATTACAAATATGGATGGTTGGGCTTTGTTACTTGCAGTTAAAGGAGTTTCTGTCTTGTATTTTCTTTTAAAAACTATTTTTCCAAAAGGTGGAAATGCCCTGAGTTTATAGTCTTCATTTTTACATATCTAGGTGGGCAGTTATCTGCAGCAAACAGAAGTTCCCTGTGAAATAAAGAAGTCGTCGTCTTTTCCTCATTTTTGAAGTGCTAAAAGCCATTCAATAATGAAGAAATATGCTGTTTTCAATTCCAATGCTTTTACTTTCATAATAGATTTTATCATGTATTGTACTGCTTTCTCCACATTAAATTCTTCCTGGGAGAGGTCATACTTCAGGCTAGGGTTTTTGCAGTGTTTTAAAAGAGACTTACCGTGATTTAGTTCTTGTTTTCTTTGTAATAATCTTTATTTGTTTGTTTGTTTCTTAAGCAGTTTTTTTCAGATTTCAGCTCTTCAGTTTTTCAAAAGGAAAAATTAGGCACAATTTAAGGAGATGAATACTGCTCTTTTAATACATCATAGCAAGATTTTGTTAGTGTAGGGCCAGTAAAGCAATCTAGAAAACAGAGTCTGGAGCAATATCTACTGTAAGTTCAGGATGCCCGGCTGAAGAAAGCTGAAGTAAAAGACATGTCTAGAAGAGAAACTAAATTGTTTTCTGTCAGACTTGCAACTCGAGCTTGCTCGCTGCTCACTTACCCCTCCCTAATGGGCACATCTGTCTTAGTGTTTGACAACTAAATGGAATATGAGGTTTTTTTTTTTTTTTGAACTTCGGTTGGGGTGTTGCTAATTACAGATGTGGTTATGTCCTCTTCTGGTGGTGACCATGCGAGATAGTAAGAAAGAGGAACAAAAGGAAAGAGATCAGAATTAGGACAATCACTGTGGTCCATCTGAGACATCAGAGAGATTATCCCAAGAAGAAACACGCTGTCTCAGGCACTACCCAGTCAAAGCACGAAAGGTGGTGGATGTTGCAAGAGACAGCTCCCAGGCTACTGGAATTGAACATCTCACAAATCAGAGAAGGGCTTCTCAGCCATAAGCCCAGCTTTGTGGACACATTTACAGATTCCTCCTTGGTGCGTTTTCCATGTGCCACTCAGCAGGGAGACAAGTGTCACAAGCCATCTGAAATGAGAGGTGGCCACTTTTAGGTATATTTTGAACCACGACAGGCTGCCCTTTGCACGGTGGCTGCAGACACTGCCCTCCGATGTGGCCAGGGAGAGGCAGGGGGGCACAGCGGCGCGGGACCTGATGCCTCCAGCGCTTGCTCCTGCTGCACTTGTTGCTTTTTGGCTTCCGCTGCAGCCCCAGCACCTAGGAACAGCTGCTCTGTTGGCTCAGTCCGTGAGAGCCTTTAAAGAAAGCTTAGAGAAAGCTCTCCAGCGTCGTTTGGCAATGGTCTCTGCCCTTGCCGACTCAAGTATAAAAGGTTGTGCTTAGGTCTGCACATAAATTACACCCCGGGTTGTCGAGCTGCAGTGCCTTGGAACGAGGAGGCTTTTCACAGCACAAAACGACAGTGTTGTTAGGTTGACGGTTGAAATCTCGGGTTTCAAATGAGGAAATTAAGCCAGGCAAAACTATACACATACCCGATTGTATAAAGCCATCTGATAATCAGAGCCTTTTTCTCTGCTTTAAAAAGAAGTAGCTCTTACGACCCCAGGAGGTTGTGGGGTTTTTTCTTTTTTTTGCATTTGATCCCAAGAACAATCTTTGAGAATCACAAACACCACCACAATGTTACAAACTTGCACATAAGTCGTGAAGAACCCCTTACCATGTAGAGCATGTTGCTGGCTGGTGGATTCACTCCAGACCGGAATCTGTTATGGGTTTGCACACATTCCTCAATAAACTTTGGATCTCCAACATCAGGTAATGTCGCTGGTTCGTAGGAATCAGAGGAACGGCAGAAGTGCAGTAAAGCCAGCACACAAGCAGAAAATCTGCTTGTCATGATTCTCAGCCTCTGGTATTCCAGCTTTAAGAGCAGAGTGTTTCAGCTGTATGAGGTGGTTTTCACTCCACCAGCAGCATTTTGCTTGGAAGGTTTGTGGGCTGGACTTATCTTAGCCATGGTAATTGAATATGGCGTTGGTCACAGGAAATGAGTCATATCTCAGGACCGTTGCTATGAGAATAAGGAAATTAAGCTACAAGTTCACATCAGAGCTGTGGCAGCTTTGTCTCTCTCTTTTTTTCTTCTTTCTTTAATTGTGTGGGCAAGCTTCTTCTCTCCTGTTCTTTGGGCTTTTTTGTTTTGTTTTGTTTTTTCTTTGGCCCCCACCATCCCATCCATAGCAATCACTATGGATTGCAGTAAAGTTTTGGATACATTTTCTGCTTTTCATGAAAATAGCATTGCTGTTAAGGCTGTTACTCTGAGCCAAAATGCTGTGAGAAATAATTGATTTGAACTATGACTTTTACTACAGTATGAACAGTCACTTTGGTTGTACATTGAGTTATTGGAGGGGTAAGTTTGGCTGAGAACTGCAATTTAAATGTGCTGCAGTTATTGATGGGTTTATCCTCTGATCACACACTTGTGCTATGTGTTGCTATCAGTTTCACCTCCCAAGCTTTAGCAATTCTTAATTCATTCCCGGCAACCCAAGCCCCCATCAGAGCTGGGTACTATGAAGGTTGGTGCTGTCTCATGCTGGGTGTCCAGCACCCACACTGGGTTTCACAGCCAGRAGTTGGGACCTGACGTCCCACGCACGTTGCCTTGGGTGCCCAACACTCCCTGCTCAGACCCACCACCATCACCAGCCTCTTCCTCACACTGCCCTTCACTATCCCAGGACTATGCCCTGTCCATCAAGCTCAGACCCTTTCCCACAGTCCCAACCTGGACTTCTCTGTGGGAATGACGTTGGGTTTCTTCCCACTCCAAGTTTCATTTTAGGAATCTGCATCCTTTGAACAGCTGGGTGTAGGTCCCAGTTATAAATTCTGCGCATGTAGTCCTGTAGGTGTTGGGGCTGGTGGCAAGGCCACGTTCAGGTTGGTGGTCCGGCATCATACTGTGAGCCTGCAACAGCAGCCCCACCAGCACACATTAGGTCCTGTGGGTCACACATTTCCAGCTATTCATGGGGAGACTGCTTACAGGTGAAAAGGCCCTCTGAAGGAATCGTGGATGAGAAACACTGTGCTCACAACTCCCCTACGGACCACTTTTTAGAGCAGAATAATGTGGTGGGTTGACCCCTGCCAGCAGCCAAGCACCCACACAGCCGCTCGCTCACTGCCCCTTCCCCAGCAGGGTGGGAGGAGAAAACAGGAAGAAGAAAAGCGAGAAAACTCATGGGTCAGGATAAAGGCAGCTTAATATGTGTGTAAAGATGGGGCAAGGGAGGGAAACAAACAAACAAAACCCCCAAGTGATGCAAAGGCAATCACTCACCAGCCCCAAAGGCAGACTGATGCCCAGTCTCCGAGCACTGGCCACCCTGGAAGCCAGCCCCCCACCTTTCTTCTTCTTCTACCGCAGTTTTTTTTTGCTGAACACAATGTTATATGGTATAGAATATCCCTTTGGTCAATTCGGGTCAGCTGTCCCAGCTCTGTCCCATTCCCAACCACTTGCCCGCAGCCTACTTGCTGTTCCTAGATATGAAAGATGGCAGCAGACAAGAACTGACAATTGTGAAATTAAATATGTATCTTCTTACATGGTGAAATTTTGCAGCATATGACAAAAGCCCAAACATTTGGGGCTCATTTTTATTCTGTGGGGTGTCATGCTCCTTCAGAGCTGCAACGTGGCTCAGAATTTGAGTCACTGTGTTCTCAAAACATTAGGACTAAAATAAAGGAGGAGAAATAGCTTTAAATATTGATAGCACAGTTATGCATTGCTAATATCAGTCAGTATCTCTTTTAGCTTGAAAGATGTGTTTGTTTCCCTTACTAGCAAATGTATCTAGGAACAATAGGGGTTGAGGACTAAATGTCTGAAAACAAACGGAATCCATCAACAGTTTGGGCTTTTTTAACAAGGCAGAGATCTTCCATTTCCAAACCAGAATTTGTCCTGGGCCCATTTCATCTTCCCTCTTCAGTTTGTCCTCCCTGCTTCCCCCCACTTCCCCTGCCTGCAAGCTCAGGATGGCTGTCATCTACTCTGCATTTCAGATTTTGTCACTATCTCATATCCTAAAATTAAGCTCTCCCCGTTGACACTCCACCTTAATCCTTGCTCTATCAACTTTCCCTGGTATTCTTCTAGCTATGGAGGACAAAGCTTAAGTCTGAGAGGAGAAGAACAGAATAGTACAACTGACAATAGAGTAACTTTAATGGAGACTGATACACATAGGCTAAATAGAGTAAAGGACAAGCTATACTCTTTCTGTTCTTAAAAATAATACATACAGTTAAACCTCCATTATCTGGGGAAAGCAATCTCTGGGATAATTGAAGGTTAATGGAGATGAGTTATTGCTTCTTTTGGATCCGCTACGCCACTTCTAACGTGTCTTTGTGATGCTCCAGGTTCCCAGGAGACTTGTTAGCATGTATAGTAATATATAGTCTACATAGTCCCCCCAGCAATCTACTCCTGAGCCAGAGCTAAGAGGCTTGTGCAGACGTAGAAGCGTGTTGCAGCTACTGCCAATAAATTACACTAACCCTATGCATAGCCGCTTATATCTTGCCTTGAGTGAAGAAGCAGCCTTTTCTATGCTGGATAAACATCACAAGGATAATGGAAAGATGACCGAGCGTTTTTGCAAATGTGTGCAATTCTCTGAGAGTAATACAGCAGTAGGATCACTATCAGTATCTTAATTCATCATTACTCATAAAAAAAAGTGTGTGGAAACCACTGTTGTACTAAAAGAACAGCACCAGCACTCAGTACCAAAAAGAGTGGCCTTAAAATTGAAACAGTAAGACAGTACTGGTCACAAGAGGGATGCGGATGCTTAGCAGGCGGGATGTACGGCGGCGTGGGAGGCCTGGGGGGACGGGGCCGCGGTGGCTGGGGCTGTGTATCCCAGTCCGGATACCAGTAGGTATAATCTAAAAAACAGTGAAGAAACAGCTGTTAAGACCCATCAAACTTAGCCATTGTCATGGTTTAACCCCAGCCAGCAACCAAGCATTATAGGAAAGCAATTAAGAACAATTTGATACGTACCTATCAGCTTCTCTCGTTCTGTATTTTCTGCAGAGAGATCAGAAAAGGAAATAAATGTGAGTATCATTCAGTGGTGGTTCTTAATGTAAAGAAGCAAGCCATTGCTGCTGCCTGGCTGATTGCACTGACGATGCCAGTCAGCACCTAAAACATCCTGCAAGGGAGAAGCAGGCCAACAAGAGCAGRTTCCCAGCTGGTGTGGGGCTCATGTTTTTTATTGAATTGAAAGAGAAGCAGAAGAGATGCAGCTGTATTAGGAAGAGTTTATGTCATGGGGAGGAGGGAATAGCAAATAAAAACAAAACATGGAATTAATTTAAAATTGATCCACAAACCAAATTTAAGTAGTTACAGACAGACAAATATAACTACTAAATTTATCACAGAAGTACACCTTTACTAAGAGCTTTGATGCATTTTCAGGATTGCCTACGTGCATCCTATTGGAATTGCTGATTTGCCCTATAGGAGAATATGGTAAAACATGTTGTAGGACCTAGCAGTTAATTTTTAAAAGATCTCTTCCTCTTCTCCCTCCCCCTAGTCTTTGAGATGTTTCTAGTTTTCATGTGATGCATCAGTCTGAGACTTCAAGATGAGTCAGCCAGGATATCACAGAAGGAAATAAGAATACCAAATGCACAATTATTTCTACAGCTGAAGCTATCTAGAACCTGGCTAGTAGAGACAATCCCCATTAAAACTTTGTATAAAATTCATATTTGATTTAAGACATTCTTGCATGTCCTTTAATCTCTGTTTATTTAAAACACTATTTCTGACTAATTTGGGACTAGGTGTAATGACATAAAGGTCCACAGCTGCAAACTGCCATGGAAAAACAAGCTCTCTGCTATATTTCAGAAAATTGCGGAAGTTAGAAATAAATGTGCTTTTCAGTATAGTCTTATTATTGGTTCAGAACTATAGTTTTCTGGAAAATGTGATAGGACATACTAAACAAGCAAGAAAAGCAGAAGTTAAATATACTATTTCTGCTAGGAAAGAAGAACCAGATGGGGTATATTTGTTGGGGCTAATGTTTTAGATTTGACTTCCTGATCAGATAAAAGGCGGAAAGTAGTCTAACTGATACTTCTCTTCATCAGAAACTCTGGCTTCTACCTCTGAGAACCTTCAACAGCAAAGTATTTTAATTAATTCCTTCTCATACTATTCTTACCAGGGTTTGGTACTGTTGCTGTGTGGTGGGCTACAGACCCACTATGTGCTTAGTGCAAATTGACTCACTGTTATATTTCCACCGATAATTATGCCATTTTTATGTCTATGCAATTTTCTTAGTTGATCACTTTGGTCTTACCACAGAGCTTGTCTACACACTTCTCATTACTGCATCCGCTGCATGGTTGTCCTGCTTTATACGGTTTTCTTGGGTAATTCCCCCTGCAAAGCAGAACAACAGTATTTTGTTAGCTCAGTCATTTGAAAAGCAATTCAAATACATGTTTTCATGAGATATTGTTAGAATAATTTAACATGCAGAGATATTGGGGGGAGGGAGGGGGAGAGGCAGAAATCCCTTTATCCAAAAACTAATCATTGCAATAGTTCGAAATTCCTTTTAGATCAGATTAAAGCTCTCACTGGCATGGGGAGCAGCTACCTGGTAACTCTTGCCATGTGAAATTTATAAGACTTCTTGGGCAATACTGTATTATTCAGTGTAAGTATATAAAAATCTGCCTCTAGTCCCTCATTACCCACCTGTATTTTTAAAAAAATCTGTAAAAGATCAGTCCAGAAATTGCAAGATACAAGATAAACTAGAAGACCATCTTCCTTTTATGTCTTCAATTAAAATGCCTTGTTTGAAGTTTGGGTGGGGCCATAGAAAGATGTAATCTTTCTCAAGCGGAAATCTTGCATCTTCCCAACTTTACCTGCAAAGGCTGAAGTCAAAACAGGTTTTATTCCACCATCTTGGTTAAGGTTAGTGCTCGCAGCTATGATCTGCTCGCCTGCTTTTTTAGAAAGAGATTTTCTGCAGCTCCGACTATGTCCAGCAGCTTCTGCTCTCAATGGCTGGGGGAAGTTTCCCTCAGACCACTGACACGTGGGTGTAGCTTCTTCTGAAATTTGTTACAACTGCTCCCATCATTACTGGCAGCTGATAACAGGTCAATTATAGGATATTTAAAAAATAAAAAAAAMCAAAACCCCAAATGCCATAATTAACTTACGCTGGCCCGTAGTCACAAACAAAATGTGCAGCTCTGAAGAGTCCTGGAAAATTTTCAACYGTATTGCAGAAGTGAACTGCGCAGCCAACTTTGTAACTCTCTGCCCAGACGACCTGAAGGGCAAAGGGAAATATGTAACATGCCAGTTCAAAAGCTGAAAAAGCAACAGCATTAAGGGAGGGAGGAGAAGGGAAGGATCTTGTGGAAGTTTAAAACAGCTGACACAGGAGCAACACTGACAACCCAAAGGGCAGCTRAGAAAAACGACTGGTTGATAGATGGTTTTGCATTTATTATCCGGCTCCCCTGGAAACATGAAATTGTCAGGGGGATAATCTCTTTCCACCACTACTGAAAATAGGACTCAGACATCTCTGGGGCTTGGAATATTTATTTCCACTCTCATGCAGCAATACGGCCAGCTGAACTCATGTTCAGCATACGGCTGGCTGAACATGAGCCGGCAGTGTGCCCAGGTGGCCAAGAAGGCCAACGGCATCCTGGCCTGTATCAGGAATAGTGTGGCCAGCAGGAGTAGGGAGGTGATCGTGCCCCTGTACTCGGCACTGGTGAGGCCGCACCTCGAATMCTGTGTKCAGTTTTGGGCCCCTCACTACAAGAAGGACATTGAGGTGCTGGAGCGTGTCTAGAGAAGGACRACAAGGCTGGTGAAGGGTCTGGAGAACAGGTCTTATGAGGAGCGGCTGAGGGAGCTGGGGTTGTTTAGCCTGGAGAAGAGGAGGCTGAGGGGAGACCTTATCGCTCTCTACAACTACCTGAAAGGAGRCTGTAGAGACGCGGGTGTTGGTCTCTTCTCCCAAGTAACAAGTGATAGGACGAGAGGAAATGGCCTCAAGTTGTGCCAGGGGAGGTTTAGATTGGATATTAGGAAAAATTTCTTCACCGAAAGGGTAGTCAGGCATTGGAACAGGCTGCCCAGGGAAGTGGTGGAGTCACCATCCCTGGAGGCATAAAAAACGTGTGGATGTGGTACTTCAGGACATGGTTTAGTGGGCATGGGTACTGGGTTGATGGTTGGACTCAATGATCTTAAAGGTCTTTTCCAACCTTAATGATTCTATGATTCTATGATTCTATGAAATTGGAGGGTAAAAACCCTTGCTGTAATTCCTGTTCCAAAGTGGTCTGTTCCAAGCCTGTACTTGGATTATAAACCGTTGGGCATGTAAGACTCACCTGGGTGTAGTGACCACACATGTCTCTACAGCTATTGGTGTTGAAATCATAGCTGCTGACTTCATTAAACCAGTCGCTGAGAGCTGCATCCACAGAGAAGATGGTGGCTGTGCCAGTCCAGATGTTTTCTCCAACAGGAGAAAAGGTGGGGTGCACCTTCCCTGGCATTTTAAGGTAGCTATTGTGCTTAAACTTGCACTTCTTTGCCCACGCTTTGGCAGTTTTAGCTAAAGCGGCATCCCAGGACTGTAGAAAAGGAAGAAAAAGATAATATAACTTGCACTGCAGTGATTTACTTGAATTCAAACATTTTTAAACAGCAACTTGTAAGGATTCTTTTCTCTTTTTCTGCTTCTCAACCCTGCATTCCGTTTCCTTTTCTGACTTGACATTTCTACTCCCATAGCAAATTTTTTTCCTTCTTTCTCCCTTAGATATTGCGGGACACGTAGTATCTATCCACTGTCCTGTGGTACCTGGCTTGTTAAAATACTTAGAGCTGGATTGCAGCCTTTAACCTGCTAGGCCTGAGAGGAGGTAACTGGGAGAAACTCCCATCCTTAGAGGGGCTTGAGGGACTTTATGCCTAGGAGCTGTTGGCTGTCCAGGGATTTGCACTTTGCAATTATCACTAGACCAGATATAAATTCTGTTCTGCTGGCCAGGATGGAGARGAGAAGAGTCACAGCTGCTCCCTTCCTCAGCCCCTTCTGCCTCTTTGCTCTTCTCCCTCCGCAGCGTGTGGCCAAAGCAAATAAAAGGCTCGCTCATCTCCGCTGGGCTGAGGAGGAGCCATTCCCATCCTGGGTGGCACAAATGATAATTTGAGAAACTGGTCAGCGAGACTTGCAGAAAGTTTTTATGCCACTGAATGACCAGGTAATAAAATAGCAGGTAAAATTCAGTATAGAGAAATGTAAGTTGAGAGATGTGTTTTAAAAAAAAACTAACCAATCTTGACTTTGCATTCATAATGACTGGTTTGGAGCTGGCTATTACCACTTGTAAATCAGTGTTTAGAAGTAGTCTAAAAAGCAAATAATGTGTTAGAAATTCCTTGAGAAGCAATTTTAAGATTTTTAAGAAATTTTAAAATTAAAATTTTAAGATTTTTTTAGGAAATTTAATTATAAGAAAGATGGGGACAGACTTTTTAGCAGGGCCTGTTGCGACAGGACAAGGGGGAATGGTTTTCAACTAAAAGAAGGTAGATTTAGACTAGATATAAGGAAGAAATTTTTTACAATGAGGGTGGTGAAACACTAGCACAGGTTGCCCAGAGAGGTGGTAGATGCCCCATCCCTGGAAACATTCAAGGTCAGGCTGGACGGGGCTCTGAGCAACCTCATCTAGTTGAAGATGTCCCTGCTCACTGCAGGGAAGTTGGACTAGGTGACCTTTAAAGGTCCCTTCCAACCCAAACTATTCTATGATTTATGATTCTATGATTCTATGAATGGAGAATAAAACCAGGTATATAATTACACGACTGTAGAAGTCCTGTTAAATTGTGTGTGCAGCACCCTACCCTAAGAAGGGACACTAGAACTGGAAAGGGCAGCGAGAACATGGAGGAGGATGATCACCCTCAAGTATGGAGGGCTTTCATAAAGCAACAGTGTGCTCTGCAGCTTTGATCAGAGACAGCTGGACATCTTGCGTGAAGTAGGTAAATAAGCAATGATAACTTGCTTCTTCCAATAAAAAGACCAGAGACTACCAAACGAAGTTAGGAATTAACAGGTCCAAATCAAACACAAGGAGATAACTTCACACAACTTGTGGTTAGGCTGTGCAGCTCTTTGCTACACAATGCTAGGGACAATAAAAACTTGCATGAGCTCAAAGTTGAAAAAAAATCGTACAAGAAAAATCCATCAAGAGGTTTAAATACAATGCAACGCCTTTGATTCAAGAGGTTTATATATATTTGTCCTGCTGTTACTCCAGGCTTGCTGGATCTTTGGTCTGAGCAGCTAAGTTTGCTCTCCTGTGCTAGCATTTTAAATTAAGCATTGTTTTTCAAAATAGCATTAAATTAAAATCATGGGTAGTCTGAATTTCACCCCTTCACTATGAACTTCCTTTTGTAGAAATTATTCATATTGTGCGTGTGGTTATGCATTTAACTTCCTTTCCAGTGATGCAGCACTGCTGGAGGGCTCAGAGTAATGACATGAACTGACCGGGGTTACCTGCCTCAGCTACCTATCTACCTTTTCCCTATGTATTCCACCAAACAAGCTGAGACCTATCCATGGCCTGTTCTGATATCCATTGTATTTATAGGAAGATTTGTTTTCCAGCCCAGATATTAGTATCCCTACTCCTCAAACCCTGCTACAGCAAATGAAGTTCAGGTATCTAAATGGGYGTCCTGGCAAATCCCTTTCTTCAATACATGTTCTAGATCGGAAGAAACAAGGGGAGATGATAGATTTTCAGCCAATCCTGTTGTGCAGATTGCATATTCAGGAGCTTTTTAATACCAAACAGCTTCCCTGTACGAAACCTGGACTAACATAAAACAGATGATTGCTATCTCTTTTAGAGAGAATTAAATGAAATGCTGAGACCTATTGTTTGCAATACAGCCGTTTGCTCTGGCTGAAGTTTAGAGTAGCAATCCATCCCTAAACAAAGAATTCCCTTCAAATTATTAAAACTGAACAATACTGTGAAAATTAATGTGTTTTCTATTTCCTATGAAGATCTAACATATATAGTACAGAAACAGTTGACAGAAAGGGAAAGAAAAGCACAAAGAAAATTAAGAATAAGATGGGCTAAATCAGTAGCACAATCTGTATTAATTTTCAAACAGATCACAAACGCCTCCTTACCATGCGAAACATATTGCTGGCTGGTGGATTCACTTTGGATCGAAACGTGTTGTGGGCTCTCACACAGTCTTCAATGAACTTTGCATCTCCTATGTCAGGCAAGGGATATTGTGGATAAGCATGACAGCAAGCGAAGAAATCCAGTAAGAACAACGCAGCAAAGAAAAATGTGATTTTCATAATTCTTCAATGCTTTCAGTACTATTTAAGTTTTTAGAAGAAAAATCTCTTAGGTGGAGATAATACTGGCAAGTAGTTCTTCAGAGGTTGTCCTCTGGGTGGGGAAGCACTTGAAAGTGTCGAAGTAACAGGAAGTGAAATTGCTTCATAAGGTACAGCTCCGTCTGAGATCATAGCTGGCTGTCAAAGAGTAAACCGTGAAACAGGCATCTGCCATGTATATTAGCAACGAGCAACACTCCAGATAGATACACTTCTGTCTTTTCTTTGAGTGTGCTCCATTGTGGTTGACCGCTAAACCATTCTGTGATTGTAGGTGTTATCTGAAGAGATGCTGCAGAACAGCTTTCCCAAAACGTGCGTCAACCATAAAAATCGTAGCCTTGACAAAATACAAATCTGCTGTTCAGCTGATTTTCCTACAGTATAGCTTAGTCATACCAGCTCAGTTACAATTATTTTGCAGGACCTTGCTTCCATTTCGGAATTACTCAAGGAACAAACAGAATTAGGAAAACTGCACCTCAGCAGGAGAGAAAAAAAATTCCTGAACAGGAGCTTGCTGCGGACAGACCTTCTGACCTGGTTTGGTGTGTAACAAAAGTATGATTTGGAAATCCCAAGCTTGAGTATGTGTTGATTCTCTCCTTCGTTAGCCATTTGCCATTATCTGATAGCCTGAAGTCACYGGAGGACCTTCCTGTGCTCCCAGAGAGCGCCTGTAGGGTTAGCACTCCTGGTGTAACATTCCAAGTCTGATCACTTCTTGGGGCGGTAGGATGGGCTATGTTGGGATTTGTATTGTCTCACCAACTGTTCTACAAGCTGGTTGAATTTTTTTTCAAACCTAAACCAAATTGTATAAACATGCAAGAGCATAAGAGCATGTTTTAAGAGCTACAGTCTTGTAACTCAGATTTAGGTAGTTTTACAGAGAAAATATGTTGTAGATTGTAAACAACGTTCATGGGTCTGATTCCCTGATCCGTTTTGGAGGTCAGGCCTTATCCTGCCGAACACTTGTGGAAACTATCATTCTGGTGTTGCCTTCTCTGTTTGTATGATAGCTTTTACCTCTTAAATAACACCCTTGATTTGCTTTAGAGAGTCTTGTAACAATCCGTACACCTAATTCAGATAGGCTGAACGAACTGTAGCCCTCCAGCACCATCACAGCTATACCTATCTAGGCTATTAAYAGGACGCGTATAATTAAGTATTTCTCTGTGTGCGTTTATGGATGTCCATGCATTACTAACTCTCCACACCCTCCTCTTAGCCTTGCCATGATTTGTTCACTGATTTCATGAAGGTAGGGGCAGATGTAGGAGGCAAAAAAGTTGTGAGGGCGGGGGGTTTTTGGTGTTTTGGATCTTTTGGGGAAGAAACAAAAAGGGGGCCTCCAGTTATTCTTGTTGGACAGGCTTAACACAACCCTTACCAATAAATAGCCCTCAAAGGCACAAGAGACCTGGACAGAGAGGGAACTGAACAAGTATTCTCTTTTCTTCCCCTTTTCTTTTACAATAGTTTCCTGTGCTTTGAAACTCTCCTAGTAAGATCACCATTTTTTTCTCTAATAAATTTTTTGTTTAAAAAAGACAGATCCGAAGTGGTCAGTGGGAGGAGACTGGCCTCTTTCTCTTTCTCCATGGGCACAGCAAGCTGGGTCCAAGATGCTTTTGGTCCCGTCATGTCCTTGATGAAAAGACGCATGAGGCACTACCAATCCTCTCAGACTCTCACCTCCCTTTTGGCAAGAAAAGGGAAGTAGGAGGCAAAGCGCCCACCATGACACAACCCCAGTCCAAGGTGGTAGTCACACTTGCAGCCCAGCCATTGGCTTTTAGCTCTCATCACTTTACCTGTTCCTCTATCAGTGGTTGGCTGTGGCCCCATCTGCCTCCCGAACATGTATGCGATGGTCATGACCTCACGCACCTTTATTAGATCCACCTGCTGACTCTGCCTCGTGGTGTACCACTGATAGTGCCAAGGTCCCTTGTCTAGCAGATGTGGTTTCTGTTCTCTTCTGCTGTCATGCTCCATCCCAGAAACTGTGAGTGGGCATTGGCAAAAGTGATAGGACCCTCAGCTGTGGTGGAACATTTTGAAAGGTCCGGGAGGATGGCCTCTTGCTGGTGTTGGTGACTGCTGGTCAGGCTGGGGTGGTAAAGGGGATCTTGGGAGAGAGGTTTCTTCCTGTGGGTGCCATTACTTTCTGTCCTACCAGAGGACAGAGGTTGGTCTCTCCTGTCAACTGCTTGCTTCTGGGCTACAAAGACCCTCCAATCCACCACGTGCACTCCTGAAGCCCACAAGGTACTATCCAGGTGCCACTGGCAGTATGGTGTGTGTGTGGAGCACCAGGTAATGGAGAGATCTTTAGATCAAATTATGACAGTTTAGATCATTATGGTGAATGGCCCTCTCCCCTGCTTCTAAACTGAACATAAAAAGTCTGTCCACTGCTTTCTTCCTTTGAAAGTCGTCTTGCCACTTTTCTAAATAAGGGCCAACTGAGTGCAGTTTACTGCCAGCTGTTCTTTCTCCAGCTGAATATTACCTTGAAACTAGAAAGTATGTTTTCTCTTTCTTTTTCTTTTCTAATGCCCATGCAATCTATAAGAATCTAAAGCTTTTGGCCAGCTAGACTTAATGTAAAACCATGATTATATTAGAACTACATGCAACTTGCACAAAAAATATCATCACACTAAAACTGCACCATTAATTTAGCAATGCAGTGATCTTGCAGTTATATATGCATGCAGTTGAAATTCTGTGCTTGAAAACTGAACTGAGATCTTTACGAAGCAGGAAATTTTGACATATCCAGGCTAGTCCCGGTTAGAACATGCTTTCCTGAAGAGATGACTCTGGCTCCATCTAGTGATTCTATCTATAATTAAAGCAGAAGTCCAGCCTGCCCTCAAGCATGTATAAACGACGTTTTCACAAAAAAGAGAGTTATAATCCTTTGCCAGCATTATTCAGTGAATCTTGTAAACCAGATGAAAATTAAGCTTTGGGATTTGGATATCACATTATACTTGTCCGGACAATACCAGCATTGCCTGTCCCTACATAGATCTCAAGTGAAATTTAGCACAATGACCTGGGTATAGGTAGGAAGCTGTACAGCCCAATGATTTTGAAAAAAAATCCCCATTTTTACATCCCCCTTTTGCACTTCTCACCTGTTTTCAGTCTAAAATGGCTGGAACAATAAGACCTCGGATTCTTAGTTTTTCCCTAATTCAGTCAGAGGACTAAAGGCTGGTGGATTATAGACTACTATAAGATATCCAAGGTGCCTGGGAATCTGTAAAATTACATTTAATTTTGCCTTCAAATCATCAACTTCCCCACAGAGTATTGTTATTTGTGTTGGGGAGAGAATCTGTTTGTCCTTGACTTACTAGTTTCAGCTGAACAAACAGGGGTGGATCTGCTGGGTTTTCTTCTTCTGTCCACAGGATTAGGCAGCTGCAAGATCACTTGGCCTGCCAGATCTGTGAATAAACTAATATTCTGACACGCATTGCTACTTCTATTACACAATTTCACCTCAGGGCAGAAAACAGATTAATTCAAAGGATGGTGGTGATACTGGATTTCCACAAGAATTCTTTTGTAATAATTTATTTTGTAATTGTTCATTAAAATTAAAAAATATTGCAATTATTTTGTAATAATGAGGCCTCACAATTAATAGGGGAAGCCATCAGTATGTGGTTGGACTGCAGGTAGTTTTACTGTAGTTTTGGTCAGGGGAATTTGCATGGTGCTGCTTAGTGCAACTATGCCCCTCGGCCTAACTGAGCAAAATCACAATGAATTGCTTACTGTGTTCTCTGAACAAAGTACTGGGATGTCACATGGACCGAGCACAAGAGGTGGGTAGGTGTTCTTTCCCCTGTGGTGTCTACCCCCTGCCAGTCAAGATCTTACAACATCTACTTTGCCCCTCAAGGACAGCCTGCTTCACTCCCTCCTCTCAACCAAAGGATAAGGGAAGTGTGAAGCACTCACCAAAGGCTGGCTCCTCCCTGTGGTGACAGCTCTGCTAAAGATTGTGGAGGGAAGATGGATAGGCAGTGATAATGCTGTGGAAGACAGCCGTCTCTTGAACCATATAAATACCTGAAGGGAGGGTGTACAGAAGACAAGAGCCAGGCTCTTTCCAGTGGTGCCCAGTGACAGGACCAGAGGCAATGGGCACGAACTGAAACACAGGAGGTTCCCTCTGAACATCAGGAAACACTTTTTCACTGTGAGCGTGACTGAGCACTGGTACAGATTGCCCAGGGAGGTTGTGGAGTCTCCATCCTTGGAGATATTCAGAAGCTGTCTGGATGTGGTCCTGTGCAACCAGGTCTAGCTGTTCCTGCTTGAGCAGGGGTGTTAGACCAGATGACCTCCAGAGGTCCCTTCCAACCTCAACCATTCTGTGATTCCTTGATGGAGCCAAAGCTTTAGCAGGTTGTGGCAGGATGAAGGATTTAGCATGATCTCAACAACATAGATASAGGAAGCTTGTTACAGAGTACAAGTATATGCCTAGCTGGACAGGATCTCTGGTTATCTTTCTTGCCCTTCATACATGATTTATATTTCTTGAACTTAAATTACTACCATTTGTCAAATTTGTTTCTTTCTTTTTAAATTCAAGGCATTTGAAAAATGAGAAGGCTTCTCCGTTGTCCATCGTAAGCCTCTTTTCACAGCGTAACAACAGAAATGGTTGGTGCATGGCAGCTGTATGGAAGTGTGAAAGTTCAAGAAACGCTCCAATACTATTGGACTATTACAGAATAACACTCAGCAATCTCCTGAGAGAAGATACAGCAAGCCATTACAGTCCACATCCACGCTGTTTTTAAAAAGGGGATCTTGGAATGAACTTCCTTCTTAGCCACGCATAGATTTCCTCCCAAAGGCACCAAATCGGGGAAAAGGGCAAACTATATGTATTTTGTGTGGACACCACAAGAACCAGCATGGAGGACAGAAACCTTGTATCACAAGTTCAGGAAAGCAGAATAAAAAAATATTTTCATGGATGGAAAACTACTTCATTTATTGAAACAGGATCTGACGGCATCACTATCTGCACATCTCTCAGTGTTGCAAATTCCACACTGCTTAGCTCAGGAAAAACACTAAAACTATGTCTCAGATGAAAGGCCTACTATCAGCCTGGCATAAGCATGGCCAGCAGGAACCGAGGTTTTTCTAAAGCTTTGGGAGACTGCAGAGCTCTTTTTCAACTTTGCCTTCTTCTCCAAGGCATACTCTGATCGTCACAGTCCTAACTGTAATGGAGTTACTAAATGACAAGAGGGACAGTTATTCTCAGGAATAGGAATTACTGTGTTAGATATGTATTTCTTCCAGGCTATCTCACAGCTCCAAGTAGGAAAACTTATGTTTTAATAACTGAATGTAAATGGGGAGGTTTGTTGGTAAAAAGGCAGCATCTTAAAACTACGTAATTATTAACGCTTTAAAACTTGAAAGAGCTTTACTGTAGTACCAAATTTTGTATTTCAGGTACTAAGGAAACTTTTCTTCCTTACAGATGTCTGAAATTTAGCTCTGAAGTAAGCTTTTCAACCCTAATATGGCATCTGAATAATGATTTTATCTTCAGAGATGGTGAATATCAGTAGCTTCCAGGTAAACCAATGGGGACAGCTGCTGCTCAGGAACCTTCACACTGTACAATATTTTGCATGTAGGAGACAMCTATTTATGGTTTTAGGTATATAATATCAGGCTTCTAGATTTGAGAATGTAATCCAAGTTTTAAATAATAAAACTTGTATTTGAAAAGTCTGTTCTGTATTTTAGTAATTTTAGAATAAAAAACTTACAGAAGAAATAGTTAGCACATGCCTAATTTTAAATTAATCTACAGTAAAAGTCTACTTATTTTCTTTGAGACTGTTTTATAGTAAGTATTTTTTATATCATCAATGGAATTATCAGTATAGATTTAGATAATAAATTGGAATGGTTTAGACCTAAATTGTCAATCACACACAGAGAAAGAAAGTATAAGACAAATAATTAGTTCCTAAAGTTGAACTCATAGAAGCTTCCTTTAAGCTCAATTTGAGTCCTGAACATTAAGAAAATAGCAGAATTTGACTTTGTGGTTTGTTGTTTTTCTTTTTACAATAATGGTGAAACATTACCTAATAATAATGAACTTTCATACAGCCATATTGGCATTCACTAGACAAGACTAAGATACAGTCAGGAAAAAATCTAGTTTGCTATACTGGTAAGAAAAAAGGCTTCAGATTCTTGTATAAATTTGATCTGTCTTTTGAAGAAAGTGAATTTAAAGTATATTAATGAAAGACTTGGATRTAGAAGAGTAAAATCTGTGTTGATTAAATGGACTTGAGCAAGCTACAAGATAAAATAAAGAAAATTTATTATTAAAACTTTAGAACACTTACAAAACAGGAAATGTAAGTAATGCATAAGTAATGGTACACGTTAAAACAAGGAATAAAAAAAAATAAAATCAAGCACAACGTTCAGAGGAAGTTAGGAACAAAATAATAATCTAAAGCTTCACATTTTGAATGAGGAACAATAAATGCATTATCTTATAAATATCAAGTTGTACTAACTTCACAAACATCACGACTTCTAAAGAACCATCTTTCTATAAAATCTTCTTACTTTATAAATTCTATTCATAACATTCTGTCACTCTAGGAAACAGGGCTAAGTACATAATAAGATGCTAGCTTTCTCTCAGCATCTAAATTAAGCAATTGTCATTTCAAATGTTGGCTTAGTATGAATTGTTAACAGTTGTTTAATTGACACATACTTTTCTCCTTGAATTCCAGGAACAGAGTATGTCACAGTTTTGGGAAATCTGTTATTTAAAAATAAGGCTCCAAACCTTACCAGATACCAACTTTAGCTTAATATTTTCCCAATATGAGTTTTACCGGAATAAAATTTCACTTTTTTTGGCATGTTAGCTTTCTCTAAGGAGCATAAAATAATAGCAACAAAATTATTGTCAAAGAAAGTTGTCTTTAAAGTCATGGCAGTATGACTTTTTTGCTTAATTCATTAGCGAGTATCTTCAGAAGATAGCATGTATTTCAAATCCAGTTAGGTGGACATATGCATGTTTGTAAAGTGTTTTTTGATAAAATAAACAGCTACAAAAGCAAGAAACRTCAGCGATGCTCTCAAAACTACAACTGTGATACAAGCCTCATCGCATACAATTCTGAACTCCCAAGGGGGGTGCCATCTTGAATAATCTATAAATAAGCATATAAATATAAGATTTATTGGGAGTACACATATTTAAAGTAACTGAGGAATATAAGTAGCAATGTAAAATTGTAATACATACAGATAATTTTATCAYGTTCTGGATTTCCTGGAAAAAGCGAAAAAATAAAGTTTTACCAGCCAGCCATGATTTCTCTCTCCTTAAATCTTTACTAGCTAGATAAAACAAACTCATCAGATTTACAGTCAATAGAATTTGAAAAATTCTGAGAATTCCCATTGATAAACCTTAAAAATAGAAYAAAAGCTAAAATGTTTTGATAAAAACTAAAAACAATATTCCGCAATCTTAATGTCTCCATAAAGCTATTATTGTTTATAACAATGGCATGGATGGGGGAGAGGGACATATTATACAGCCCCTTTATTTTCAGTTTGAACCCTCTCTCCTTTGTCTTTCTCAGAACAATAAATACTGCTTAATATTCAGAATATACAATGAAGAAGTAAATACTATCAAATATAATTTTATGGATGAGAATGGGAGGGAGACTGTTTCCTAAGTGGGACCTAATCCTGGGATGAAGTCTAACCTGGTATTCCTTGTATCTGCTTTTCARAGGTGTCTGCTACCTAAAAATTAAGATCTACAGGACTGCTGAATGTTTTTAAAGGTATACTAACATATATTTGAGTAAAGATAATGACTAACTGTTGAACAGAAACCACAAGCCTTATTCGCCATTTATTAAATGAAACTTAAAAAAACATACGTCCTAACTTTAGCCACTGGAACCTTCTAGCTTGTGGCTTCCCAGTAGGTGGAAGTTGTGAGGTCTAAAGCTTTCTTGAGAGACCACCTACTGTCTCTTGATGCTTCACTCCATCAAAACATGATGCATACTTAGCAATTTGTGACACATTCATTTTCTTGACAAGAATAGAGTTAAAAGAATTACCCAGTTTAAGGAATGAATCCTATTCACCATGGGGAAAATACTTTATAGTAGAGAATTAAACCAGTATGCAGTCCCTTTTCCCACAGACATAATCAGGTGAGAAAGACAATGTGCCTCTGAGAATACTTTCTTTTACATCTTTAACAGGAATTACAGACCCAGAATGACTTTCCCACAGTTACTGTGACTGCTTACAGAGCGTATAAGCATCAGCTATACTGATGCTCGAATGTAACTTTGCTGTGGCTGCACAAAACAGTCACAACAGACTCAGTAACTGCAATTTTAATATTTTGGTCTAAATACAACTGATTAGTAGCTTTGCAGTCTCTGAAGGTCTGTGAGACTACTCAAGAGTTGCTGCTAAACGCTACTTTGAAAAGTACGTAGCTAGATGCTGACTTCTTTGGTATGATTAATGAAGTCAGCAGAATATCAGACTGCAATAGAAACAATAACACATTTAACTACAATCATGAATTATACCTGTCTATAATCAAACAGAGACTTCATAATGATCACTGAGGCCCAGATTCAGTAAAATACGAACTATCTATCTGTTTCCTGAATGTAAATGGCCTTAAGAATAGTTTTAAATTACTTGTGAATTGGACCTGAGAGAGCACCATCAAGGAGCAAAACACAGTTTATGACATTCTTTATCAAGCAGCTGGTTGTATTTTTTCCTTTTGCATATTGCATTTTACATTTGCTTTTACTTACTACACAGCTTATTTTCACAGGTGTCCCCTTCTGCACAATTACTGCATGATTTTCCTTCTATATATGGTTGTCTTGGAAAATTACCACTACAAAGGAAAAAGTTTCATACATAATTATAAATGATTTGTTAAATTTCTCAAATCATTTGTTGAAGTAAATACATTGAAAATACAATGAATTGCTGACAAGTCATTAAAACTTCAGAATAATTTTGAAATATTTCATTTCATTTTCATTGTCCTGTCCCTGTGAAAGAAGAGAGTCTTAAAAAGCTATTATTTTTCTTACGGGAAAATACTCAGGCTTTTTATTCGAATTTTACATTGGTATATGAACTACTAAAACAGAATGTTCTGGATGGAGCTTGGTRAAACTGATGAAAAATGAGAATTTTAGAGTGGAAAATTTTGAAGCTGACACACTCCCAAATAGCTTAAAACAAACTATTTAGCAAAAAAAAAGAAATCTTGTGAGCTACTTACTGTTGAACTATAACCTTGAGAAACAAAACCTTCATTCCACAAAACGCAAATGTCTAAGAGTAAGTACGCAGTCTCAGCGAAGACACTGGGATCCTTAGATGCTTAAGTACCTCATCCAAGCGGAGCAGGAGTGTTTAAGTATAAAGATCAGCCTGCAGTACTTACCACTGCACATTCTCAGAAAGGGTCCTTATACATGTAACTGCTGAAAATGACAACGCAGATACCATCATCCTGGCTGCCTATACTACACTACTAGGTAACCTGAAACACATTAACCAGTCTATGCTGCATCTATTCAAAAAGAGGAAGCAATGCTACATTTTATAGCCTAATCCTGGGAACACAGAAGCAGATTTAGTCCCCTCAAAGGACTGTGAGCTATTATAGTTTTGTTTGTCACTCTACTCACCTCAACAGTGGGCACTGTGGGGATTTTTCCTCAAAGGAGATAATTTGCATCAAGACCTGTAGTAATTTTTTCAGGATTCTAAGTCTCTATTTACACCCTATATCATCTTCTATATTGATAAACAAGAGCTACGCACCAGACATACAGATGTAAGAGTTGGCATAATGTTGTTGTAGGAGATGGAGGGAGAAGAACACCCTGAAAGATTACTTGCAACTTACTTGCTACTATTCTTCTTTGAAATGTCTTTTATATACACTTGCACACAGATACACTGTTGGCCTGAGTTTTAGGCCAGCAGCATCTACAGTGGCATATTTTAACAACATGCCCTGACATGCAGTCCAGGCAGTAATAAAATAGAAGGGGGATCTTCTGATCCCAAGAATTGAACATAAGCTTTGAACTTGTCAGAGAAGAGCTGGAAAGAGAGTTGTGAATGTACATATAAATATCTGAAAAATAAAAAGTTACAGGTTAAATAATGTATCTTTTGGGTGATTGTCCATATATACATTCATAGCATGGGTGATTCCAAACAGTAGCCATACAGTTATCTTAAAAGGGTCTCAGAATCCAGAATAAGAAAGACTGAAGGACAAAGCATTGCTTCTAGAAGCTCTGGCAAGAACATAATGCCTGGTAAGGGTGTGAAAGCAGACCCAGTTGGTGACTGTGCACAGTTCAATTGCAGGAATGCAATACAAAGCAGCCACAGACGTTGCCTGAGCTGCAATTCAGCAAGTCTTCCTTGGTATCAGAGACTTCCACTGTAAGTGATAATTACACTATTACTTCACACAGTTCATGATCCACTGTGAAATCCTCTTTGAGAAGACTCATAGAACTCAGCCACAGATCTAGAGAGATGAAAAGCCTTGCCTTTTTCTCTGAGAGGCCCTATCTTGTTATTACAAACAAATAAATCTATCTATCCGACTATCTATGGATTGGTTAATACCTAGAGTGCTGCCTCATTGAGAAGGTGGAATGAGAATGGGAAAAAAATGCACAAATTCAATTCTGGAGAGAGAAAAAAAGTCATTCTCACAAGGAACTTCAGGTGGCTTCTAAAGACTATGATACTTAAATGAAATAAAATATATGGGAGACTATCATATGGGCTTCAATTTCACTTGAATTGCTGGTTTAGGCCACAGAAACTAGTTGGGAAAGAGCTCTAGGATGGTTGAGAAGAATGTCCAGTAAGCTATGTGACATCCTACCAAACCCTTTCAAGGGCATTTCTAAGGTTCTGCTACCCTTCAAACAGAGTACTAAGAACCATCTTGAGGCTCTTCTTAGAGCCACGGGTTTCTTGGACATAATAGATGAAGATTCACCTGCCAAGAGGAAGGTAGGTAGAAATGATGAGAACAGCATAAGGAACAGAGCCTGGTAGCAAGGATGTGGCAGCTAACTTTGTGTATGAGAATGCTGACAGGACAGGGCACGTTTCGAAGTAGTGTATGTTTCTCTTTAAACAGGGGGAAGGAAAATCTGGGCATCTCAGACATGGAGGGTCCCAGCAGCAGACCTTCAGAAAAGGTCTGTAGAAGGACTACACTGTAAAACTGCTACACTGAATAAAGTAATTTTAGCAAGGTGGTCCTTAAATTGGTGCATCCTCAACTCTGAGAAGAAACTGCTATCTAGCAGGGTAACTGAGCACTAAGGGTCCAAACCTCAAGAAGGAGTCATGAAGGTCAAGTTGGAAAAGGCTGTTCCAGTATTTGGAGTGTGGTGATGACTGGTGGCAAGGTTAAGGTTTGCCCATTTTTTCAGACAGTTTAGGAAGGGAAAAGGCTGTTAGAAGATGGTCTGTCTGCTCTAACTCCACTTGTTTCTGGGTGATGTAGAGATCAGCATTCTTGGTATCAAGCAGCAGACAGAACAACAATGGCATGTTAGACCTCATCTTAGACAGCTATTCAGCTTAGCTACCAGCTCCCCAGGATGTGCAGAACAGCACAGCAAACCAACATGGTATGTTGCTACAGATTAGAAAAGACTCAAGTGACAAGGATTTACAGACCACTGTTGATGTCAATTAGTCATTATTCTGAATTGACAACTGGAAATATTTTAGTTCACATTTTAAAAAGAAAACAACAAAGTTCCACACCCTAGCAAGTTTCAAAATAACAATTAAAGTACAAGTCCAGTTTTGGGGTACAGGGAGAGAGACAGACAGGGCTCAATGAAATTTTTAGTTCAGGCCAATTGAACTCCCCAGTAGTGGTCCAGGTTTGCTAGAAGAAAAAGAGAAAACAGTTGTCATGCAAGCTCACATGCTGTGTATGTTTTAAAAATGACAAACAGATTGCATATGCACGTGCTTGATTATAGACTGTGCATTCTTACGAGACAAAATGTATTATTTTAAAACTATCTGCCTCTGTGTTTTCAAACTCCTCCTGCTTTAGGAAGAGCACTGGCTGGGGTCTATGTTTTTTCAGAATATCGATTTAAATGTAAAATCACATGTTGCAGTTAGCTTTTTCTTGCATCGATCATTTACTTTTCTAATGCTTAAATAACATTTGGTATAATCACAGCTATTAAATCGGCAAGAAATGATAATGTAATTTTATTTTACTCAGTTACACAGAAAGGAAAAGCAACTGATCTAACAACTGTGCTATTATTTCTATAATTTCTAAAGATTTAAAAAAAGAAATACAGTGTAACTAGCTAACGTGCATTAAAAAAAATCACAAAACTGCAAGAGGTAATTCCAGCTCTGATAGCAGTTGCTTGCAGCAACTTTCTCATTTCTTCTGTTTCATATGAAAAAGAAAACAATGAAGTGGAGCATGAACTAAATTTGGGATTTGTTTGCTTAAGATTGGCACAGAATGAGATTCATCAGTAAAGTTAACAGATTAAAAAACTAAGCAAGTACACATTCTAATGCTCATGGCTCTCTTGGTAACTCAGTTAGACAACCATCGTTTTCTCTGATTGCATTTACAAGACTATCAATAAATAAAGAACCCAATTTACTTTCAGCTAAATGTCATTACAATTGCTTTCATTTTTTTAACGTTTAAACCAGCAACTTACCCTGGTGAATAGTTGCAAACAAAATTTGCTGCATTTTGTATTCCTGCAACTTCCTTACAAAGAGTAACAGCACAGCCAATTTTGTATGAATAGTCCCAAACAACCTAAAAAACCACGGTTTTAAAATAAATTAAAACCTACATTCAACGGTTACCAATGATTTTGCAATATCTTATCCGTTTATTCATTCAAAAAAATTGCTGGTAAGCGAGTTTTTTAAGATGAACTCCTAAACATTCACCCCTCAAGATGAAGTGACCTATAATGCAAGTTTCTAGAATCTTCTACAGAACTATTTCAGCAGGAGTCACTGACTTTATGATCCAGGGGTAAATTCCATGGAACAAAAGGGAAATTAGTGGCAACTACCCAACAGCTCCTTTAATTAATTTCAACATTCATAACTTAGGAATGCAAGAAGGGCTTCTCCTGTGTGCTAGAAGTGGTCTGTCTGATTACTACTGTAAACTTAAGTCTGAAAGAACTGCACATTTGCAGACTAACCAGTGTTACCTGTCACACTTAAGAGAAGATGGTTTACGATCACAGTTTGAGCATCCTCTGCTTTTTCTTGAAGATTCTTCCTACACTTTCTGCATATGACTAACCAAACTGTACTGAATTAAGGTAAAAATGTTTAACTACATACCTAGAACATCATACATTCCACATCTGGAATGTGGATGATTATACATTCCACATCTGGAAAACTTAAAGACATAGTGGATTACTCCCAGTGTCTCCCCAGTACAAAGAGTACAAGCCTCAGACTGACAAACTTATTTGAACATCCCCAAAAGCTCCATCTCTTCAACTATAACTGCAAGAAGTGGTAATGTTCAGAAGATGACATAACCTTTCTAAGAAAAGGATCTTAATATTTAATGTGGTGTTATCCAAATCCTCAAATAAGGACTAAGCATTTCAGGGGCCTTTATGTAATAGTTTCATGTGGTTTTTGGAGATTTCCACCACTTTGAGATTTCTGTGCCACGGTTCTCTTAGCAGCTCTACACAGCCTATCCTTTGATTATTTGTAAATTTTACCCTTTTTCAATTTTGTGTCTGAGCCTTCAAGACCATGATGGCTCCTGGATCATGCAGGGTCTCTGCTTATCAACTTTGAAGAAATATATACTTTTACATGTTCATTGGTGTTCAGCCCATGTGCTCTTGGGCTTGTCTTCTCCAGTGATTAGTTTCCTTTGTAATCCTGCCTGTAATATTGCCTGAAATGCAGGAACATTTTGATACAACTTAACTATGTGTAACAAGAAAGAAGCAAGCAATCTTAATCAGGGGAAGGAAAGCTTAGAAGTGAACATCACTCCAAGAGAAATGTGTAAAAATCTCCAGAATTCTATGCAGACAAGGTTGAACAGCAAATTTTAAGATGCTAGGAACTACCTGGTTATGTAACTTGTTATAATTTATTATACCAGAGAAAAAATGAAAAATACTTTCCTGATCTATTGTCTAGTTCTAATCTTCTAAAGATTTATTGCCCAATAAACAGCAAAACTTAAATCCTCCAGTCTTGCTTTTGAGTTTGTTACAAGCAGAACCAGGGGCAGGAAACAAGAATTAACACTTGAGGAGAAATAAGTGAGAAAAGACATAAAAAGAGTTGCAAAAAGTCCCAAACAGAAAATGCTTTGTAAATGATGTTGGTAACTTGAAGTATTTTCACTTCACAATCCAAAGTCCACTCAAAAAGAACCCCACAGCTACCCTTGTGTCTGGTAACAGTTTCACTGTAAGTATACTGCACAGTATTTTCATCTGTAATTTGCACAGAAAGCAGTCTAAGCATCTTTGAATACTCAGATAAGAAATTAAAGAGTCACTTTTACTAGATAAGATCTGACTTGACATTAAAATTATCTTCTGTTTTAGATCAGTGAAATATTACGTGTTTGGTCATAGATGAAACTAATTCTACTGCAAAGCTTATTTTTTAAACATGAGAAAGAATAAATCCATTTAAAATAATAAGTGTTCAAAGAAACTCTTTACTTTCTCAGCAGAATTAAGTTTGTCAGAATTACCATTGAGAAATCAGAAATATATCATAAATTGCGTCTTTTGTTATTGATGCTCTTTTTTTTCTCTTCCTTTTTTACGGTATTTGTAAAGAATACAATTTACTTTGGCTGGATTTTCTCTTTCTGTTAAAATTTCTACTAAGGAGTTCCCACAGACATTCTGCAATTACTGTGACTATTTCAAACAGCATCTCCAAACTTACAGAATTCAGAACTGTGTGGCTTTGCAGCTAGAGAACTTGAAATGATTATTTTATAAAGTTCATGTAGTACTGATACAATGAAATGAGGAGTGAGGCTTTCAGTGAGGTCAATATTGTGGACAAGAAGAATGGATTATTATTCTACAAGATTATACAAGACAAAGAGGTGAACCAGTGCAGGGGTAACCGGCAGTATAGCCATTGCTTGAGATTACAAAAGACAGTAAGCTGTCAGTCACCACAAACCACATCTACAACTCTGTATTATTTACAGCCCCTACTGATTCATCTGGTAGGCACTATACAGGACATTTTACCAAAGATAACTCTTACCTGAGTGTAATGATCACAAACCTTAGTACATTTCTGCACTGCAAAAGTATAAAATCTGACCTCATGATACCATGATTTAATGGCATCAGCGACATAGAATGCTTGATGACTTCCAACCCAAATATTCTCTCCAACAGATGTGAAATTAGGATGGCACTGATGTTTCTTACTTAAGTATATGTTATGTTCAAAAATGCATTTATTTGCCCATGCCCTTGCAGTCCTTGCCAAAGCTGCATCCCAAGTCTGCAAAACATGAAAGGTGAAATAGTTGTGCAATGCTAAGTTACAACCAGATCTTAAACAACCAGATAAAACCAGTCAGGCAATAAAGTACAGATAAGTATCATATGCTGGAGTTTCCTAAAGAAATACTTTCCCTTATTTAGGCTAGCACCTGTGTTTTATTTTCATTGACTTTTCCTGTTGCAGCACAGAAATATGAACTGATCTCATTAGATGAGTTTTTCCCCCTTCACTGTTGAAAATTGACTTTGTAAGAGCACTTGCTAGCAACTGAAAAGATGTTTGAAATGCACTTTAATCTTCAGATAAGAATTTACTGTCACATTAATTAAATATGAAACTTTTTTTTTTTCCTGAACAGGTCATTAAGGATTTCTATTTGGTACATAAAAATTAATTCAAAATAAAATGCACAGCTACTGTAGATTCAGATATATAAATATTTTAAGTATTTTTAAGAGAGCCTCCAGAAACAAACACTTACTCCTCCTACAGTAAAGCTTTAAATACACATTGGAGCATTTTACAAGATGGCTTCACGGGGTAAACATGCCAATGTTTGGTCACGACCTCTTACTTCTTTGCTGTCTGTCACCGTTAACACAACTTCTGATTCCTGAACATGAACGATCTTTAGTATTTGTCTTCCAGTCATGGTTGTTTTTCAGCAAGTTTCTTCTATCATTAAAGTACCTAGTTTCATGTCTTATGTAAAAGATTCTGTGTTTTGTTGCTTAGGTTTATTGGTGTTTGTACATTTCAGTTCACTCAGTCTCTATGTGGATCTTACAATAACTTCACTGGCTGCTGTGGCGAATGGGTGATTTAGATCGCTTAGAGAATCACCGTCAAAGGTATTAGCAAAAGTGGTTTTAATACGATGTTGTACCAGTGTGACTTAACAAAGTTCAATAGCAAGGTTCACTCTTATTACTGTACGGCACAATCATCTGAACAATGATTCAAAACTACCAAGGCACAAATCAACATTACCATACTACAAGGTCATGCACGACATTGGTYGCTTACCAAAGATTTGCYGTTAGTAAAAGGTCTCTCTGCCTCGAGRAGCAACTTTGAGAGGTGTCCCAGCTMAAGGGGAGATCACCGCCATGCAGCCAGGCTGCCTAGCAGGGAGAGCTCAGAGAAGGCACGCCGAGGCTGTCACATTTATGGAATAAAGTGGTTGGCTTGTAGTCAAATGACATRTGATGGGAAAGGTGTGCATGAAACTTCTGGTACCTACAACTTTCTTTGTTCCTTAATAAATGAGTCTTGGAAAAGCCACCCACTATTGATGTGTTAATCGCATGATTGGTGTTCCAAGCTCATATGCGTTGATGCTCACTGTGTCACTCTGCTCCTTTGTGGGTTTTCAGAGAACAGATTCAAACTACAGTTGTTCTTGGCCCATTCATGACTGAGGCCTTTACCTCCTTTGGAGCTTGCACCAAACCACCACTAGTTTGGTTAAGGGGTCGAGTGCATCCATCACAGGTGGTGATATTGTTTTCCCTCTAGGGTCTTTATTTTTTTCTAACCATATTTCTACACGCATACCTTTATTCATAATTTTTCCTGGTTTTCCTATTCCTGAGTACTAAAACTGGGTGCAGTGTCTTTCACAAACTTCTTCACTTGCAAGGTTATACCCTCTTATCTGCCATTCTGGCTTCAAATCCACCCAAGCTAACGGCAATCTTTGGCATCAGTATCCGAGTACGCACATGTTCCCAAGCCCTCCTTCGGGTACTCATCCTTTAGCTGCTCATTGCTCACAACATTTTCCTCTTGTGGTACGAAGTGGACTAAACATCAAACATCCACTTTTTCAGCATCTTCTTCAGTTTTGTTTAACCCTTTCCAGCAAAAAATTTCAAGTGCAATTTGTTTTGGTTATGACAAGTAAAGGTTCTTCCTTGCCACCAGAAATCCCCTTCAGCCCCAGTATTACAGTTCATATCCTTGCTTCTGATGGAGAGCCTAACTCTTCCAGATCAGTCCTGCTGCTGGACCATCGCTTCTTCCTAAGGAGAAATTCCTTGGGGTGAAATGCGAACATCTTCAGCTGCCCTGTGTCACTGCATCCTCATACTGCATGCCCGTTGTTTCTAGACTCACCTGCCTACAACTGCCTCAACTCACTACAGTATTTCCTATCAAATAAACGTGATGATATCTGAACACAAAGCAGTGATGCCATGCCGGTCGCCTTGCCCAGGGATCACCAAGAGACCCCTGGCCCACTGTCCCATGCCCCCCGGCGGGGCTTTGGAGCCACCCGTGCACCCCCAGGCCTGTCCCTACCATGTACCGCATGTTGCTGGCGGCTGGCTGGACTTCGGCGCGGAGCTCATTGTGCACACGCACGCAGTCCGCGATGAAGGTCTTATTCGTGATGCTCGGTAAGGCGGGCAACTGCCCGGCTGCAGCCCTCAGCACCGGCCACAAGGCCAGCACCGCCGCCCACGGCCTCATGGCCCCAACGGCCGCGGCCTGGCCTGGGGGGCTCCCGCCCCCGCCCACCCCGGCCTCTTCCAGAACCTTCCCCGCCGGGGAACCGCCCGCCGAGCCCTGGAGCGGCGTGGAGCGAGGCGCCCGCCGGGGGGCGCTGTGCCGCCGGGAGGGGAGCGGCAGCCGCGCGGGCGCCTCTCCTTCGCGCTGGGCGGCGGCGCGTTGGCAGGAGGGCGGCGGCGGCGGCCATGGTGKTGTCGGCGCTGCAGCAGGCGGTGGTCTCGGTGGTGTTGGTGCTCTGCGTCTTCCTCGTCGTGCCCAGGATGTTCGGGGGAGGAGGCGGGCGGGCCGGCCGGTCTCCGCGGGGCGGCAAGGCCGGCCCCGGCCATTACGATGCCCGTCAGCACCGCGCAGGTAGGGGCCGTGGCAGTGCCCGAGGCCGCGCTGCGGTCGGGGTTGCGTGCCGGAGCTGCTCAGAGCCGGCCCCTGCCTCGGGCGGGCTTGAGCGGAGCCCCCGGGAACGGAGAGGGCTGCTTCGGCTCGCCTTCGTCTGATGGGAGGCGCTGGGAGTTTTACACGGCCTGGGAAGGGGGAGGCCTTGTCAAGCGGCTCCGAGCTGGCGGGGGTGCGCTCGCCTCCTCGCCTTAACCCCTCACCCTTTTATGTTCTGCTTTTCTGGTTCGTTACTGTTTCGATTTTTGTCTGTGTTGTCTTAAGAAAATTACTTTTAAATGCAGGTAACACCGTGTTATTAGAAGCGTATCTTATCGGGGCAATTTAGTGAATAATGCCTCCGGGGGCACAGTTACTCTAACAGATGAGTAGCCATGAGGTGTCAGAGAGAGGAAAAATATTCACTGCGCATGTTAGAATTGCAATAAAGAAGCCAAGTGTTACTGTTAGTAAACATTAGCACAGGATCCTGTGAGATTTGTCAGGTAGTGTATTGGAAAGAGTCCAAGGTGCCTGTTTAGAAGAGATACCACTGAATGGGCTAGAGAGCTTACTGCTTGTTAAAGCTTGAGTCGTATACATGTATGTTAAGCTATGTCAGTGTACGTCAGCTGAGGATTTAGCTCAAGGTCCAAAGGTCCACCTTCRTTTTGGAAAACAACAAAAAGCCTGCTTTCTTGAGGTAGCACTGTGATTCACTGATGATACCTTCCGAGGCATTGTAAACCAAGAGAGAGATAGTTGCTGTAATCCTCCGAATTATGTGTCTGTGATTTTCCCTGTGAGGCAGAAAAGGTGAGCCTTAAACTGCTACCATGTTCTTCCCAGCTGGTGTTGAACTTGGTGTGCTTCATAAGCTCTAGCCTGGTGTGTTTTGTTTGATTTCTTTTAATTTATATGGTAGCTGTCATTTCCTATAGATCAAATTCTTTTAAAACCAAACCTTAAAAAAAGCAACACTTCACATRCCTCTGATTCTACTGATGTATTGGCCCAGCACTGCGTAAAATAAATTTCAGGCAGATCTGCTGTTGTCACCTGTCTGGTTTCTTCTTTTCTCGTGTTTGGCCAGTAACTCACTCTGCTGTTTCTTCAGTGGGATAAACATGGTGCAGGACATTGGACTCCATTAGGATTCAACATCCCTCCTCTGTGCCAGGAGGGTGTTGTTTCCCTTGACCACATTTTTATTTGTATTACCTGTGGAAATTTTTTCATCTGTGCTATTAGGTATTTTAGTAAATCTCCTTGTTTRCATTAAAAACCAATAGAATTGAAAGTAAGGAAAAAAGAGTGAGTGCAAACTTAAAACTAGTAATCAGTGGGAAACATTCTGAAAGGAGGAAAACTATATGTAAGGTAAAACATGATTTCCAGATTAGTTAGTGCAGTTTTAGGAAGTCTAAACCTGCTTGTGCTGAAAGGAGAATGTCTGCCTGAACTTACGTTAAATGATTAAGGTAGCTTGAGTTCTGCTTGTATCAGCTAGGACATTTAATTTTTTGTGTAAAACTGTGCAGTTCTGTTTTGAGTTCCAGTGAGCAAACATGCAGATCAAAGGTCAAATCCAAATGCACATGTTGCAAACTGATCAATGACACGTGGAAGAACTTGCAGTAATGCCTGGCATGACTTGACTGCAGAGCTGATAGTAAACGTCGCTACAGTCAGGGTCGTCCCTGAAAGTCTGAAAAGCTTTTCTGGCTAACTCATTTTAGACAATTCTAAAACACTGTTCGAGATCTCTTATCACAAAGTACCAGCTTAGGTTAGCAGAACTAGATTCCTTTTTCTCTTGTATTTGGAAGAAGCTGTAGCCAAACAGTTGTTTCACTGGGAGTTGTAACTTATGTTATTTTTTTTTCTCTACTTGATGGTGGCTGTCTCTTGCACACTTGAGTTATGTTACTGTAAATTCTTGAAATGCCACTGTTTCAGTATTAATTGACAAGGAGCGATTTGCATGATGATCTTTTATTTAGGAGTTTTTATAGAATGTGAATCTTGTTTTACCCATACTCAGTTCTGATATATTAAATTATGATGAACTGAATGTTCAAAGGGATTTGAAAGTATAAGTCTAGGCAGTCAGTTGAGACATCAGTGTAGAACTTCAAACACTCCCAGTCACCTGCTGTCTCTGCAAGCATCTGCACTCTTTAGCTGATAGCACTGTTTCTCCTGTGCATGTCCCATGAACCCCAGATTTAACTACCAAATAACCTAATTCCTAAGTCGAGCAATGACACTGGCTCTTCTTTCATCTGCTCCCTGTTCTGGCAGGCAAATCACATGCAAAAATACTTCAGACTTTCAAGGTTGCATCTCTTTGCTATTGTTGTAATCTTTTCCTGCTAAATATTTGATTTGCAGAGGTACAGCACTTCTAAGCCTGTGGGAATAGCCACATAACACTGTGGATATTTACTATCAAAATAATGAAAGCAGCAACACAGCACGTGTATTTCAACAAAACTTTTTTTTTTTTTTCCTGGGACTAGCCAATTCAGATTCTACTTAACTCCTTTCTTTGTTACAGAGGAAAAATACTACTTTGTAACTGTTCTCGGCATTATCAATAGTTTCTCTTGAGTATGCTTTAATTTCAAGATTTAAGTTGTTTCTTGCTACATCTACTTTTCTGTGGTTTGCCATGGGTTTGCCAATGTTGCTGTGAAGGAAGAAATCTTGTATCTTAAAGAAACATAGAAACTTAGTTTGAGAGTCTTTGCTACCTAGATTTAACTTTGCATTCTCTTCATGAAAGAGTGATTTTTAATTGGGGGTTTTTTTTGTAACTTTATTTGGATGCAGGGCTCACCACACCATCTTAGAATAGTGATGAACAAAGATGATCACACAAGAAGAGAACATTTTAATTCCAGTTGTGAAACTAATTGGACTCTTAATTTCCTTTCTAACTTTGCCTTATTTCTCTCAATTTAATTTTTTAAGGTAGTCCTCAGACAGTTCATCATGTTCACCTGAATCCGGGAAATTCTGATAGTAGTACTTACCAGAGTATTCAACAGATGAGAAACGCAATGGAAAAAGAAATAAAGAGTGAGAGAACAAGAGGAAATGGTAGAGAGTTAGCATTCACTCTCATGCCGTTGTATGCTATTGGAGTGGGAGTGTTTGCAGCATACAAATTTCTTAAGGTAAGACATAAGAAACGCATTAAATTATTGAAATTAGAAGGAAATGTAACTGGTTGTGTTCCCCCCCCCAATTCTGAGCCCATGTCTGTGGTTGTCCAAAAGCCATTTCTTGCTTGGTTTGACTTTGAATGTGAGCTCCAAAGTTAAAATTATAACATACCTGATTCTTCCTTATGAAGGCTTCTGACTTACCTTTTTTTAGACACTTAAAGAAGTGAGTACCTTACCCGCCCCATGCCCCGACCTCAAGTAAGAATCTGAGAACCTAAACAGTGCTGTTACCTGAGGCTGTAACTTAAGCCTTATCAGTATTTCACTTCCTTTTCATTCTTCAGAATGAGATTGAGTATGGGAAGGAGATGGACGACTCCTGCAGGGTAATAGTCTTAGATTAGCACTTAGATAGAATAGAGAGTAGTCTAGACCTTTTATTTGGACTTCTCATTTGGTCATGCAGCTGCAACATAGACCTTTATCGATGAAATGTGATACCTTTTCTACCATTAATAAATTAAGAAAGGAGAACACATGATCAGTTGGTTTTATTTTTTTTAAATATCAGTCTTGATATGTATTATTTATAGTAAGAGATATACAGCACTTGCAATGCTGAGAGTGCACCTGCAACATTGTTGCTTGCCTTCAGGGAAAAAAAAAAAACACCTTAAACCTGAACAGGACCGGAGACAGCATCTTCATTTCCGTAGTCAGTTTCACATCATCTCCTATGTGAGAAGAATACAACAGCTTAGCAAGATGAACATAGAGGCTGACCAATTTGGTTTTAAAAATAAATTTAATTAGGTTGTAAGTAAGATTTAAACATCATAAACCCAATATTTTGGGTGTTACAACTCTTTACACTTGTGGGATTGAAATGTAAATATTTTTGTAATAGCATCTTTATTACTTTAAGAAGGAAGTTTTACCTCCTAGTTAATGGTAGGAGACTGGATCCAGTAACCTAGAAGGTTCCTTCTGTTCATTTTTGAAAACTGGATTTGAAATAGCAACTGCTTTCTTTTACAGCTTTTGTCAGTCATGTTGTTATTGCTTAAAATCAGAAGTGTTAGTTTAAAATAGGAAGAAGGCATGGCAGAAAAAAGGTTTCATTGTTAGAGCACATTTTTGTGGTTGCTCTTTACTTCCAGTAGATTTCTAAATGCATTTTTATTTTTAATATACAAATAGTGATGAAGTCTTTTAATACGATTGTATTTATTAAAGATGAAATCACATGAAGAAAGTCTCTCCAAAAAGGAAAAAAGTACAGAAGACAAGGCAAAGGAAACAGGTAAGATACCCATTCAGAATGCATATGTTCACCAGAAATGCGTATTTGCTGCTGGAACAAAGCTACATGTTTTCATTGGTGCAGTTTATCTAAATGAGAACAATCTTTTAAGTTACTTAAGTGCAGTTAGGAACCTACAGAAAACACTTTGTTATTCTATATATTTGAAACACTTGTTAGAGGTTTGTTTGAAAACTCCAGATGGTAATAGTCTTTAAAACAGCTATAGTAATATAGTATAATTCTCTGCCTTTTAATGTCTGATGTTTTTCTCACTTAAGACCTGTTCAGTTTTCTTCAGCAGAATAGGATGTTTAAAAAGGATATAACAATCTTTAGAATTAATAGGGTATTTAAAAAGGATATAGTGATCTGGTTTAGAATTGAACTGTATTGATAGTGGAACAGTTTGGAAAAACAATTATAGAGACTGTTGAATTTCTGGGCCAAATTAGAGACCTGTCAAAACCATTAAATGTTTATAGAAGAGGCAGAATAAATGGTACCATGTTTTTCTTCATGATACAGAGTACTCTTGTCTGATTCAGTCTATTCTGCATGTGCCAAGAAGTAGGCTTTCCTTTGGAGAAAAAGTTATGGCACATCAAAGTTGAGCTGTTTTCATACTTTTTTAGTCCCTTGTGTAGACACGTTTTTAGTTAATTAAACAACTAGCAGCCTCTTTTGGTGTCCCTATACACCAAATCTGTAATCAGTTTCAGCAATGATTTGCTACACTGCCTACTCACCATCCTTGCGTGTTGCATTCTTCTTCAAAGTTCAATAGTGTTTTAGGTGGAGTTACTCCTCTCAACTCTAGCGCATTAAGTGTTTAATATATTTGCAAGGTGTGAGTAGGCAAATTCATGACAGTCTATGAAGTATAAATACACTACTTACACTTCAGGAAGTCTTGGAACTGCGTAGTTTTTGAGGCTGGGAAGATGAGAGCCACATTCTTGCTCAGTTTCTACCAAGATGTCCTCTGATGGACACTATTGGAGACAGGTTATTGGATGAGAAGGACTTCTGGTCACACATGGTAAAACTTCTGTTCTTACCCCCACCACGCTCTTTTCATATTCTAGAATTTTATAGAGGAAAAAACCTTCCTGTTTTTGAACTGCCCAACCAAAAATGTAAATTAATATCCTTCTGGTATTGTAAATACATTTCTTACAATGTTCTCTCTCCTGCCCCGCCTCTTCCTCCCCCTCTCTCCTCCTCCCTCTGCCTCCCTCCTTTCTTTTTTTTTTTGCTTTTGTTTTTTGTTAGAGCATCAGCTTTTAGAATTGGAGCAGCATCTAGCACAGACAGAGAAAATGTTAAATTCTTTATTGACTCAGCTGGATCCACTGTCAAACTGGTGAGTGTTTCTAAAACATCTCAGTTAGTATTGTTTTCTGTAAATTGAAATTCTCCAAAACGTTAACAAAGAGTTCTTAAAATGTTCATGATGTATAAGTARGAAACAGTGTTTCAGAACCTTCTTTAATTACTTATTCTGTTGGTAGCCTTTTGCGGGTGGTACCTTTTCTGCCATTTACAGTCTTTTCACAGGCACCTCCCATGTCTTGTTCACCAAACATAAATGTAAATGCTCAGACTTATAATGAAGTTACTATAGCATGACAACTTTAGTGTGAACCAAGGAGAGTAATACTGAAAAAATGCTTAAGCTCAGTAGCATTTGAAAGCCCTTCCGGGAATTACGTTTCTGGTAGCAGAATGAGTTTCTTCCTTTTGATATCATTAGAAGACAAAACTAGTTATTAAGGTATAGCTGCTTATTTTTGTGTTTTGAAAGGAACCTGTTAAGTGATTGTGTGTGCTTCGGGAAAACATAACTTCTTTGTTGTAGTGTAAAACAAAGGAACAAGTAATATAAGCTCCTTGTAGTTTTAGAGATGTTCTTTCTTTAAGAAGCTAGGGCCTTACCCATCTACTGGAAATAGAAGTATCCATACAGTCCATTTTCTGTAGACTGAGATCCTTCATGAAGCCTAATTTAAAACATACAGAATTTCATGATGGTTCCTTTAGTGTATTTCTGAACTTAATATGTGCTGAAATTATTAAGCAGCAAATTCATGACCAATTTGCCTAAAAAAATTTCTAGTAGTGATGGGGAGGAGAGAGAGTAAACAAAATCTGAAATAAATGAGAAAAGCCTCTAAGCTGTAAAGTTCTGTATTAGACATTGTTGTCCTGAAAATAAAATTACTTTGGATAATTGTTTCTTTCAGTAGTCATTACTCAACCTTGGCCATTGGGGCTCCAGTGTTAGAATTCAGTGAATTCAGTGGGTGTAAGTGATGGGCTCCCCACTTCTCGAGGGACAGTTCTCAAAGAACAGCTTGACCTAAATGTGTTGCTAACTTAACTATGGTATTTATCCACTGAAGGAAATATTGCAGTCTTGTGCATTATCATCAAGCACTCACTTCCAAGGTAATCTTTCAGCTGTTGACATCTGTCTTTTTTTCTAGCGTTAATGCTTTAGCTTGTGAGCAGAAAGATGAAATAATGACACAGCTCCAATCAATTAGACGACTGATGAAAGAAAGTGGATTGGATAAATCAGAAAACAAGATGAAAGGTACTTTAATTTCCAGTAGGGTGGATAGTTAACTAAGCAGTTTATATTTTAAAAGAATAAACAGATCTTACTATAATAATGTTCAGCTCCTGCATCTTAGGTAATGTGTGTGGAATTAATTTTATTCTGGAGGAGTGGAGTACCATTCTTCCTGTTAGAGGTGTATCTAATTTCAGATTTTTGGTATTTCATGATTTTTTTAAGAATAGGTGCTAAATGTCATTGAACTAGGATAGACCACACAGTCACGTTCTGCTTTGTTAAAATGGGCTTCTTGAATGTGAGTTCCTGAGCAGGCTGTTAGTATTGGACTAACTTTAGTCTGAGGATTCCCAGGTGGGGACCTCTGAGGCTGTGGGTAATGCTTGCATAATATACTAAACAGTAAATTGTATATTAGTTTCAGCTGGAGACTTCCAAGAGGTTCATAGTAGTCCAAGTGAAATCTTAAATGTTAAAAATGTTTCACTACAAATTTGGGGAACTTTTGCATTAGTTGAGTCTTAATAAAAGAGAGAAAAAAAATAAAAAATAAAAATTCTACTTCTAAACTGACCCTGAAATTCAGAGCCTTTCTAGTAATTTAATTTTGATTTTTTTTTTGTGAATTACAAGATGTCAGCCACATTTGTAATGAGAAACTTGAAGATCTCATTCAGTCATTTGCTGAACATTCTCAAGAGAAAGAAATAGATGACAGAGAAGATGACAGTAATGAAGATTCGCTTGAGGATGTTGATAATGATTACAGAATAGAAGAGCATGAATTATATGATGAATGTGAAGTACATCACTTTGAGCCAGATGTGGTAGAAGACCAAGAAATGATAAAGAAAGATTCCATTGAATCAGAAGAGATGGGATTGAGGAGACGTAATAGATGTGAATGAAATCTGCATACATAAAACTTTCAAAAGCTTATGAATTTTTTTTTTTACAATGTTGTATGCACTTTAAACTGTTTTGAATGAAGTTATGTGCACTACTGTATGCTTTAAAAGAGGGGTGAAATACTGCCTGTGTTCACATCTATGACGGTTCTGTAACTGACTTTAGTGACAGCAGAATTTCACTCAGGATGTTTACGTATTTTTTTCTATTTATTTTTTCCTATTAAAATATTTCTGTACTCTGTATATAATACACTGTAATTATATCTGATGCTTTACTGAAATATTGCAATATCTTGTAATTAAGACTATAAAGAATAGATGTTTCATAAATGTTTTCTAACTAGTAAGCATGGTGCCACTTGAACTGTGACTTTCTTGAGTTCATTAAAGAGCATGCACTGATGAATTTAGCTCTTTGTGGAAAACTTTTCTCTAGGGGTGGGGAATGAAAAGCAGTACAGGTTAAGTCTTAAAGATGCATTCATAGGCAAGTTTCTTTATTTGGAGAGAGAAATTTAGCCACAGACACTGTTTTAAAATAATCATGTCACAGTTTGCTGTCTCCTCAGGAATGATGTATAGTTTTRTATGTCAATTTAAACCTTAATGCTTTACACTGGATCACTTAATTTCTTCCCCACCTGTCACTGGTTAAACTCAGCAGCTGCCTAATAATTGATTGATACCCATTAGTACTAGTGTCCTTGCTTCATATATATTTTAACACTGTAGAATCTGTCCTGRTAATGCACTTTTTCTTACATCAGTGTTAATAGATGGATTGCTACGTATCATTCAAGAACTGTGGGCTTTCTTTTTTCAATACGTTATGTCAACTCAATAGGGGCTTTTTTAGGTCAGTGTTTAGAGAAGCATTTTTTTCCTTTGCCAGAATAATTTTTGCCCAGTCCTTTATTTTCTACTAATTTTTTGTTCGCTTAATGTGCATGCATGTGAAATGGCCACCCTTTAATGACAGGTATTACATAAGAGGTAGGTCTGACAGTACAATGGTGTTAAATTTTCTGTTTTATAATTGCATAGCTTTTAAGTAGGCCAGTTATAACGCCTGAACTCTTTTGCCATCTTTTTTCTTACAGGAAAATAACACTTGGATTTGTTTTTATGGAGGAAATGTACTGTAGTTAAAGGAACCAAAACTGTTACTGTGTCACTCACTGAAATGGAAWGAATTGTTCATTCTTGTGTAGAAACATGGTGCATCTTTGGTTCTAAAAATGGATCACACAGGCTTGGAAGTAGCAGCATCCAGAAATACATCCTTGGTGTCACTGTATTTTTAGTTTTGCGATGAGATTTTGCCTGACTTTGGAAAACTGATTGACCAAAAAGCCAGGGTTTCTCAAAAGGTGACAGATTTTTCCCCAAGACAGAACAGATGAATCAGAACTGGTACTTGAACACAATTTGATTTTTAAAAATAACTGGTGTAGGTCTGGTCATTCAGGACAACTGGAACTGTTTAAAAAAAAGGTAATTGCATAGCAGATATCCTCTGAGATAAGTAATAAGTCTAATTAAAGTGAACTGAAACTAATTTCAAAGCCTTTGATCAGAAGGAATGAAGGAATGGGAACCAGACGTGCTGCGCTGCCATGGTGTTTGCTGCTGTTTGTGGCTCCGTCGCTCGTTCTGCTGTGAGAGCTGACGTGGATGCGGGTCAGTATTGGTGCCTTCTAGGCACTGCTACTGCTGCTGGTGACCTTCTTACCCGCAGGATTTCACTGCCTTGGGCAGCGTTTGAATCATCAGTGCTGTGGCTTTCACGCTCACTAGTCTTTGGATGCTGCTGCTACTTGAAGCCTTTGTCCATAAGGCTTTGAGCTACTCTGGGGTAATTGCTGTATTTCTGACCCAGGGCTACAAACATTCACCGGGAGCCCTTCTGCTGCTGTTTCGGAGTCTCTGATTTCTGCCGCGCGGTTAGTTGAGGACACAGGCCTGTGCAGCRCCTGAGTGCCCAGGACCGGCAACCGCTGTGCCCAGCTTTCCTGTCGGCTGTCTGCCAGGGCCGGCTGGCAGCCGCCCCCAGCCGGCCGGCCTGGGGAGCAGCCCGGGCCCCTCCGGTGACAGACCTGGAGGCGAGTGCAGGGAGGGATGTTGAGGCAGGCAGCCGTACCCGAAGAGGGTATGTCCTCAGGAGGAGCAGGGCATTCGCCCTCCCCGCTCAGCTGAGGTGGTATCTTGCGAAACTCCCGTGCGAAGCCTGGCTCGGATTGGCCCCTCCGCGCTGCTGTACCGGGCAAGGCCCCGCGGCGGGCGGGGGCGGTGCGGCGGGACGCAGGCGGCCGGCGGCGGGCAGGTAGGGCGCGGGCGGGGGCCGCCCCTGTCACGGGGCTGCTGCAGCCGTGACACCGCGGCCCGCGGGGGAGGGCGCTCGGCGGGGCGGCGGCGGTTACCATGGAGAGGCATGGGGGCGGGGCCGCTCCCTCAGCCCTGCGCGGCCCGGCAGTGAGGCCGCTCCGGTGAGACCCCTCCGGGGCCCGGCCGGTGCCCTGCCCTGCCGGGACCCCGGGCCTCTCCGGGGCCTGCCCCAGTGCGCTCCCGGGGAAATACAGCGTTTCCGTGGAGCTGTCTGAGCCCATAATGTTTATTTCACCTCTCATAGCATTGTTCTTTCTGATAAAGTGATCTCAGCGTGTTAACCGTTAAATGCAACACCRCTCTCTTCCCCCTGTGCCTTCAATTGGGAGGATGCTACATTGCAGTTAGAGCCTTGAGGTGGTGCGAAGACAGCGGCTCTTCGTGTTAAGTGCTCCGGGAAAGGGTGGAAGGCTGTCCTGTCGGTGASCAGCCCTGTGGCCATCTCCGAGTAGGCCCTGCAGCTCTGCTTCTGCTTGGTAAAGGAAAGGATACTTGGGAGTTAAAACCTGCACAGTAGGTACAAATGAGGTCAGCTTCTGTGGATGGTGATTTGAAAATGGAACGTCTGATTTCTGGGAAATAAATGACAGGCTTTTGGTTCAAAACTGGCTGGGTGGAAGGAGAAACCAGCAGGGCAGGAGATAGCATACTGATAAAATGTCGCTCTGGAGCTCTTGGAGGCTGGCTGYGTGCCAGGACGGCCCTCACGTCTTCCTGAAAATACCTGGTCCAGGGCATGGTGAGTTGAGAGCCAGGCAGCAGCTGTAAGTGAAGAGTAAAAAAGGTTGGATGTTATCAAGGGGTAGCAAATCAGTAATGCTGGTATGAGGAGGTATCAGGAGAAGCATGAGGCAAAGAAGGAGTTAAATTTGAGGCAAAGAGGTAAGTTTGAACAGGAATCTGGTTARGCATTAGTAAGGAAAGATTGAAATTAAGAGGCGGTGAAAAAGAGAACCCAGCAACATTTCATAGATTGCTGAAGACAATACCCAAATTATTGGTGATAGACACATTCTTTCTAATGCAATAATGTTTATTTACAGAAGTACTTTTATAAAAAAATACATTATTAATAGCTTTTTCTGTTTCTCAGTTTATTCTGAAGGTTTTCATTGAATTTGCATGGATTTGGAAATTAAAGGAGTTGCTGCATCCCCTCGAAGGCAGGCTCAGCTGTCGTCGATGGGGAAGAAACATCAGGTATGTTAATGGAAGGCTTGTAGTTGCTTTCCTTACTGATTTTGACATTTTCACAAATATTTTAATCATACTTCAGAAGGTTTTTAGTTTGAGGTTATAATGCATTCTGTAGAGAAGGAAACTTTAAAAGAAATTGTTTTTGTCAGAAAGTGATAGTTTAATATGACAGCTTCTCAAATGAAGGAGAGAATTTCCAATAAAAACAGCTGTCCTAAATAACTGATGTTCTGGGTACTTAGCTAGGATGTGGAGAACTCAGGAACAAACTAGTGCTTGTAACTAAGTGCAACAGAGGCTTGAACCTGTTCTGTATGCTGTCTCAGGCTGTCGGTGAAACTGGTAACAGGTGTGTCTATGTTTTTGTTTTGCAAGACAGCAAGAAAGTAAAGCAACTCCCAAAACATAATTTCAAAAGGCATGATTTCAGATTCACGTGTAGTATTCCTAATAGTCTATATTTTGAGATGTTAGGTGTGCAACCCTCACAAGATAGATCACTGTAGCAGAAATTTTTGGGCTAACTTTTGAAAGCCTGATTAGTAAAAATACAATCTTGGATACTGAGGGCCATTGTTTTATTATAGCTAAGGTAAATATTAATATTTTTAGTAACAGTTGACTTTACTCACAGATACTGTGTACTTTATGCCCATGATGTAAAGTTAAAGCGTGATCCTCCCTCAGCCCCCAAGCACCCATTTAACTTCCTTATTTGTTGGATGACCACATTGAATGAGGAATTCTTGGAGTTTGACTCCCAAGTTGCTGTTTTCCTTTTTTGTTTGATTTGGAATGACAGAGGACCTTTTGTGAACGATATCACATCGAATTTATAATGTTACCTTTTAACCAATCTTTTGAGAATGAAATACCTGTATACAATGACAGCATGTGGGGCATTTAGTGTAGGTTGTAAAAGAAAAGAAATGCCCATTTTTCTCTAATCTCTCACCCCTTTTTTTCTTCTCTTTCTCGTGCCCCGCAGTTTCCAAATTTAGACTCTCTAGTCCATCTGATTCTTGGTGGCTTGCAAAAATAAATCATAGATTAAAGTTAGGTTGAAACTATGTGCTTCACCCTGTAAATGTGGACAGTCTTCAGGACGATTTTTATTTGCTTTCTTCCTGATTCAATGACTTCTGAAAAAGGAATTACATTAAGACTTTAACATYTAGAATGTGGTATGTGCTTTATCTTATCACAGTTGAAATGGTACAGAAAAATTATACACTTGTGATTTAATGCATTGCATTTAGTCTTAAGAATAAGACTAAATTGTGTTAGATCTTTTAAGGGTCTTTTACATATTTGACCACAAGGTGGTGGTGTTCATTATGTGCGACCTTCCTGGAGAGAAACTTTTTTTTCTTTTTTTAAACCTTTTTTTGAAGGCACTAGAGGGTAGTGTTGCTGAACTGTGAACTTCTTTTTCAGAAGCAGGCTACAAGGGTGTGTGGCAGGAAAGGAGTTACAGTTTTGTGACTGCTCTCAAATTATGAAAGGTCTTAGGTCACCGCTGGAAATAGGATGTCTGCTCAGTTCAGACTGTGATGCTRAGATCTCTGAGCTGAAGAGTGTGAAAACAAAGATGCTGGCCCTGGTTCAGAACATCCCTGAACCACATTTTCTTCCAGATTGGGAGGCCACTTGGGGGAATTGTTACTATGTGCTTGCCCCAGTCAAACTGTCTTCCCTACGGATTTGCTGTTGGCTATTTTCAGAAAGTCTCGAGACTTTTCTTCTTGCTATGTTCTTGCTCAGTTGAGTTTGGAGATCTGTGTGCCACATGGCCATCGAAAATAAACARTGTGAGTACACAAGCTGCTTAGTCACCATCATGTGCTGCTATACTAAAGCTGAGATGATACAGTTACACCAAATATCAGGGCTTCTTTGGGGTCTGAGCTAGCTCCATGCGAGCCAGCTGGCTGTCGGTATTGTGGTTTTGGTTTAAGGGTTGGCTGAGAGGTTGGTTCCCAACCAACAAGGACGATGTGACCTAAAACCTTGTGAGCAGTGATTGTACAAAGTCTCGGACACATGGATCATTTTTAATGCATTATTAATAGCTGATGTGGATACTATCTGGATTCTGCATTCTTAATGGCTGGAAATCTTTCTGTCATGATGAATATTCAGTCTTTTAGTCTCATGTTCTGTAAGAATCAACTTTCAGTGAAAAGTTTTTGTTTCGTCCTTTTGTTAGTAGCATCTCAGTCAAATATACTTTTGAGATATTGATTTCTTTGAGGCATTGATTTTAAATATTCCAGGGGAAGTTGAAAGAGAGAACTATGTATTTTAATCCTGATCGCTGGGGGCATGTAATAATGTGTCATTCTTTTAGGGCTGGAGACCAGATACACGGGCTACTCATGGTCCTCGCCCACCAGAGTAAGTCTGCTTCTATTTCTGATCAGTTTGTTTAATTGTGCGTTGTTAACACAATGCATTTGTATTGATATGCAACTCGGTGTTCCGTTAAATTTATCGTCATTTGTTTTCTATGATTTATATTTAGCGTAGAATATTTGATGCATTATTTACATTGGAATTAAGTTGATTTACATTTAGTTGAGCTTAATGGTTGTAACGCTTAACTCGGAGCTTTTATATTTATACCTAGCCTTTCTTGAATATTTTTAATATAATAGTCTGCAAGGAGAGAAAAACATTTTTTAACTATTAGCCTCCTCTGCAGGTGTTACAGTAAAAATCACAGAGAAACTGTTGTGAGGGGTTTTTACAAGCAATGGGAAATTTTGTACAGTGCTTGTAAAATTTAAAACCTTATAGTGACTTCAGCAGATAAGCAACATCTGCTATTCCAAGAACCAAGTTTGATAGTTTAGGGTTTTTTGTTTACTGAAATGCCTTACAGCCAATGTATCTTTCTATGTTATTTTACAAGTATGTGTGACCATGACCTTGGATTGCTCATATCGAAGTCAAAGAACTTCAATTTCTGTGTACTGTCAGTCATTCTCTAATGAAAAAAGACTGGGAATTAAGGAGCTCTCTTATTCCAAGAAGTAATCTTGTTATAATAGGGTTGTCTGGAAATACTGGTGATAAAATATAAAAAATATGTATTCATGGTGCTCTGGAGTATACCTGGAGTAAAGGCAGAAAGCACAGAGATGCTTTGATGATTTGGAGGTGTTTTCATTTCTTTAAGTAGAATAAAATACTGAAGTATTGTTGGCTTCCACTGTGTTATTCTCTTCCAAAAAGTTTGGAAGGCTTGCATCCCAAGGAGCTATTGCTTCCCTGTTGCCTCTCTGGTGACTGATTATAGAGGGATATTGCCACAGACCTGCTGTGGAAGACAGGAATAAGGAACCCCTGATTTATGATTTTGTTGCAGCAGCTCCCGTTGGGGAGTGAAGAGAAGCCAGGATGGCCATGCTGGGAGTGAAGGGCCTTGCAGGGGCCCTTTTTGTTTGCCAGGGTACTCTGCAACTGGGGAAGAGGAAAAGCTCACTGGCCAGTTCCTGAGCTGAAACAAGAGGGGCTAATAGGGATTTGCCAAGTAGGCCATCTCCAGTGGTAGTGAAACTGTTCATAGTAGGGAGATTTTTGTGAAGGAGCTAATAATAATAACTAATAGGCAGTTTGCTTTTACTGTAATTGAAAAATAAAAGAACATATTGCTATTAAAATCATGTTAACTTCCTGCAGGGTGCCATGCCTAGATCTAGGGAGACTGGGAGATTCCGATGAAGAGGTAATTATAAATTAATTCTGTCTTGAATAGTTTTTAGAATTCATGTGTTGCAGGAGTTTATAAAAATATCACTCAGAATATAAGCCAATTAYGATTGCTTGTCCTGTTTTTTCTTTCTTTAATTTTAGGATGGGGACTCTTACGTACCATACAGTGGAAGTTATCCTCATACATGCACTCTAGATTCGTCTTCATATTGGAGAATGTCGTTACAAACGCCATATGCACAGCATCATCAGGCTCAACAGGTCAGTCTGTTGCTACAAATATCTTTAAAATATGCCTCTTTAGCAGTAATTTAGAAAAGCATGTTAGCTTTATTATACAAGTTCTCTTTATTTCTTTTTATCTCAAAGTGCTATTGGTCCAAAATATTTTTGGCAAAGTACTTTTTACTGAGAAACCTTTAGAATATTTTAAAAATCCTATTTTCTTGAATATCTTAGCTCTTCTTTGTTGGTTGATACACTCATCCATTTCATTGTACTTATTTTTGAAGAGATATATTAATAGCTAGCTTTATTAACAATCTGTCAAAGCAACTGAAAAATGTAATACTTTTGAGGTAGCATGTAACTTTGGTTTATCTTTCTAAACAAAGTGGAACTTACAAAAATAATAAAGATAAAATCAATAGTAGTCAGTAAGTGTCTGATTGAAGAAAAAACTCAAGTTCACAAACAGTAAGTATTATTTGTATGGAGGAATAGTTACTTCTCGTGAAAAGGAGACTTTTGGAGTTATGTGCAGCCATTTCATAGGGTTTTTCTTACGTCTCTTGTCTTTGAAACAGAGCTGTGATGTTAACTTTGGAATTATGTTCAATTTGTCAGAGCATTTCTATTGTAAAATTTCCTGATCACATATCAGCATTTTTTTTTTTCCGTGGATGACTAAGAAATTTAAGCACCACTAATCTTAGGTGCTTTATAAGGAAAATCAGTAGTCCAGGTGCTAACATTCTGGTTTATAGTACAGTACAGCACTGTTCAGGATCAATATACACTATAACAAGTTTCAGAATTAATTTAATTACTCAGTTATTACAGTTGTTCCCTGAATGCAGGAATAATTTTCCCTTTGAACTCTTATATCTGAATTAAATTTGAAAAAATGAATATGACAATTTTTTATTTGATCGCTGGTACGTATTTAATTTCTCTTTCCTTTAGTTTAAACAGGTGCCTAGAAAATCTTGTCAGAAGAAAATAGAGGTAAAGTAGCTGAAAAAATATACACTGACAAAATAATATTAGCAACTCAGTAGCAGAGTACTATAGTATATGGTCTGAAAATGTAATATGTTTTAACTTCTTTTGTGTGACAGCAACTAGCTTATTGGAGAGACTATTTGTAATCTGCTGTTATTCCATCAGTATTTTGAGTGTTTCAAATGTGATAAAGGGAGAATGCTGAAATAGTGCAAACAGTAGTCTTCTTTTTGTAGTCCCTATATATTTGAGAGATTAGATATCTAGAGCTTTAAACTAATTCAAGAATCCTGCCTACGTGATTATTTTCTGTCATAATCGTGCACCATACATAATCATGGTAAAAATCTTACTAGTAGCAGTACGTTTTTATTTGGTTAGGGTGCAGGAAATATCCTAACTTATCAATGTTATGTCTTTTTGGAAGAATTGGAAAGTAAGCTGTTTATAAATCCATTATTTCAAAAATATTTAGCTTACGTAAACCTAAAAAATACTCTAATGAGTGTGTTTAAAACAGAAGTATAGCTAGAGGGAAAAACAATTTCTAATTAATTTGTACATAACCTGTGCCCCTTGAAATGGATAATATATCGACTTGTATGGCAGGACTCCAAATTGGCTGGAGCTCAAGGTGAATCTGCCAAGATCATAATTTTATATGTTTCCCTAGATAACCAAATGGTTTCTCAACTTGAAAAAAAAATTGCATTTAGATAAAAACTGAAATGGTTAAGTGTGTGTTTGTGTTTTTTTTTAATAACGGACTAAGAATGCACTGCTTCTCAGAATATCTATGTGCCCAACAGAGGTATTTATGCATGGAGGGTAGATTTAGACTAGATATAAGGAAGAAATTTTTTTACAATGAGCATGGTGAAACACTGGCACAGGTTGCCCAGAGAGGTGGTAGATGCCCCATCCCTGGAAACATTCAAGGTCAGGCTGGATGGGGCTCTGAGCAACCTCATCTAGTTGAAGATGTCCCTGCCCACGGCAAGGGGGTTGGACTAGATGACCTTTAAAGGTCCCTTCCAACCCAAACTATTCTGTGACTTTGTGTAGCTATGAGTAGGTTATTTTCCTCTGTACTGCATTGTAAGTGTGCAGTGCAAACATACTTGAGTTGCTATACCCTTTTTAGGTCAGGATGCCTATAATTCCACCGTTTGCTTTACTTTTTTTTTTTTTTTTTTTAAATATAAAGTTCGTACATATAATTCTGTCTAGCTGCAGGAAGGCTAACGGAAGGTTGGTATGGCTTTGTCTGTTTCTCAGGATCTTTCTCCCTTTCTTCTCTGCTTTCCTTTATCTCTTGTTGCTTCCTTTCTGTCTTCATTATGTCTTAAATACTGAAGTGCTGATTGTGTCAGAATGTATCTTCTGTTCACTTACCCTCTCTTGCTCTCCCCCTCTCTCTTTTTTTTTTTTTTTCCACCTTCTTTTTTGTGGAGAAGATTTTCAAGCAGTTCTAAAATAATTTAATGTATTCCTCTGAGCGGCCTTTATTTCTGCATTGCTTGCTTCTGGGGCCCTGACTGAGCATTCCTTTAGCMAGATATATTCAAGTTCTTCAGTAACAGACTGTGTAAGTAAATCTTCCCAAAATAGGTCACTTTCAGAGGAATAATTTAAATGTAGTCTTATTAACCAGTGAAGGGATGTGGATCCTCTTTTGAAAGAGAAAGTTGCCCTTTCAAGAACGTAAATCTTTTGGGTTTACAAGAAATGGTTTTCTAGAACAGGACTGTAACACTGCTGTTGCAAGATGAGATGTGTCAAGTAGAGATGCTAGATAAGGCTGTCGTAGTTTTGTTGGCGTTGAAGAAATATCACTTAAACATTGAAGGCATTAGTTATTCATGGAGAGAAAGAAGAATGGAGTCTTGGCCTTCTGTCATTGCTGCTGTTTCTACTGATCCAGCCCCCTTTGTGTAGAGCGCTGAAATGGACGTAAAGTTAGGAAGGTACTTAGCTGGCTTCACAGCCTTTTCAGCTGATGTTGTTCTAGGGAAGGAAGTCCCAGTACTAATACTCATTGCCATCCAAGAATATTAGAACTCCTGATTGAAAAAATCCATCAGCCCATTTTCAGCCATCCAAAATCAAATGTCAGAATTCACATTTTAGTGGTCTGTAACATTATCTTATAGGACAGAACCACTGAATCTTGGCTTTTCTCTTTAAAAGTGATGTAAAATCATTTGGCTGTGTACTTTTTCGATTAAAAATGGCAGAATGTGAAGAACTCAATGAAAATTAAGTCTGAATATTCAGTCATATTTGCATTTTTTCTTAATGTGAAGCATAGTGTCAAGAAGTTTCAGAAGTTATACTGGGTGGGAATTATAATAATGCTGTTCTCATTCAATAGATCAACCAGAGGCTTTTATATTGATTACTCTTTGCTTTAGCATTCTGTTTTGGAACAGAAGACAATACCAGAAAATCTGCCATCCCCAACAGACAGATATAAACTGAAGTATCGTCAGTATGAAGCAGATATGAAGGAAGAATATAAGCAGTATTCTCAGAGAATTGCAGAAAAGAAAAAAGACCTCCTCCAGTGTCCAGAAGCTTCAATAAAGGTAGCTGGTAAAGAAGTAGTTGCATTTTTAAATAGCAAATGTATGCCAGTATTTCATTACAGTGTTTGGATAGGTGAGCATGTGTGAGTACTTAGTTTCTTCCATGTTTTTATCGTAAAGAAATAAAAATGTGTAATTTCAGCATCTAATGTTGAGTAGGAAGTAAAATATAGGAAGCTTGTTTCAATTGTTCTAGAGTGAGAAACTGAGGTGCTCTAGGAATCTAAGTATACTTGTATTCTCTGGTAAGAAATGTAACATTTGCCCTCATAGTGCACCTCTAGCCTGAGTATGAAGATTAGGGAAGCATGATTGATAGGGAAGAGTTTGCAGCCTAAGAAGATTAGAGACAGCGGGAAGTTCTTGGTAAAATGTTATTTCCAAATATAGAAATGCATTCAAGCGTTTTTATTTTTTAAATATAATATATTTACAAGTATATTAATTATTATTCTATTCAGTTATGACTGTATATAGGACTTAACAAAGGAGAAGTGAAAGGTGACCTTAGAGACATCTGTTCTGTCCCTTAGAGAACTATTAACACTGAAAATGGGAGGGAATATGGGGTTAAAATAATGAAAGCTATTATCTGTACTTTTTGCTTTGACGTATAAGATCCAGTACAGTTGGACTGCAAGCTGTATTAATTCTGCCAGGTTTCTTTTGTGCTTTTAAATTAAAAGTAAGATGCAAACAATGGAAGATCAGTGGAGAGAAACTGGAAAACAAAGGGGTGAAAAAACCTAGCTTTTCTCTTGTTCTGGAAGAGAGAGTGGAGAAGGGTGGCTGCAGACAGCAAGATACACATTGTCGGTGTAAGTAAACAGGAGACAGAAGTAAGCAACAGCTGTGAGGACTGGTCGAATGCTAGACTGTGCTGAGGGTAGATGGCCATTTAAGAATCTGAGTGAAAAGTTAAATATGCAGATGTTCAGGGAACATATTGTGCTCATTGCTTTTCAGAGAAAAGGTTTGTGATGAGTAACAATGAGTTTACTGATTTTACTTGCTTAATGTTCAGTAGAATGAAAAGGGAAGATCTTACATAAGACAAAGATTATGTTTCACATATTGTTATTGTTTTACACATATTGTTAATAGTTTTAAAGGGGCTTTCTCCTCTTATAGTCAGGCTTCTAGTGTTCAGATAAAACTTGGAGAACCTGCAAGTACCTATAAGTAAACATTCTGTGGGTAAAAGAGTTGAGTGAAAAAAATAATTCTGTTATTTTGTTAAGTTTAGTTTTATGTTTGGTGGCAGTTAAGATTGTCCGTTCTGGGGATTTGTTGTAGTATTACTTTTTTTTTTTTTTTTAATGATTCCACTCTTATGTACCAGTCTGACACAATCATGTCACCTGCTTTCCAAGGAGTAACTCATTTATATGCTATACTGCAAGCCCATCAAAAGGGTATTTACAGGAGCAGCCAAGTTAATCCGAAATGGAAGAAATAGGTGGCAAGTGTATACTCGGAGAGAAAAAGTAGGACTGGCTTATTCTGGTGTTTTTGGGTTCCAGAAAAATACTTGCTAAGCACTAGAAGCCATGTGTGTCAGTTCTTAGGACAGATTTTAACATAATGTCTAGCAGAACAATTTTCTGTGTTAGATATTATCACTACCTGATTAAATTAATAAATCAAAACCTCTTTAGATTTCAAGATACTTATTTTATGTGATTAGTGGAACTTGTAATAACTTTTCTTCTTTGAAAAGAAGCTGCTTCTAGAGGAGCATAGCTAACAAAACCTACTCTTTTGATTTCTTTCCCATGTTCCCTCCTTCCTGACTTCTGTAAACACAGTCTCCTTTGTCAGTTTTCTTCATATCCTCCATGTAGAAGATATTTCCGTAATACCCTCGGACTGACTTACAAGTCTGTGGGACCCAGTTCAGCAGTATGCTTTGGCTTTTCCCTGTCTAGACTGTGTTTAACTTCTTTGCTGGTCAAAAACCAGCATCTCTGCAATGGTGAACTTTGAGCTATAATGCATAATAGCAAATCTGCTGCTTTCTCTTGGCTGTTCTTGAGCAGAACAGAAAAAGGATGAGCTCTTTTCTTTGTCTGAGGGGTACTAATACTAACAGTCTACCTTCTCTGACTTGCTGCTGATTTTTCACAAAACTTGTAGGAACACAGTATTTTTGAGACTTTTTTTTTCTTATTTCAATATGGTTGAAAGCTGGTAAGTATTCAAAACCTATAAGAAAAGACTAGAGAGCAAGATTTGTAAGTTCAGTTTCTTTAGAAAGCTAGGCTTAAAATTCTTTACTTTTTCTAATTAGCATGAAGTGGAAGCAGTAGCCACTTTAAAAAATGAAGAAGAAAGAAAAATACTTCAAAATAAATTGTTGAGGACAATGTGTTGTGTGGGGTTTTTGTTTGTTTGTTTTTCTTACAATTAGTTGAATTTGGTTTATGAAAAGAATGTATTTTTGTGTAGGGTACACAGCTTGAAGATGGACATAATGATGATCTTACAGCTCTTGATGAGAAAGCTCTCTTACAACAATGCTACACAAGCAAGCCCTATACTATGCAGCACAGTATAAGGAAATCAGAAGCTGTAAGTATTTTGGCTGGTATTATGCTGTTAACTGTCTAGACTTTTAGAATGACTTCCCAGATGTTCAGCAGAAGTTAGGCCTTTGATTATTTGGTCCTAGTATATAATTGCACCCCTTGAAATCATGGGAGTTTAAACATTTGTTTCRATGGGAGCTGACTGAGCAATCCAGTGAGTGTTTCTTTTAATGTTATCTGCAACGTTTGTATTTTATGCAGTAATGTATATAAATGAGCATGCAAATTATGAATAATAAATACAAATATATACATACAACTAAGATTAACTGAGTGAGTTGAGTGAACCTGAGTATAGTGTTACATTGCCTCTGGTCTGTAGCTTGTACCTGAGCCTGGATTCCATGATCCAGCTGATTCTATCAGCTCTTACTCTGACTTGTTTCTAGAGAAAACAGGCTGTTTTCCCTCATTAACTCCTGAAATGGAGTATGTGATGAGAACTGGCTTTGTAAGCTATATGGGCTTTGCTGCTGGTATTAGATCGTGTCAGCCACGGCTTTGGCTGAGTCTTCAAGCTCCAGGGATGGAGCATCTCTAGGCAACATCTTCCTGTGATGCACTACTCTTCTTGTGAAGAAGTTCTTCCTATTACTTACACCAAGCCTCCTAAGGCTCAGTTTGTAACCTTGCTCTGCTGTTATACTGTTGGCCACTGTCAAAAAAAGTTTGGTTCTGTCTTCTTTGTAACTTCCCTTTGGTTGTAGGATATTTTCAGAATGCCTCATAGCTGCTGCTTCTGCTGCTTCCCTCTCCTTCCAGTTGCTTTGGCTCTGATCCTCTGTCAGATCCTTTCCAGGTTCCTCTCATCCCTATTGATCTTGGGAAGGAGGGAGCCCTGAARAGTGGAAACAAGTATGGCCTCGCTAGCAGAGGGGAATTAAAACTTTTCTTATATGGATGTACCCAATATGTTTCTTTAATTTCTTACATAGACACTATTTTTATTTTTTTTAGGACTGAACAATAGGAGTCTTGCCCATCTAAGGCTACGGCTTGAATTTAGCATTATTTGCAATGATAAAGAACCTTGAGATTTGATATTGCATGTTTCAGTATTTGCATATGCATAGTGATAGCTTTCATAACTGTTTTTTTGAAGATATTGTTGAACAGAGTTAGCATTCTAACTTTCTCATGGAATACTAAGCCATGAGAAATTTTATGAGATTGTAAAAGTATATAATAATTTTAATTTATTTTGTTTGCTCATCACTATGCACTGAATTTTGCATTATTGCAAACATTTATTTGATTTCTAGTCTCGTCAAAGTGAATGCAGATGTTGCACTACTGAGGCCACTATTCATTTTCATGATAAGAAAATCTTTTCAGAAAGTACTTTTACGAAGAACTTGAAGAACCTCCTGTTTGTTATTTTTAGAATAAATTTAAAAATCTGTACTATAGGGAAATGGAAAAAAGTTTTGAAGTATCATTAGAGTAACTACTTAACGCTAAGTCAAATAAGCTGAAAACACTGAGAAGGGGAGCAGTGCAGGACCACAAAATGACAGGCACACTGCAACTGGCATGCTTTAAAAGGAAGCCAGCAGGTGTCTGAGCAAGGTGTCACAGGGACCTTTAGAAGCCCTTTTGTTATTGATTAGCACTCATGGTTGCACAGGCTGGCTGTCTCTTGCTAGGAGCATCTCTTGGGTTCTCTTGGGTTCAAGCTTCTGATAGTGGTAGGAATAATGGAAAAAACTGGAAGTAGTAACTGCATACATATTATTTCCATTGGGCATATGTTGCCTTAATTGTAGGCATTTGATTTTAAGGTGCTTTAAAAATTTGCTTAAGAATACACAATATTAAAATTTCCTTTTACTGTAATCATTACCAAAAACTCTAAAGTAGAATTTCTCTTAATTTTTCTGTAGKTCGGGATGAAAGATCCCTTATTCAAGACAGATTATAGTACATGTGTGATTGCCAATAGATGCTGTATATAATAAAATCGGGGTTTTTTTTGGAAGAAGGTGGTTTTCTCTGAATAATCATATTTTGTTAACAAGAGTTACTACTTTTTAACCAGTAAGAGCTGCTGCAAGTTCAATGTTTGCCTCGGCATTTTTGTAAATTCATAGGTGAACTTTTGTCTCAGCAATTTTGTAAATTCATAGTGGAGCTTTTGTCTAAGAGCTGGATGGAAGATGTTCCATTGCAGAGTACATTTAGTGACCTAGTATTCAACTGAAATTCAAGGTATAAGGTTTCTTTTTTTTTAAATCAGGTTCTTTTCAGCATGCTAGCTCGTTTGGCTCTATAAGCCAGGGTCCATGGGATGTGTTGGTTTTTTTACAGACACTGCTCTGTATTATCACTGTGTCCTCCTTTACATAATGCTTTTTAATACATCTGTTGCGACAGTTAATGAGCAAAAATTCAGTAACTTGGAATAAAGCACCTGTAGTTCTGATAGGTGTAAAAATGAAATATGAAAGCAAACTAAAAAGCCCCCTATCTCCTATAATTCAGAAATCCTTTAAGGCTTAAAATCAGTTTGGAATAAACACCAGCTGGTCTGATGTTACATTATTTATTTGGGTTTTTTGGTTGGTTTTGTTTTTTGGCTGGTGCCAATCAGTATTTACCTGAAGGTTGTGAATTATATCCATAACATCTCTGTGGAATTAGGGATTATCCCTTACAGTTACCTGGTGTCTGGGAACCAACTTTCGGTTCTTCTTCAGCCATGGGAGGGCTTGATCTATCTAGAATTTTGTTTGCACACAAGAATTGTGTGGGGAAAAAATAACYAATCAGAAAAATATCTTAATTCTTCAGCTTCAGAATACCTACAGAGTTGTCAAAAAGGTTGCATAAACCCCCTCAGTAACAATAATCTCTGTTTTCTTATATATAAAAAATATTTTTTKGGGAAAAAAGGCAAATTTAAGTGCAGTGAAAAAGTTCAGAAATCTGGAAGATAAAACGAAGAGACATGCTGGGGCCTGGTTGTTGCCAGTGGCCTCCATGCTCTCCTGGGGCTTCCTCTTGTGCTTTGGTTTCCCTTTCTATGAAACAAATGATGATCAACGCCTGAGCACTTTACAGTGAATGGCACAAAGTTATGGTTCAGTGTTACTCTAATAAAAATAATAAGAAGATCATGTTAAATCCCCTTCCCCCTTAGGATGATCTTTCCTGAAAGGTTTTTCAGATTGGCCTGTCTCAGCAGAAAATTATTGCGGCATGCAGCAAATAAAAATTGTGCGTTGAGACTAAGTATTAAAAGAATTTTTTTTGACTAAATATTGCTGGAGGTAAAGTTTCATTCTCTGAGTTGGAATCTGTGTCAACCATGAAACCTGGAATAGTGTGAGTTTCCTCAGGCTCTATTGTACTTACAGAATTTATTGGAAACAATACAGAGATAAGGATGCTGTCTGTCAGAAATACTAGAATTCTCATATTTATTGACAACTAATATGCATAGACAATTTGAGTGTGTAGCAGAGAATATTATTTGTCTATTTGTTATGCAAATAGAACTCTTCAAAAAGATGGAAAAATAAAGATTAATTGTGACATTGGTAAGATTGTGACCTCTGAATGCTACCTTAAAGTGTAATTTATTATTTGAAGTATCTGGTGTTATGTATTTCATTTTCTCTCAGTCAGTTTTTCATTGCAGGAGGATGTTGCTGCAGAGAAGAGAAAACAGGCTGTAGTAGAACAAGTGATGGTGGATCAATTATCTAGGTAAGTGAGTTTATAATGTAAAATTTTAGTTTTCCCTAGAGAAGAATTTAGAGCTGTGAATGTGTGGCTTTTCTTGCCTAGGAGGTGTTTTGATCATCTCGTTCCAAGTCTTATGCAGTCTTATGTAGTGTTGTTATTTGCAAAAATTCTTTAAATGAAAAGTCTTTTTAATTTAAATTAAAAGATCAGTTTAGAGTGCTATATGTAAGATCATTTTTTTCTGAGAATAATTTTTAATTTTATACTTGAACCTAATTTAAGAGCTTTACAATGGCATTAGTTCTCAGAAATAACCCTCTTGCACGTCAGCAAAATATATGAATGCCTGCTGTTACAAATTACACTACTTCAGTATTTATTTTCTTTTCTAAGAATCTTAGTTTTATTAACATTCCTTTATTAATATTGACATAACTTCCCTCTGGAGTAAAGGAGTATTATACCAGTGTTGGGCAGGTAGGAAAAAAAGGCAAAATGATGAATCAAGTCGATCAAGGCTGTACACGAGGGCTCTCCTAAATTCATTGCTATCCCTTTAGCTCTGAGAAAGCATTGCTTCTATGTAGAAAGATCCCTTTATATGTTAAGGGGAAAAAAAAGTAACTTACAGGTAAAGATGAGTATAGTAAAAACATCTTTCCTTATTATTATTCCCATAAACYTGCTCTAATTTTTAAGCATGCTTTRATAATTCAGGACTTTATCCAAGTTGTCTGGTTATGGCAATATAGGATGCTGCAAGCTAGTTTAGTACAGTTTCATGATACCTTACACTTGCTAAAAATTATCTGTGGGTAGCTCTACAGTATGTTGCATTCTGTGCTTAGTTTACAATCTCTATAGTCATCTGTACTGATACTATAGCCCATCAGATCTTAARACTTTGAGGTTGAAATGTTGTTGCACTTCACCGTTTTATTTTTTCTTGGTTTCCGTTCCAGCTGCAGTTTAAATGACCTATATTGTTTAAAAGACTATTAATGCTTTTACACTATTTAAAAGCTGAGATATCAAGGAAGTTGCATGAAGAAAACAAGATTGTACTGAAACACAATGTTAAATTCCAATGTTAAAAATACGGAAGTGTTCAGTGCAGGAATCACCAATTTTCAAAGAAATGCTTGTCCCATGTCATATCTCTACAAAGATGTAGGTAAAGCAAATGATTACAGAGATTATCTTAAAAATGCGCTGGTTGTGTTGAAGTGTTTCAATCCTACTGATGTTGGATTAAACATACAGGTTTGTGCATCTTGGGTCACGGATGTTCATTCTGTGCTTAACCTCCTTCAGCTGCTTTGCCTTATTTTTTCCATGTATTCCTTGTCCTATTCTGAACCCTTCTTTTGACAATGTCAAAACAATATTCAGTAGTGCTGCAGCTGCATCAGGATGAACTTTTAATTTAAAAAATGTCTCTGTTTATGTTCCAAATATAACTGTGCCAGTACTGCCAAACAAATTGGTATCAGAGAGCAGGATGTTAATTGGGGAAGATTAGTTCAAAACTGTTGCATGAAAAAAATCTATTAAAGGAAACGCAAAGGTGTTTTGATTCTTTTTTTTTTGTTAGTAGAGCCAATCTTGCAGTTAAATCAGTGTAACTGATGTGTGCAAAGATGGATCTGCATAGATCAGAGAGCAAGTTTATAAAACTATATTAGCCATGCAAAATTATTTTTTTCCTTCTGATTATGAACCATTTCAATAACGTAAAAAGAATCTAATGTATTTTTAAAGCCTCTCTTCTTTTGTTTGCTTGTTAAACTCATACAGAGAATATCAAAATGTTCAGAAACCAGTTCAGCTATTTCTTGTCTGCTTGATGGAACTTTGAGATCCTATGGGCTGTGTAGTCAGTGCTTTGGGAGAGGAAGTGCCAATGTTTTTGCTGGGTAATGYCAGGCCAGTACTAGTAACTGCTGTCACTGATTTTGGAGTGAGCCATGAATAAATAATATCGCTGATGGAATATTTACAGAAATAGTGGAAATGAGAAGAAAACCCCTTTGTAATTCTAAGATTTATTTCATATACACATATATAAAATATACTTTAAATAATGCATATATACGTGTGAAGTTACTACATAGTAGTGCACTGCCGGAATATTATTGCATATATTTGGTTTTGAGTAATCGACTTCAGAATTTTTAAAAACTAAAACATAAGCCCACAAATTGATGCAAGCTTAATGGATAACTCCAAGATTGTATTGCTGTGTTATTCTTGGGCGTTTTCTTTCCTGAGTAAGAATATGTAAGATCTGCAATTCAAACTTACTAATAGTCAAAGGGCTTCTCCCTGCTTTTTCTGGTCAGAGCTGTTATAAGTGACCCAGAGCAATCCATGCGTGATGATGTTTACAAGGAAGCTCATGGACTTCTGGGACTCGGGACAGCACCAATGCGTGTTAGAAAAAGAACGCTGCATGAAACAAAGTAAGTCTTCTCTAGCGGTCATTTTTTTTAGAAATACATTTTCTGCTGTATTTTTTATTATTTTGGGCTCTGCGAAGTCTGTTTGCCTTTCCAGTTGTTTTATTTCTGTCTTGGATCCACCAGCTTCATGTGAGGCCTTTTTTGTAGCCTCCCCATGCTTATAATTGCCTAGTGGGACCTTTTTATGTGGATTCTTTGTGTATAATGATTGATTCACAGAATTTATAAAACCTGGGAGAACATTCTTAAGCTTATATTGATACTGTTCATCACAGGGTTTTGCCAGCCTTTTCTGAGCTGTTTAATGCTTGCAATCTTGTCATATCCTTTTAGAGATTCCTATCCTGAGGTGCATAAAATTGCATAAATATGCATCCGTAAATGCTAATGTAGATCTTCACAATATAATCATACTTTTGTTTCATGTTTTGATTTCTGCTGCAATAATTAACCATATTGGCATTTAAGTGTTCCTGGCCTGGGAGCATTGAAATAGTAACTCCAAGGGCTTAACAAAACTGAGAAAACATTGTGATCCATAAAACTAAATGAATCTGCAGGTCTGAGTTTTGTTCTGTTAATCTTTCTCAACATGCAGGCAAACATCTCTGCTTTGTGCATTTTAACATCCTGTTCTAAAGTCTTTTTCAACAAATGTCATCTTTGTATTCTAAAAAAAAAAAAAAGAAAAGAAGGCAACAAAACCAGTCTCAATCTCTTTCAATCTCTTACATCCATCAGATGGACAAATCTCCATTTCTGGAACTAGTAATATGGCCAATATAAAATATCTAGGTGGGTAAAGAAGCCCCAACCTGGGTATTTTTGCAAGAAAACACAGTGATTGGTGAACATATGGTGAGTGGTAGAGGTTTAATTCTTGATATAACTGTATGTAAACAAAATATCCCATTCATATCTGTGCCTTCTGTGAATGTGCTTTCATATTATATAATTACAGAACACCTTCCACATTACAACTCTGAGTTGCTTTCTAATTCAACTACGAGGGATCATCTCAGCCAGTTGCCAAGGATACCGTATTTCACATTTTTTGCTGTTTTGAAACAGTTGATTTTTATATAACATTTCTCTGTGAGCAGATAGGTATCATTAACATGCTGCATTATTTTCACAGAATAAGGACCAAATCAGGATTAACTGAAAACATGCTCTCTAACAAGCTACGCTTTGATAGTAGGATTATATCGAGGTAATCTCAAATTTTGTGAAGATTTTCAATTCTATGAATTTATGAATGATGACCTTTACCCTCTTGAAATAATTAATTGCACTGAACCTTTCTGTTCCCTATGTTTAGAAAAAAGTATGTGCTGTGTGGGCATATATATGCATACATGTATAATACAAATGTTGACATGGCTGATGGATAGTGGCTTTACAGTCCCATTGCACAGTGTTAAGAAGCATAAATAAYGTTACGTTACCATCATACCTATAGCTCTGTGCAGGACGGTTAGCACAGGGGCTGTGTAAAATAGTGCTCTTAGCTGTTGCACCTCAGTTGATTGAAGTTTATTTTAGTCTTGTCTTAGTGTGTGGCAACCACTGTGGATGGAAAGGGTGGCTTTGTGTCTTGTTTGTAGCTCCTTACGTATTAAACTTGCAGGTTTAGGGCATCTTTGAAACTGTTCTGAATTGAGTAGCGGTGACATAAACACATTCTTCAGCTCTGAAAGTGGCGCTTTTCTGAAGTGGTGAGCTGTGTACTTGTTAACATAGCTGAGGATTCAGCCACATAGCTTCATATACCATAGCTTCATATAGCATAATGAATGCAGAAGTCCTGGCGTAAGTAATCCTTTAGTTAATGAGTGAAAACTACATTGGTGTACTAAAACATGAAGCCTTTGAAACGTGTTTTTAACATTATGGAGAATGGAATATTGCGTTAAGATATGTGTCCAGATCCAGAAGTTGAATTCCATGGTGGTTTAGAGAAAATAACCAGCTACCTCTTTCAGAGAAAAAGATTGTACAATATGCAACACTGGAAATCAAATGCATACTCCAAAATAGAAATGTTATTTATGTTTGGGTTTAATTGGATTTATTTAGATGCAAAAACATAAAGGTGCTTTTCAATTTTCCTTTTAGAAATGGTCGCGATGCTTGTAGAGAGTTGATTGGATTTTTTTTTGCATGTGACAGATCCCTTACTGTATACGAATTTCGACAGTTTGGAAAAAATAGGTAGGATAAATTACTTTTTAAAAAGGTTTTAGAAAACATCTTCCACTGTATCTAAGAAACTTAAATAAATTTAATTGTTTTAATATCAGTTTTGAATTATTTCACAGAACAAATGCTTTGCCTTTCATTCAGAAGGGAGTTTATCAACATCAACGTGGACAAAAGAAGGGAGAAGCTTATGATCTTAGTGACTTCTATATTGTAAGTATTCTACTGTTGAATGTAAGTCAATTTTGTTGGTGATTTGGAAGTAATACTTAGATATTCGAGTTGAAAATTGTGATCTAGCTTTCAGGGAAGACCAAAAGTCTTTCCCTTCAGTAACGTTTTCGAATTAAAGATTTTCAGGAGTCTGGATTATTTTGCTGTCCCACGTTTTTGAGATTCCATTTTTGGCTTCAGATTAAGCTGTAGTTTGTAATTTTCCCACTAGAGGGCACAAGGCTGTAGACGGTAGGCAAAATGAACAGCTCGGGAAGGAGTGTCCTGAAGATGAAGTAGACCAAAGAACTTGTTAAAAATTAATAATCTTTGCAAGGTCTGCTGGCATTTTTGACACGAGACAATGATTAAATATTTTTTTAAACATGAGGAAATTGCAAGTTAATTGGTTTTAACCTAAAGTTTGAAAATGTTTACCACCAGCTGTTCAGAGAGAGCTTTTGAATCAATGGCAAACTTCATCTAGCAGCTAATCTGATGATTGACTACAAATCATATTGCATCTTCTGTACTTCTGTACTGGGTTAAGTGTTCCTGGTTTATAAACACTTGAGCAATTTTTCAAGTACAGAGTGTTTTCACTGAGTTCTTCACATCCTCCTGCAAATCTTAAGTTGAAAGCAAAAATGTGTTTGAATGAAGTATTGAAAGTAAAAGAAGACGTTAGTTTTTAGAGTGTTTTGTCTAATCACCTGCCTGATCCTAACTGTTTACATGTGGCTACAATATAAGAGTTTCCAAGATGAAATAAATTACTTTCTTTATGGTATGGAGGTTGAAGCTATTTTTTAGATTTTTTTTTTTTTTTTTTTGTCGTGTATCTTTGCAACCTGCAGGTGGAAATGTGTTCTGAATAAAGATGTGTCTTAAAGCCATCCAGAAAATGTACTGCTACTGAGTTCACTAGGTCTTTGGAATGATGTCGTATCTGTGAATCTCCGTATCTGCAAACTGGGTTTCTGGGCTGACATTAAGATATACAAGCCTCTCAAAGTCCAAATGGTTGAGACACTTGCAAAATAACAGTATCTCTGTCTCCTTCCTAATGTATGAGTTTTGGAGGCTTTATAACCAAAGCCTGCATGGATATTACAGTTAGAGCTACTGCTTTTTTTGATTCTTCTCAGCATTCTTTGCTTTTGGTTTGCTGCTTTTCTTTCTCTCCCCTTCCCTCTTCTCCCAAACCAAAAAGCATCTTTAACTTTGCAGAATACGTGAGGTGTGTCCTCTGTCCCCAGCTTGGAGGGAAGGGGAAGAGATTACACTGGGTAATAGAACTCTATACTACTAATAACGTGTTTTTAGTCAATACTTATTAGTGAAATCTAGTAATTTTAAAAAATAACTTTATAGTTAAACATTGCAGGAATGATTTGAACTTTGGGAAGGCTACTTTTTAGTTGTTTGTTTATCTCAAGTATGATTTTAGGTTATTGAAAACAACTGTGGAGGGTTCCTTCTAGTTTGAGAGAACTTTGCTCTCATGGAATCAATGTGACACCTTCTGTGACTCTCCTGTGTGGTCCAGTGAGTTTTGGATCCCGTAAGGATGAAAGGAGAAGAAAAATTGAAAAGTAGAGCCTGGCTGAGGGAACAACAATCTATAGTCTCAGGTTTCTCAGCTGTAGATTAGGCAACAGTAGGCCCTCTCACTAGACAAACCTTTGTGTAGAGGATAGTGTGTCATCTTGGAGCCTGCAGCTGTTTTTATTTAGTACTAGAAAGGTGTTAAGAAGGTTAACTGACTTTAGCTACACCTTCTCATTTCATACCGAGGCTTTTAACAATCATACTTCTTGAAAGTCTTGCAGAACGTATTTTACAAAATACTCAACCTATTTTTAAATCATTGTATGCTTTACCAACAGGGAGCTAACCTAACTTTCCGGAGTGTTGATCATAACCTTCCAGACAGTGTTAAGCAGAGCTCAGTTCTCACCCTTCGTGTGATAAGTATTGATGAAGCAGCTATGGATTTTCTAAAGTAAGTGTAGCTAACTGTTTTTCAAATTACCTTTCGTTCCTTAAGCAAAAAAGATTTTTTTTTTAATAAGAGCTTCTAACATCTTATTACTTATGCTGCTAAAAAAAAAATAATCTGTGTTTAGGCTGTTGTTAGGAGAAATTAGTAATAGATGTTAGTGGATGTTCTGTAATTCAGTAATTTTCTAGAATGATAAGGAGTAATTTTAAAGTAAGAATTCATTAAATTATGCAACTCTTATTTGCTTTGTTTGAAGTCAGATGTTTTTATATACAAATCATATACTGAAACTTTTCTTATGTGATGAACTAAAATACTACATTTGGAGAAAAATGTGTGGTTTTTTGTGATCAACATTATTTTTGAATCTTTTGTGAAGCTTATGTTAAAAGGTTGTAACAGTCATAATGCAAGTGTTTGAGCACAGGCAGGGGAAGAATTGGAGGTTTCTCTCTCTGTATTTTTCATTTTCTTTTTCCTTCCTCTTTCTATCCCTTCATTCTTCATTCTTCCAGATATTGCCACATGTTGAAGACTTCAGGAACCACGACAGGATTTCTGCACTTATTCTTTCAAAATAGGTCTTAGTAAATTATGTTGTTCCATAGTCTGAAACATGGGAATTTCTTAGAACTTTTTCAAATGTTTAGGTCAATGGTTAACCTTTGAGTATGCATTATTTTTGAAGGTAATATTCTCATCTCAATATCTATACAGAAGTAAACTGTCTAGGGAATGAAGCATCTTTCTCTGGGGTTTCTGGCTTTTATTGTGAGTATACTGGTTCTTAGCACAAGTAAAATCTTGGTATAAAATTTATTGCACCGCTGTGTTGCTTGAACACGGAAGTTACTTAACAGTGTTTGAAATACAAAGTTTGATTACTCAAATTTTGGTGAGGAATGTTAGCTGATAGCAGATGTTACAAGGTACAAATTTTCATAAAATCATGGTATTGTAGAAGGGGATCTCAAGAGGGTCTCTAGTCCAAGCCCCATGCTCAGGGCAGGGTTTACTACAGCAGGTTGCTCAGGGCTGCATCCAGTTGGGGTTTTTTTAATATCTCCAAGGATGGAGACTCTGCAACCTCTGAGGGCAACCTATTCCAGTGTTCAATCRCCCTCACAGTACAAAAGTGTTTCCTGACATTCAGAGGGAACCTCCTGTGTTTCAGTTTGTGCCCATTGCCTCTTGTCTTGTCACTGGCTGCACTGAGCAGAGCCTGTCTCAATCTTCTTCACTCCCTCCTGTCAGGTATTTATACACACTGATAAGATCCCCCGAGCCTTCTCTTCTCCAGGCTAAACAGTCCCAGCTCTCCCGGTCTCTCCTCATATATAAGCTGCTTCAATCCCTTCTTGACTAGGAACAGCAATAACAGAATCTCAATTAAATACATTCACTATCTGAAGACTACTTTTATTAAAACAACTTAACTGACTATTATTTTTCTTTCTGCAAGTGTTTAGACACATGAAGCTTGTTCTCAGTTACGGTAATATTAACTTTAAGGTCTCTTAACAGTGAAAGCTTTGCAAAGGAGACGTAGTGAGCTAACAGTACATAAACCAGTAAATTCAAATGTAATTTGTTAAAGAAATGTATAGTTGTAGGATGCTTAGTGCTAATTGTTCTCTCTCTGCAAGGTTTCCATGAAATAAACAACATAGTTTAATTTCACATCGTTTATGTAAGACATTTTACATCTCAGAAGCCTATCATTCTGGTAAACAGCTTTTTCCTTCATTTGTTGCTATCTCCTACCTGTGAAATTTGGAGTTGTTCCAATGTTACCTCTGAAGGCTCCAGAACGAAGACCTGCTCACTGGGTTATAATTTTAGATTTTCTGCTACCTGTGGTGGAATAGATTATTTCTTTCTTTTTTATACTCTCTCTCGGTGTTCTTTCTATTAGTGAATAGATTTCAGATTGTGAAGTCTGTCTTTTTCTTCTGAATAGGGGTGTTATTGAACTCTGTATTCTCTGGTGCAAAACTCTTGAATCGAGTCCTCTTACCCCCATTACTGTACTCACAGAGAATCCTGCTCAGGTACAGTCCCAAAGGTCTGTTGCAGGTTTTCAGGAGCAGCTATGCCCTGCTGTCACAAGCCATGAATCTTTTGTGTTTTATATGTGTTTTAGAGAGAGTACGCTGTCCTCTGTAGGTGGTTGTTGACTTTCCAGTTTAGGCTGTTTGATATAGACAAGCTTTTAGGGACTTCATAATGGGAGGTACCCAAAGTGGAGATGAAAGACTTAATAGACAGCAGAGAGGTAAGTCTTTGGCCTCAGAAAGCAGAAGGAGGAGTACTCCATGGCAAAGCACTGGTGAGCAAGCAGCTCAAAGTTGACAGTAGTGCTTTTGCATTTGCCATCCTAATCTGATTAAAATAATTATTAGACTTTTTTTTCTTCTTCTTCYAATAGGTTCTTCCACAGTATTTTTTTATCAACCTCCCTAATAATTTCTAATGGGGACTTCTGGGAAGCCCTTCTCAGGAGGGAATCACTTGCCAGACAAAACACAAAATTTAATTCCTAGATCATACCTAAGATATGCTGATCCAGATTTTGGTCTACACCCTTGCTGTTTCTCTTCTAAAGAGAAATTTGTAGCTACTTCATGTTATTTTCCTGTTGGTAACTAAATGTAGTTGCTTTAAAAAACTCTTTCAGTGGCCTGAGCTGAAGATTAGGACTGTCTTGAAATAAATTTCTGGAGATTTTACGCACAGGAGGAATTATCCATGATTAATGAATTAGTAAATGAGCTGCTAATGGAATATTGTCAGAAAGGTATTTCTGCATATCTGCAGCTCTTCAGCAAAGACTTTCGTGTGTGCCATCTCAAACTCAAGCAATTGGATATTATGCTTATAAGGGTAGTATAAGAATTAAATATAAAGTTCAATATGTTTTTTACTACAGCTGTTTTGAATTCAGTAATATTACATGTAATTTCACCAGTCAAGATTAATTTTGATTATTTTAGAGCTGCTTCTGTGGAATTCAAGCAAGAGCATTGCAAGCAAGAGGTTGATGACAGAAAAGTTTTCAAGAAGATTCAAGGTTTGTGTCTACCAGAACCCATTTAATTTTAATTTCTGTATCTCTATCTTTACAGCTCAATGCAAAGAACAATAGTAATATTATAAATGAAATTAAACAAAAGTTAGACATTTTTCAGAATATTATTAGAATCTGATACCAGAATAAATCAATCATAAGAATACTTTCTCCTCTCTCTTGCTTTAAATAAACAGTTTGGCTAAAGATCGTGGAGACAGTACGGAATAATTGTGAGTGCAATCAAGAAAATGTTAATCTCTGTGTCAACATAATCTCTGAAAAAATATTGAAGCATAACACTGATCCTGTGTTAAACTGGCATTAAATTTAAAAAGTTACTGGCAAAATCTACAAACGTGATCTCGTTTATTCAGTTAATTTTGTGCTACATCCTTCTTTGGGCCATTATTTCTATACATTGATAAGTTGTTTTTGATAGTCTTTAATATTATGATTATTAAAATACATGAGTACAATTGAGTAGTATATTCTGGAATACGTAATTAAATTTTACCAGGTTCCTACCTACAGTCCTTAGGACAAAGGCATAGCTTTGTGTTTATGGAAAGATGTTTATGCAGTGCTGTGTATTATCTTTGTAACCTGTGGTCAGCAAAAACTGTTGAACTGAACAGCTTCCAGCTCATAGAATCTCCACTATTTACTGTCATTAGCTAAACCTGTTTTAAGTAGGCACACTTTGGTCACTAAGATCTGCTTTACATTTACGTTTATAAAAGTTGCTGGAATAATAAATTAGGGATATTTTAAAATTTTTTAGTTATTCCATGTTTCCTTTGCATAATAGACAGAAATTTATTTCTCAATTATCTGACTACATCTGAGGTTTGCTGGTCTGGCTTGGAAGAAGTTTATGTGTACAGACTTCAAGACGTCTTTTAACATACATCTGAATTTGAACTTTACTGGAAAAGAACTTTCTTCTTTCACCAGAACTTTCTTCTTTCTTCATAATCTGAAGATATAATATGATAATAGCAGATTACTTCTGTTAATGGAGTATGCCGAGAAACTCAGACATCCCTAAAGTAAACCTGCTACCTAGATATTTTGATAAGGCTGTCATTTTTACCATAGAAATAGTTCTCTCTATATCATTTTGGAACGATTTTGCACAATTACTTGTATTTGTTCTTGTTTCCACGTGTATTTAACATGTTTTTACAATGAAGAAGCAACTGTGTATCCCATAATGGAATGTTTGTATTACCAAAGTAGTATTCCTATGCTTTGTATGTTGAATCATGGTATGTAATCAATTCTAGCAGAAGTAAGCAGTTTTACAATCTGAGCACAGAAAGAGCGATATCGGTTCTTCCTTTCCCTCTGTGATCTCTTTAAATGCTTTGTTAGATGTTGGCTGCTGCTTTATATGATTTCAACTCAAATGTTAAGTAACTGATAGTTTCATTTTGAGCTGACATTCTCTCATCAAAGATAAGGGAGCCTGGATGTGTGGATGTGTCATTTTAACCAGCAGTATCATAGGTAGTTGTGGTTTACTTTTATATAGCACATGGCCAACTTCAGGTAAACATTGTGTCCTTTATTTCTCTAAATCCTCAGGTATACTCAGAGAGACACTAAGAAAAAGAGGAGTTCGGGTTATAACAGGCTTAGGAAAGTATTTCCGACACATAGACAAGAACAGAAATGGTTTTCTCTCTCAGGCAGACTTTAAAGAAGCTCTAAAAGTATTCCATTTGGAAATACCTGAAGGGGTAAGTCTAGCTGAAACTGTAATCATGGGTATTATCTTACTTTTATTTATAGAATCACTTCCTTTCTTTGCTTAAATCTATAGTTTAATAGCTATTTTTTGCAAGAGTTTTTTTTTTCCCTTGTGGTATATTGGCATTTCTGCATTCAGTCCTATGTGAAATTCTTAAAAAAATAAAAAATAAAAAAAAAAAAAATGCAATCTTTTTACATCATGAAGAAGCAAGTAGGATTGCAATCCTTTTTTTTTTTTTCTTTTTTGGCCTTTTAAAAATAATTTATATGATGCTATTTACTTATTTTTTTCCTTGGTGTTATATATTATGTTTTAAAAACCTCCCACAGCTATTAAAACTGCAAATAATGTGAATTATGGTCATCAGTGACCGATGATGACTTGCATTATTTTGATGAATCTTTGAGTCAGTTTTGATTTGCAAGTTGTTTTTTGTGAGAATACTGTAATTTCCTATTTTAGCAATTGTTTCATTCTAGGACATAGTGAACTTTGGCAAAATATTTTTAAATTGCAGGACTTCGAATCTTTATGGCTTATTCTTGATGATAGCAAGAGTGATAAGGTCGACTATGGAGAATTTACTCGTGCCGTATTTGGAGAAATGAATGAAAATCGGAAAGCACTTGTAAGAAAAGTAAGTTTTGTTGCAGATATTCTAGGTGTGGATAATTTGCAGTCTAACTTTGAAGTTGGTTATTCATCATGTTCTGGTTGTTGTTTTTTTTTGGTGGTGGTGGTTTTTTTGTTGTTGGTTTTCTTGAATTGTGCATCTGGTAATTGACTTTTTAAACTTTCAGGTCAGTTTATCAAAATAAACATAAATTAGAAAACTGCATGCTAATTAAGACTGCAAACTAACTGAATTAGTTGATTTTGAACTCTAGAATGAATTCCTTTATTATTTTGATTTTATGCATATGTGTGCTATTCTTACAGTTCAGTCCAGTGTACCCTGAAACTATCTCTTCAGAAGTCTGTTTCCTTATTTTGGCAGATCACTGTATCTGTGTGCAGATTTTTTTTTTTTTTCCTCAGTGTCTGAAATAGAGGCAATGATACTTGCCTCGTTTGAGACCTACATTTAGAGTCATATTTGTGAGACTTCTTATATTTGAAATGCCATTTGTTTTATGTCTGTAACGTAACGTGGAGCTGCTTGCAGTATGAAACACTGATTACAAACCAGCCGATAGAGTAGCAACTGAATATCGAGGTCAAGAAAAATGACACCTACWGTCATACTTTTAATCACGAAGGATCTGACTCTCCTAGCCTTGTGTATCAAGCATGTGTATTTGAGTAAACTGAAATGAAAATGAAGCTGCTGTTAGCAGTGCTGTAGAGGCTGTGTTGAGGCCTGTCAGATGACACAGGAACCGTAGTAATTGGAGGAGGCAGAAGGGAAGCAGCTTAACTTCCGATTCTAAGGATGAGCTAAAAATTTTGGAGAGAAGACAAGTTTTTTTTGAGTTGGTGATGAGACCACATTTGATGTGAAAGCTGTTGAAATAAAATAATCTTGAAATTCCATAATCTAGAATAATTTTCTGGTATCTGGTGCCATACATAAAATAGRTAAATTGACATAATTCATTGCACAAGATCTAAAAATATGTGCTAGGTAGTTAAGTATATTTGATCTTCACAGCTTTCCACTTGTTTGTTTTTTTTTTCTTTTTCCTTATATGTTTATATGATTTTTTTTTTTTCCCCTTTATAGGCTTATATGAAACTAGATTTCAACAAAACTGGGAGTGTGCCTATGGTAGATATCACAAAATGTTACTGTGCAAAGAAACATCCTCTGGTATTGGCAGGTAATTCATATGAACAAAAAAAATTAAAAACTGTACATACTGAAGTCATCTTTTTAGCAGAGATATCAGACCCAGAAACTAGTTGCAAATACAAACTGTTTTCGTATTGGCTTAGACTTGAGCTGTTAAGGTCAACTTTTTTCCTCTAATGACCTATAATGTGTCTATCTGGAACATGACTATAAATAGTAATGGAGTTCATATGCACAATTTTAATACTTGCTTTTTACCAAGCTGCAAATACTACATATATGMAGTATTCCTTTCCCTATCTGTGTGGGACTATATTTAAGTAGTTAGTTCTCAGCTTTGGTGTGCAAGTTATCAGTGACGCATATGATATTAGTAATTTTCACTTAGGAGGATACTCTCATTTTCATATTACTGTTTTCCATCAAAATATGCAAGGTTTCCAACTGACACTGCATGTACTCAGCACTTGAAGTTGCTTCTGAATAAATTATTCATTTATTTCTGGGACAGAATTGTCATCATTAACAGAGGAAGTGTTGGTATCTTCATTATTTTTTCAGGATTCTCAAAAATGTTTAAACTCTGCCATTGAAAAAATAGGAATTTAAATATTTGTATGTCAGTTTCTGAAAGAACATCTCCATGTACCAAACTAGTCATTGTGACAGTCTCCCTAGTGTCTTGACCCTTTCTGTTTTACCTGTAGAAGAGAGGATGTTTTCTGTATTGCCAGTGATTTTAATGGTGATACATGGTGGTATAGGGATGTTACACATGCAATTTTTTCCAATGTTATAATGCTATAGTTTTTCCATTTTTTCGCAATGCTATGAAATCATCTTGAGTACAATCTTTATTAAGTCACTAAAACACGCATGTCAATTGCAGAACACTTTTCGAATGCAAACTTGCATCTTAAGGTTTTCTTAGAGCTCTGAACATACGCTTTATTACAGAATAACTTCTGAATTGCCAAAATTTTAGTTTATAAACGCATTATTCAGTTTTTGCAGTCATTTGAAGAAAAAATTTTCCTGATCTCATAGTTCATTGAAATTGACTGTGGCTTCATACTTCTCCTGGTATTTAATGCTATCATGTGCTATTAAAATAGAGTGATTTCTGCAGCTGGTATTAAGTGAGCCAATGACTTCATTCTGAAATCAGAATATTGAATTTGTTCAAGAAAAAAATATTTGCAAGCTAAAATTTGAAAGTTTCTTGCCTGAAATATATTAAATGCTATATATTCACTGTTCTTGAAAATGTATTTAATGGAAAAATATACTTTCACAGGCAAAGCTACAGAAGAAGAAATTAAAACATCATTTCTAGAAACATTAGGAGAGTCCTGCAGCAACCCCAATGAAGTGTCCTATTCTGAGTTTGAAGATTACTATGAAGGATTAAGTATTGGAATTATGGATGATGATGATTTTGTGAATATCTTAAGGAACCCTTGGGGAATTTAGAGTGGAAGACAACAAAAAAGAAGAAGAGACATTTTCTAAACAAGGAGTGAGCTAAATAAGGGAGGATTTTGTTTTGATGTGCATTACTTCATAATTAGTGTCTTAAACTGATTTCAGGGACTGAAAATTTTAGATGCTTTCAGAATAATAGGTGGCAAATTTCTTAGAGTGTCTGTTGAGCTATCCTAACCACTTTTTTAATATAAATGCTGCTTATTCCTTTTCATTGGAAATAATAAAGGCTGTTCCCCGTACCAGAAGGTGTCATTTACTTGATATTAGAATAAAGTGGCCTATTTTAAAATAAGAGGGAATTGGAAACTAAAAGGCATGAAGGAGTATATGCAAGAGAAAATTTGGTTTTATGATGCATTATGAAAAGCTTTAGATTTGACTGTATAAATATCAATGGTAGCTTTTCTTCAGGGTTTTCTTCTTATAAAAATAATATGTTTATTCTTGTAACATTCTTTGTCTTGTTTCTTGTTTCTTATGCTGGTACTTAGCCTGAAAGAGAGCAGGTCATCCTTTTCCAATTTTGAGGATGTCTGCAGTACTGAAAGTGCAGAAATGTTCACACCAATTAGCCTTTGAACTACTATGTGGACTGTCTTGGCTGATGTTATTTTTTCATCAGGCATCCGAAGCTGAGCGTTGAATCACAAAGGTTTTAATAAGCACATATATATTTTGTAATGCACTTCTTCCTTTCCTATGTTTTGCTAAGTGGTTTTCAAAACAAATAATTTGTATTTAAATGTCTGGTTTCTGTATTGCTGTGATTTTTTTAAACTAAAATTTAGCAATTATATACTTTGTCAAACTGATATATAGCCTTTCCTATCTACTCTGAAAATATAAAACAGAAAAGCGTAAAAAACCCCCATCTCTGTCACAACAAAAATTAAGCCATGAATTAAAATATTCCTTTCTCCTTCAAATATTCAGCCAGATACACTTTTCAATGTAATACATCTTGTTAATTCTGTAAAATCCTTTGTGTTAAGAAATAAAATTTATATTATTAATTATGTATAGAGATAGATAGATAGATAGCCTTTGGTTCCAATATACCTGTCACCAAAATTAACTGTATATTGAACTGCRGTTTTTAATTTCAGAAACTGCTTTTCTGCAATTAAAATATATTGGTTGTCTTTGTGCTTGTCTGCCTGGTTTTGAATTTATAGTCTGTGGTTAACAGAACCTTCCTCTGAGACAGAATTTGTGTTTCATAGAAATTTAAGAGCAGTGTTGAAATGAATGCTGAAATGAGGGACTTCGGTCCCTCTGTGGCTGACTGGTTTATTCTAGATATAGCACTTTCATGTTCTAATAGCTTATGCATTGTTATCTTCTGATTGTTTGTGCCCTGTCCTCACTTGTAACTAGAATTGCAGTTTCTGCTCTAAATCCTCAAATGAGAGATTTTGGGGGGTTCTTTTGGGGCTGCAAAAGTCTGGATGTATTAGTTTACAGAGAAAGGCAAATTCTGTCAATGCTTATTCTAAGCAATAATTCTGATGTGGCCTATTACGATTTTCTTACTCCCTGTTCCTGGTGGAATTTCTCTTGCTGGAAAGATTTTGTTGGTGTTCGTGGAATTGGTGATTCTGAGAAGGGCAACTTCAGCTGGTTTTACAGGGATGTGCTTGTTAATGTGTCTGTTCAAATAACTGACAAATATCAAGGGGCATTTTTATTAGTTTTTCAAAGAATCGCCCACTCTGTTTAGACTTGTTCACTTGGGAGAGTTGTACCAAAGTACAAAATGGTAGCTCAGTTTACCAAATGTGAAAGTGATTGTGAAATGAGGTATTGACATATTTCTTTTTACAATGCTTAATTTTTTTGCAATGCTTTTAGGAAGATTATTCCACATTATCCTATGGAATGGAAAAATTTATGAAAGTGGATGTATCCTTAGTGGGCCTGCGTATCAGCAGAGGCTGTGTAGGTCACATCTGCTGCAAATTAAGCGTTCTTTATTTTGCTCTTATCACTATAAAATGAGGTGCTGTTACAAGAACATGATTTCCATAGCTTTGGTAGTCATGCATTATTTTTTTTTCTTAATCTGAAGACAGATCCCTAACAGGGTAATCTATGATAAATTCTAAAGATCAGAAATTTCCTGATAATACAAGTAGGTACTCTGGTAATTAAGTAAAACCTGCTAGGTATATAATTTCTATTAACTACAAGGTCAGTTATGCACCTGTGGCTGCCTCAAAACATCAGGTATGATGTCTGTGGTGAGTTTTTAATGGAGTTCACAAAAGTAGTTTTCCATCTGCCTGCTGTTCTACATTGTCTAAGCTTAAGATGGTAACAAAGAATTCAAAGCAACTTCTACCCACAGCTGGCTCACCGTGCTTACAGTTAGTAGAAAAGCACAGAAACTCTATTCAAACCAGGCTCTGTCTGTGTCTTTTCATTAACAGTGATCTCAATGCCCTGATTAATTGCATTCTGATTTGTTCTTCTTGTAAACATTTGATGAACCTGAATCCTTTTCTTTGATCAATGCTTTGTAGCTTTAAAACTTTCTGGAGGTGTCTAGTGGTGTTTACTGCCTTTAAATGTGTTTCAAACAAAACTTCTTCTACATTTGCTACTTTTCTCAGAATCGCTGTGTTTTCTGAATTAGGATGTGTTTTTAGTTGGAAGTGGTGTTCTCAGAGACGCTGGCTGGCTTCTTTCCTGAAACTCACTGCTTAATAAAACTAGTTGTCTTCATGCCACCCTGATTAACACTTCTGCTAAAAAGTCCTAGTAACCTGCTGTAATTGAGAATATCAGAAGTGCGTTATGCTACAAACATATTTTGTCCTATTAGATGTGCACACTCCCAGAAGACAAATGGAAATTAATGAAGTGATGTAACTCCTCATTCTCAAGATCTATGACCACTTCATCAAATGAATATGCACTGGCAATGTTAGCTGGAATGTTTAAGAGCATTTTTAAAAAGCAAAAACACAGGCATATGTGCAAACCTTCAGTAGCTTCACTTTGTCAGCTAATAGAAATATGGCATCTTCACCTGGGATAGCTTTGTTGCTGAGAGGAGGTAATCAAATTCTGTTGGTCTTTGAGGCCAGAAAAACAAAAAGGTTAAAAATGTATTTACCACTGTGTGTTTGTATGGAGGTGCTGTTTAGTTTTAGGATTTGGGGGGGTTTGTTTGGGGTTTTTTGGTCTTGTGGGGGTTTTTTGGGTTTGGTTATCTGGTTTGTTGGGTTTGGGTGTTTTGKTTTGGTTTGGTTTTGTTTTTTGAGGATGCTATATCTAGATAGTAAAAGAGAAACCCTAGAACTGATTTCTTATGTGTTGGTCTGTTAAGTCTATAGAAAAACAAAGCAGGTAAGTTTCTGTGGCAGAAAAGGGAAGGTAGAAAATCACATGCCTTTTTTCTGGATATTACTCTAATAATTTATCCTTCCTCTCCTTCATATTCAGCGATTTAGAGACTGAGATAATTCTGTACTTGCTTTTCATGTTGTTAACCACCTTGTCTTTGAGAAGCTGAGACAGAAGGACTCTATTGTAATCATGAGGCATCTCCAGTGATGAAAGGGGCAACTAGTATTTCCTTCCAGACTTATTTAGGCTATTTTTTCCACAGAGAACATTCCAAAATATTAACTGAACTGGAAGGTACTTAAGAAGGAAATGTAGTAAGACAGTACCTACATGATGACCCTATGAAATATTTTGGTTCATGGCTCCTATACTTCTGTTGCACTCCTTTCTGATTGTGGGGAACTAGAGGCTTAAAGATGATAGAGAAAGTACCCTTCAGGAAAAAAAAAAATAAATAGCTGTTTATCACAGGTTTCTTAATGTTTATTATAGCATCTGTTGTGTTTACCTGGAATTTATAGTATCTGGGTACCTGTTTTCTGCCTTTTTTTCTCCTCACTCATGTGTTATAGTTTGGCTGGAATTAATTGGATTTGTACCTGAAAGGAGGCTGAAGAGAGATGGGTGCTGGTCTCTTCTCCCAAGTAACAAGYGATAGGACGAGAGGAAATGGCCTCAAGTTGCGCCAGGGGAGGTTTAGATTGGATATTAGGAAAAATTTCTTCACTGAAAGGGTAGTCAGGCATTGGAACCGGCTGCCCAGGGAAGTGGTGGAGTCACCATCCCTGGAGGTGTTCAAAAAACGTGTGGATGAGGTGCTTCGGGACATGGTTTAGTGGGCATGGGTACTGGGTTGATGGTTGGACTTGATGATCTTAGAGGTCTTTTCCAACCTTAATGATTCTATGGAAACTTCTGTGTTTGTTGCTACCGGCAGAATTTTGTGTGTCCAGCATCCCCAGAGAAGCAGCTTCAAAATAAGAAAAGTAATAGCCATTTCTTTGTGATTTGATTTCTTTGCAGGCTGCATTCTCATTAAAGTTGTTTGATATTTTAGGATCTTTTGCTGGCTTGTGTATTTTTTAGCTCATGTCTTCTGATCTTTTGCTGTCATTTCCTCTCCCAGTTTTAGGAGAAAAGAGGATCCTGAGAGACTCAGGGAAAAGGTAGAAAAAGTGGTGTCTAGAAGGTGTGCCGTCTAGGTATCTAACTAATGAGCATTCTCCCTGTAGAAACTTGGCACTGCTTTCCAACTGCCCTTTTGAGTAGTTGGAAAGAACCTCTGGTGGACTCCTTCCAAGTACCAGAAATAATGATGCAAAGACCTGAGAGGTTCTCCTCTCGGGCAGCCGAGGTCAGGGGGCAGCCCCTCACAAGCGCTGGTGAGGAGGGCTAACCTCGTGGCTGGGAGAGGCGAAGGTGCCTCCTTCGGTCCCCGGGCCCATGTCTGCCTGCCTTGCTGCTGGGCTCTTTCATGACTGCTGCAATGGTGGGATCCTTTCATAACCCTTGTTGGGGGAGGCTTGGGGGAAGGAGACTTCTTGCAGACATTTAACTACCTACCAACATGCCTTTGCTGATCTAGAAGACAAGGACTGTCCCTCTCATGGCAAAGCTGGTCTTTATAGCAACACAGTTTAAACCAAGTTATATTCTGCTTTTTATGGGTTTAAGATGCTTTTGAGAAATACCTGTTCTAGATTGGTGCCTATATCCAAGTATTTCCATAGGGAAATAAGCACTCAGAAAAGTTAGTTAGTTAATTTATTTATTAAAACCAAGACAGTGAGAAGGGAATCGGTTGTCAGTGGCAGATAATTAACTTCCCATATTCCTTGTGTTTCTTTCCTGATACCTTACCCCTTCTTTCCGACTCTGTGATTTCTAAGTTCTTTTTCCAATTTTATCTTGATATGCCTCCAAATGCTCTTCTTTTGGGAGCATCCTTCTTGGAAATGAGCTTCTTCAGTAACAGCCATAACGCTAAAGACTTTTCTGGAATAAATCAAAATATGAAGTAACGTCCAGCAACAAAAATCACCGGGGGAGAGGGTAGGAGGCAGGGCAGATGAAAGCAAACAGTAGCTATCACTACTCATTAATATTTTTTGTTCATTCATATCTTTGACTCTTCCCTCTGGAACACTGGCCGTGAAGAAAAGCCTGACCAGTAGTATAGGTCAGTGTAAATACTCTTCCTTCACATACGATCAGAAGAAATCAGTCTGGAAGAGATTTCATGAGGTTGTCTGCTCCATTATCCTTTATTATCTGGAAAAAATAGTGTGTATGCTGCCTTCTCATCTGTGATGGAGACTCCACCATATTGCCAGGTAATCTGTTCTATTGCTTCACTGCACTTCATGTTAGAAGTTCCCTACTGATTAACCTGAATCTTTCTTGATACAGTTTAAGCTGATTACTGTTTCCGCTATCCCATACTTTCCTTATGCAACAGCTTTGAAAACTATTACTACATTCCCTTTGATCTGAAGTCTGCTAAATATGACTGTTTAGGGAAATTACATTAACTGGACATGTTTAGTCCATTCTCATTATTCTCCCTTAAGTGCCAGTTGGTACCTTTCTTGTGCTGAATGTGATGCCCTACACTAGGCACAATGCTCTGGTTAAGGTCTTGCCAGTGAGATACTTGTCTTACAGTTTTTATCTGTCAGTGTGTTTCTCCCTTCTTATTTTTTTTGTGTGTGGGGGGGCAACAACCTGATGTTATTGAGTATTGCTGAGGCTGCAATGAGTTTTAACCCACAAATTTTCTTCTCAAGAACTGCTTTTTCTTGCATCATTTCACCTGAGGAACGGTGAAGTTCTGCCATGCTATGAGATATGGGGAGATATTCCTGCTAGAAGACCTGGCCTTGAGAGTCTCAGTGCGCAGGAGCTTTGTGCTTGCACTTCTGTTCAGATAGCTAACGTGCTCTCCTCAGCTTTACCTGAGACTAGAAGTATTATTTCTCCTTCCTAGTTTTGCTTCGTAGGATATATGCCAGTGAAATCCATAGCATCAACATGGAATAATATAATGGAAAATAAAGAAGACCCAAACAATGATATTTTTTTTTAAGAGCAGGAGGGTGGGGAGGGTAAAGGGAAGCTGAACCAAAATGTAAGGTGTTTAACAGCAGTTCTTTTCAGACACTGTATGTAAATGGTCTCTTACACAATTAATAAATGTAATGGAATATAATAATGTATGCAGGTATTTATTAGAATAGGTTTTATCATTGCTTATTTTTGATGTCATATGGAAAATCTTTTGTCTCATCTGAAACATGTCTTTTTTAGATTTCGATATGCATACTGATCCCTGCTACTGTCTGATGTGTAGAAGTGCAGGTAGACCACCTTCAGTCTACAGTTACTTTATTGTAATTCCCAAGCCAAACCTTGCTTCTCTTCAACAATGTTCAAGATGTAGGACTTCTATTATTTCCTGCTGCTCTGTTTTTCCTCCTTTTACTTAAATTAGGCTGTCTCTAACCTGGTGAACTGAAAGGTTTTGTTCAGTGACCATAGTGAAAGAGCACTGTTACCAGGTGAGATTTTTCTTCAGCCCTCTTGTTAACTTCCTGCTGTATTAATTTCTGCAGTGCCTTCCCCCTTCCCCCCAGTGAATTAACTACCATGAATAATACATAAAATTATGAACTGCCTTTCACCCTGAAGGAGCAGATCACAAGGTGCTTTAGACACTAGTCAGGATTACGTCAAGATTACTAACTTGTTAGTGTTACCTTTTTGGCTTAATTGCATTTTTCTCTCACTAAAATGAAAGGAGTAGTAAAAACAGTAGCCGTGTTAGTTCCAAATAATCATGGACTTCAAACTGTTCCTTTGTACTTTCACTTCAAAGACAGTCTTTTCGATAACTTGTTAGACTGACTTGTGCTCTTGGGCTGTAGAGAGTATTTGATGGCAGCAGTTAACGTAGACTGTGCATTCATCACTCGTACCTATGAGCAGTTTAAAGGTGGAAAAAGATGGTTCTGACACTTAAAAAAACAACCCAGAATGATAACAACATAGCAATGCTCAGTTCAGACTGAGTTTTAATTGCCAATTCCTAATATCTATCCTGATAGAAAGTGTTCAGAAGCATCGAACAAAAATTGGCATGGTAGATGTCAATTTAGTGATCTGATAAAATGTAAGTGGAGGCTGGTGACATGGCTTTGTTCTACTGGGAGTGCATTATGTCAACTCTGTTCTGTGAAGCTGAATGTCCTGTTGCCAAAACAGGATGTGGCGATGCTCTTCCTTTGGGAGCAGCGATTGACCGGAGGCCTTTTTGCCCGTCTGTATTCTTGAATGTGTTTTGCCCCAGGGTGCTGTTTTGCCCCAGCTGGGTGGCTGTAGGGTGTGAGCTGACACATGGAACCTCCTAAGCAATTTTCAAAATTAATATTAAAAGCCTAAGCAAAGGAGTTATTAAAAAGTGTAAATGAACCTGATAAGTAGTGGCRTTTTTTTCCAAGATTAGTGTAATATTGACATTAATTATGATACTGCTAGATTTTAAACTAGAGCTTCCTTTTCTGGGGGAGGGGTAGCAATTTTTCAGTCACAGCAGTGGGAGAAGCTTAAAGGCACATTTAAGATGGTAACTCTGTTCTCAGAGCATCTCTTTTTGCATTTTGATTTCCACTGTGCTTTTGCTTTTGATGCTGAAATTTTTTGAGCTGGGACATGTCAGTTACTGTTTCATTAATGTGTTTTCTAGCTTTGAAGCTCCTAAAATCTAACTGAGCCACGGATTGAGCTGGGCACTATGCAAACGATTAYTTTGGGATACAATCCCTGCCTCAGAAAATGTAAAATCTGAGTTGGAAAAGGTACAAGAGAAGAGATGAGGATAGGAATGTTATGTTAATGATACAAGCAGCTAACTTTTAATGTACAACAAACATCTCAGGTTGCCTCTTGCTTAACAAATATCAATGATAACAATTTATAGAATGAAAAGATTATTGAAAAGTCAGAGCAAATCTTCATCTCTGCATTGGTTAGCAGGAACGCTAAAGTAGAGCTCTAGATAGGTAGGGGTCTAAAGTATTAAGAGGATTTTCTTCATTTAGGCAACTCCCAAACAGAAGATCTTTAGAATCCACTCTTTTTTAGAAAGGTCCTTTGAATCTCCCATGTGATACTTCTTGACTACAGAAGGTTTTAAAAAAATAATTATTACATGATATGGGAGTGCTTCTTCTATCTTGACAGTCAACATTTACTAAAAATATAATAGGAAAGATTTTGTTGTTGTTTCTGTGTGTGTATTGTTGTTGTTAACCTCCATCTTGGGAAAAAGCAGATGAGAACCTGAGTGGAACAAAGTGGCAGTGAGAGACTTCCTCGTGCACGCCTTGCCAGTAGCTGTCTTGCATGCTGTAACGGCTTTCCTCGCTATGGCAATGGCAGATTGACTTCTGTCTCTCTGCCAGTCCTGCTAACTGCCGAATTGCAAGCAAAGTAGAAGGGTGAAGGTTACAAAACTGACACCCTGAATTCCCAYGGGAGGCTGCCAGTAAGGTTGCACCCACGCTGCAGAACGCGCGCTGTGAACTCAAAGTGAAAATATCTTTTTAAGAGGGGTATAAAACTCTCAGGTCATTTTAGCCAGCACGCTTTCAAGGTGTAGGGGGATGACGAAGGTATTGCAGCAACCCAGTCTCAAGAAACAGAGCCACGGGTCGTTGTGGCAAGGTCTCGGTTAGTCACTGGCAGGGGCGTGCTGCTTAACTTCAGGCAGCTGCTTTAGGCACCTCTGTTGTGCTGCTACAGTCTTTAGGCTGTCTGCTTATTCTGCAGAAAAAGCAGCGTCTTCCAGACCTTTAAAGGTATGTGTCTTTCTCCTATTGAATATATAAAAGCTTAGGGAAATTACCGTAGCTAAACTGACTGGCAAAAGTTAGGAGGGTATTCACTTTTCCTATGGGACAGAGATGTTAAAAATCGATCCCTAGTGTAGTTTCTGTAGTTTGGCAGATCAGATCAGTCCAGGACCTAACAACTGTTTCTGTTCTGAGTTCCTACTGCAGGAGGTACGCAAGGCCTTAGACAAGACTGCTGATGCCCCAACAGCCCCGCTTCCTCCGGTCCAGACACACCTCTCCACAGTTCCATTTACACCCCACGTGCACAGGACAGGTACGTGGCCAGGGGTTGGTGCCTTGTTGGACGTGTGGTACCTGCTTTCCCCGACCTGCTGGTGTGCTCAGCGAGAGTGTCCCTTAGCAGCATCTGCAGCAACAACAGCCCCTGAGCCCACATCTTCCCCCCATTGCTCCAAACTAGCCCTTTTTTTCCTTTAGGAAGGCATAGAGCACTGCAGTTCRAAACAAATTGGGAAAAGATCTCAAGGGTATCGAACATTGCTGAAATGTTTACAAGATCAGCGTGGACATGGCATGTTCTTTGACAACTAAGTGTAACAGTCAATGTGACCAATGCGGTTTTACTCTGCACTTAAGTATATAAGCTGACTTGTTCAAAGACATGTGGAGACTCCAGAAATCAACTTGCGGTTTTACAACCGTATATTATTTTCCTTATACTGAGATGGGCTACTAACGGAGAGTTAGTTAAGCTGTTTCTGCCAAGACTTCTCTACTCCAGCATGACCTTGCACAGCTCTTTAAGGCTCACTGGCACCTTGCCAACGAGGAGGAAATGGTGATGATGCTACCCACGATGGATCTGGTATTTCCCATCTGGCTCTCCCCTGTCAGGTAGGGTAATGGTCCGGTTTACAGATTATAGCAGAAATCCGTGCCAGCACCTCTAACTTCTGCAAGCAAGACTGAAGCACAAGCAGAGGAGATGCAGTGTTTCTCTCTTGAGAATACTGTACTGTTTCCATGGCAGTAGACAGCTCAGTCCAGATTTGGGCAATCTTGTCTGCAAAGTAGCATGAAAAAAATTAGGAGAGAAAAACTTGACTGCAGCTGAATGGAGGCAGTCAAAATTAATCAAGCTTGCATACACTGAGATTGGGTCTGCTGTATGAGACTGCTGCAGACACTATGAAGAAACCCCTTTGCCTCCTGCATAGCTAAGATATCTGATTTAAAATCTGCCTGCCTCAGCCAGTGAGACTCTGTGGGAGACTTTTGCCACTTGCACTCTAGGAGTTTCCCTTCTAACAGGTAAATCATAACTACTCACAGTGGGAAGACAAAACCGTTGCAAAACATAATTATTAAACTTTGAGTCAATAGTAGCGAATGAAGTATTGTTACAAAACCTCTTCTATACACTCATAGAGTAATCAGTTAAATGGCTGTTGCTTCAGGGATGCCTCAAAGATCATCAGTGCAAACATCTTCAGAAGACAACCTATTAAAGCAGATCCCTTACCTTCTTGGGCCATGTATTATGGTCTCTTACTAAWAATTAATGAAAATAATGGAGTTTGTTAGTCACAGAAAGGAGGAAAATGATAGATGAGGTAGATTTCCAGTTAAATTTTGGTGGAACACAGAAACTAGGTGGGACAATGCCAGTCATCTGAAAACCCTTCTAGTCCTTTTAGTGTGTTTTCACTCATTTTGATGGCGTGTGAAGGGAGGGTTTGCTGACTTCCTCAAATAAATCACCATCATATGTGGGTTATGTATCAGATTTGAACTGATTTTAGGAGAAGGTCAGTAAAAGCTAGCATTAAGTGAAACATAAAACTGCTTCCAGAAAATTTTAGTAAATGGACGTATTCTTTTAAAAACACAGACTAGCTGTTCAATAACAGTTTGAATATCGATTGAGGTAGTAGATAGAGTGTGTGCTGGATGATAGATAATACAATTTACCAAAATAAAAATGTAAAGGTCTCTTCTTTTTTTCCCCCATAGGAGTCAAATTATGTCCAACTCAATTTGATCACTTCAGAGACTTAGGAACTAAATATCACTTTAAGTTTCTTTGYAAGGTTGTTTAGTGGTACTTATACAGCACCCCTGTAAATTGGCTGTTTCTTAACACAGTCTTTGCCAATGAAGTGAAAATAACAGTCATTTCAGAGCAAACTATGTTATAGATCTGTTTTTTTTGTTGTTGTTGTGTTCTGGTTTTGGTTTTTTGTTTTTTTTTTTTCTTTTCTGAAGAGACTGCTAAAATAGATAATAAGGCACTTCTGTTTAGACAGAGTTAGTTCTTTCAGGGCTCACTCTTCTGTAGCTGAAGAAAATGATTCGTCCTGCATCTTCTAGGTGATTGTTGATTATTTATATTATGGGAGTGCTGAAGACTTGCAACAAGATGAGGCCCTCATTATGCTGACACAAAGTTTTATTATTGATGTGTTGCCCAAAAACTTCAGTAAAAATGAATGAGATGGGTAAAGAATAGAAAATTGCAGAAATGTCGGGAATAGCATTTCCCAAATTTTTCATGAGGCTTGTGTTCCTGTGCCAGGAAGCAGAAGCAAGRTCAGTGAAGGCTAGCTCGTCTCTGCTGGCTCAGATAGACACGCTGTAAGAGAAGATACATGGCTTGGGCATTTCCCCATTTGTCCATCTCTCTGCACTCTCTGAGTGCAAATGGAAAGATTTACCCCTTTTGAATGATGGAAGCTTGTACCCAAGAGCTGTAACTGGTTTGGAGATACTGCATTCACATCCCTGTCCCTCAGTACTCTGTATATTTGACTAGGTCATTCCAAGACCTTTTTTTTTTTTCAGTCTCTGTAAGTATATAGAGCACCTGGAAGAAGCTCAGTCCCTGTATTTACAGTCTACTTGAACTAAAGAGTAAACGCCTGTTGAGGAGCTCAGTACTGTTCTCACTGTTTAATTAGTCTTCTTTACAAAGCCACTACCTTGCTGGCAGGTGACAGTCCCTCAGAAGTAGCAACATGTGCTGGCAAGTTATGAATGAGAGACACATCACTGACCTTTAACTGGAATTGAAGCAAATTTTCAGGATAGATCAAAAATTCATTCCAGCTATTTCAGCATTGGGTACTAAAAAATGTAAGTATGGACAGAGCCTGAGGCAATGCCTCCTTTCATAAGCGGAATGTAGTACCCTATATCTCTTGAGAAAATGTGCATCCCGCAAACGTGAATCAGCACTGACAAAGCTACTTGAATTACAGCAGAAACGAGTGAGTAATTCTTCCTTCCATCATCTTGCATTGCTAATACCTCTGGCGTTAGTAATTGGGGGGAGCCAAAGGGCACCCTAGGGTCATGAATGAAAAAGGCAGTGGCTAAGAGAAGATTCTGGAGTGGTTGATGTTTGGGCAAAGGGCATGTGGGATCCACTCCTGATTTAGAGGAACGGTGGAATTGAAAGCGGAGAGTGACAGTTTCTAAGGGATTGCCCCCTATGAAGGCAGGTCCTTTGGGTCTGGGAGTTTGAGGCTGGTTGGAGGAGGTGACTGATTGGAATGGCTCCACTTGTGTTATATGTGTGTTCTTGTAGCATCACGGGCAAAACAGTCTTGAGTTGGAGAATTTTAACTTACTGTCTTTATTTTAACCACATGGGAGGCAAGCGCCGTGGCTCCTGGCTGGCTGAGGCTCTGGAGGGCAGGGGGCTGCTCACGGTGGGGCAGAGCCAGCTGGAAATGGATGGGACCGGCACTGGGCAGCTCCCAGCCACCTCCCTGCAGGCACCCTGCAGTCCTGCTGCCCAAACCTTGCCGTTTGCACCCAATATGCTTAGTGAATATGATCGCATTTGAAGGAATGTGTTTTGCTGGAGAGGCAATGCTAAGCAGGTTGGTGAACTCCCACGTGCCAGCGCTAAGGAGAGCTTTGGAAAATAGGGAAAGATGGAAGGAATTTGGGAGAGGWGCAGAAAAGAGATGGGGAAGATGTCTCTGGAGGGAGCTCGGACATGGAACGGGACAGGCTTGAGTTCCTCTGTCGGGGGGGAAACTGAGGGTTAACCCCGTGGAAGGAGCCCAGCTCCACCTCAGCCCCCAAAAGAGAATTAGCAGATTCTGTGCTAGAACTGCCTGAATATGGAAAGGTCAAAGAAATGGTGTAGCTTGTGGTATTGGAAGCTTGTGAAGAGGGACGTTGCTTTGAAATCTTTTGAGTACCTGTGGGAGGACTGGAGAACCGAGAAGATGATGAGAACATACAGGTTGGTGTGCTCCAGGGTCTCAACTTACAGCAGAAGGAAACATGAGGATTTCCAAGGGAAAGTGCGATTGTTTGGCTCAGAGCTGAGACAGGAGCTATGTGTGACACAGGGCTGCAGCTGGAGTTAACACAMGGTAAAATGGGCCAGTCCCAGCTCTACAGCGATGTCACTTCACACACTCTTTCCCAACACCMCTTTCTTTTGAAAGGAGAAACTTGAAGCCTATTTTAACGTACGTAAAACTGTACACTGTACCATCCCCTCCCCACTGCCAGGGAAGGCAGTGACCATATAGCATGGGTTGTGCTGTGGATTACTAATTAGGTAATGCAATTAGTGCTCACTTGTTTTTTCTACTGTGTCATGTGTCTTCTCAGGAGTCTCCAATCTTGGGTTCCCTAGTTTTTCTTTCTTTGATAAATATAATGTACAAGGAACTTTTCCAGTTTTTTCATTTTTCGATGGGAGATACCACGTTCCCCAGAACTTCACAAAGAATTGAAGATCTGGGGTGGGGGAAGGCAGATGAAGCRCACCTGTGTGTATGCAGCACCTCATATAGGGGACTTCTGCCTGCTGCTGTGGGACTAACAGTAGATTGATTTCATGACAGCTTTTACATTTGATCCATCTGTCTTGTCCAGTCTTATTTTTATTTATGTTTTTCTACAGTAAGACCTTTTTTCACCAATTCTGTGTTATTGATCAAACCAAGCTTATATTTCAACTGCATTAACTAAAAATGCAATCGTGCTTTGGAATTTAAAAATAATGACAACTTTCTGCTGGCTTTGTTTCCAGCCTTGCCCAATTTAACTACACCATGGCTCCTTACAGTTGTATTTCACAGTCATTTACTTAATCTATTAATTATTTTTCTGCAATTTCAGAGTAGGATTCTGACTTACCATCAGTGTACTTCAGTATAATGTGGCTGTCATGTTCTGCAAGAGCTGTAATGAATTAGTACATGTAAGTGTAAATAGTAGAGATGATTATAAATAATAAGGGAGCACAGAAAAATATGTGAAAGAAACAAGTAGAAGCTTAATAAAATGTTAACGACAGTGGATATTTAAAATAATTAGTTCATTTATTTAATCATCAGCTAAACTGATATAAATTGATCATATTTTGCCTGTATTGCACTGTCTTCAATTATAATTTTCCATTATAAAATTGATCTTTTTTTTTTATTTCCCAATTACAACACCATATGAAAAATAYGAAACGGTGACCTGCACTAGAAAAACTTAGTGGCTTCTGCCTCTTGTCCTGCTCAGGAAGACAGATTGTAGCAGGGCAGRTTAACCTTCTCAGGGACCCTGTAGTCAACAGGGACAGAGCTCCTCCAGAAGGTGATTCAGAGCATGACTGTAACTGGGGTACGCTGCATTTGGCCTCAAATTTGTTTTTCTTTTCTACAAGTCCTTTCTTCCATTTACTCTTTTATTGTTAGACAGCTGGTAACCCGATGACTTTGCATTGCAGTACTCAAGCTTGCAAGAAGAATGATTGCTGCTAGTAAGTAAAATGYTCATTTGGCTTGAGTTTCTGCTGGCGGTCTTCACATCTAATTTTATTGCTTTGTTGGTTAAAACAATAGCATAGGACGTTTCCTTTCGTAATACCTATCCATCAGGGAAAATTGGTTGTGAATTGCTCAGTGTCACTCAGTTCCTCAAAGGAAGTTCCAAATCCTGAGCTACAGAAATGTTTCCACTTAACTTCTACATGAATATGTTTGAGAGTATGTGTAAATAGTTTTTGGGGTTTTTTCCATTTGCAGTTATATTTCATGGTAAGACTCACTCAGGRGGCACATTTCTTTCTTACATATGCCTCGTGCTTCCACTTTTATTGGAAGCACTGAGGGGTGCAAAAATTCAGGTCAGTCTCTTGTAGGAGGGAAATTAATTCATAAATGTTACTACAGTTGCCTATGTAGAATATTGTCATTCAAAAAAATGTCAGCTCTGGAAAGTCAATGTCTAATATAATTTCATCCTTTATTGAGAAGTCTGCCACATGCTGAAAATACAAGGAAGAGTGACACACAGAGAAATTAATAGCATTATACTTAGTAACAGACATGTTGTAGAATATGGACATTTTGAAATGACTGAAGGACTATTATATTTTGGAAGAGACCATTCCTTTTCTTACCAGTTGGAAAAATTATTTCTGTGGCTTATTCTTCCCCATGCAATAAAAACCCCTGTGTGTTTAAGAAGTCTGAAGCATAAACAGATTTCTCATAATACATGTGTTTTTCATGGCATTGGCATTACAGGCTATGACTGTAAAGTTTTTGTTTATGAGATGCCATCCTTGTTAGTCTTAGGTTTCTTAGGTTGTTGGGTGGGTTGTGGGTTTTTTTKGGGGGGGCTGGCTTTTGGGGGGTTTTGTATTTGGTTTTATTGTAGGTTTGGTTTTTTTGTTTGTGTGGGGKTTTTTTTTGTTGTTGGTTTTTTGGGKTTTTTTTTTGTGCAGGGGAGTGCTTGTCTTGTAACTTGAGCACAGATGTGGGACTTGAGCAGACAGTGACAGTTCAGAGGGAAGTCCTGATATTCTGTGATGATACAGTTTGTCTAGTGTTTTGGCAGCTACTGCCACCCCATGGTTTTCCATAATGGATGAATGCTGCAGAGCTTTAATACATTGCATTTCTCCAGAAACCTCTCGTAGGTCAGAGAGAAGACAATGAATATTCATTTTGTCTTACTCCCTCCTTCTCTATGTCCTCTTTTCAGAAAAWTCCCATCTGCAAAGGAAAGCAAGTATGGCATGGACAGCATTGCTTTGGTTTAGGTTGGGTGAGTCCTCTCCACTGGATTTACAACTATGTAATTGAATATTAATTTTGGCCCCCAGGAGTTTTCACTAACTGATTATATCTGCTTTTGCAGGATATACTTTGACTTTTTTTTTTAGGAACTTCAAAACGTACATCTGGAGAAAGCTTTTGAAACTAATTTCTTAAAGTTGCTGCTGCTTTGGGAGTCTGTGTTTACATCATGGATGCCACATACAGACAGATCTGGGTTAAAGCAATCTGGTCTAAGCACAGTCTCCTCTGAGCATTGCTTCCAGCAGAGCTTTGCCCTCCCAACGCCAGCAAGTGCCCAGCCAAAGGCTCTGACGCAGAAGGGGGGGATGACATGTTTCAGATACCATTATTCCACTCACTACCTTACTTCATGCCAGGGAATACCCTTGGTGCAAAGGAGGATTTTTCTTTTGAGGAAGCGGAAGGGGGATCACTTCTCATTTTGTATATCTTTCCCTTGAGGCTGGAAGCTTTTTTCCCTTTGACCAACCCAGCTGAAACCAGGCATCAGTAAGATGATAAACTGTAGAAAATAACGCAGCTAGCTTGGAGGCAGATGCTTTGGCACAGGCATTGGGATCCCTTATAGATTATGGGGACTCTCAACTTCCATCCCCCCCGGCCGCCCCTAACCTCCAGCGTATGAAGTGTACCAACAGCACTGTGTCTCTTTTTCCAGCTGACATAAAAGTTGGAACCCCTCTCCTTGAGCCCTCCCTCCCCGACCCCCGGAGGCCGGGGCTCCTCCAGCTGCTGGCCTTGGCTGGAGCTGGTGCCGGGGGCTGCCCGGGAGCCGGGGCGCTCCCCGCCGCCGCCGTCAGCCGGCACCCAGCGCATCCCCTGCCCCGCACACGGGGGCTGCGGGAGCTCTGGGAGCCAGGTGCTGTAGGCACAGACCTGCCAGGTGAAGGACCCGCTCCTGGGAGGGCTGAGCAGCTCCTCTCCGCAGTCACCTGTAGCTAGGTGCTGCTTTTCCTGCATTCCTCCGAAAAATAGCTATTCTCAGCCCCGATCCCTTCCCGCGTGTTTTCCTCAGGTGAACCAAATTGACATGTAGCAGGAGCGGAGGTGGCGTTGCCTTCTTMGGAGAGATGCGGTATTTGTTTTTGCTATTGCCTCCTTCCACCCCACAGGGCTGGGAGTGGGGGGCTGGAGGGGTACGGAGGGACGGCTCCCCTGCCCCCGCCCCGGGGAGGAGCTTCAGCCCCAAATGAGGTGCGTTTTCACCTTTGGGTTCGTCTTCCCGAAGAGGCGCTGGGACTACGGCAGCACTGGTGCCAGAGGTGCCCCGACCCGCCGCCCATGGCTCTGCTTTCCGCCTGCGATGCTCGCCCGCGGTCCCCACGGGGAAAGGCGGCGTCTCCCTCGTAAAATGAAGGGAGCGGGATCTCCGAGCGGGCGGCGGGAGCCGCTTTTACACCTTTCGGAGTTGAGGATGGAGGGAGGTAAAACAGCTACCTGAACGCGGAAAAAAAAGAAAAAAAMCAAACCCAACAACAAGTAGTTCTCGCCCGGCAGGGAGGCGCGGAGAGCGGCTGGGAATCGGCGTCCGCCGCCACGCACAACCTGAGCCCGCCTGAGAAGAGGAGCCACTTTCTCTCCTCCGGCAAAGGTAGCGGAGGGGCGGCGGGGAGAAAGAGGGGCTGGCGGGAGGCAGCGTGGAGGAACCCACGGCAGCCCGGCGCCGGTTCYAGCGGCTCTTCCCCGAGATGCACGCTCGTCTTCATGATTTGTCTGAGAAAGTAGCGAGCCGAGCTCCAGACAGACAGCTCTTCCAAGGGTGTGCCTGCTGCCTGAGCTGCTGGGGGGCTTGGTATTTCTTCCCCARAAGCAATGCCTTCCTCCCAAAATAGAGGCGGGGGGAGAGACAAGCCTCTAATCCTTCTGTCTTTTTTTTTTTTTTTTCCCCTCGTTGAGCTGCTAGGAGAATAGAACATAGATGCCCGTTAAATAATTAACCGCACACTTTCTATTTCATMAGCTCGGTTCACGCAGCCCTGCGAGGGAGAAGGGGGTGGGGACGGTGGCGGATCCGTACGCGGGAGAAGCAGCCGTGCCGTTTCGGTAGCCTGCTTTCGGGGGAAGCGGGGAGAGAGCCCGGAGCTTTGCCCGGGGCGGGGGGCAGGCGGGAGAGCCCTCCGCGGGAGGAGCGTGGCGGAGCTGCCTGGCGGTGGGTGGCGGGGGGCCGGGGGCTGGCGGAGAGCCGGGCCGGGCCGGGAGGGCTCTCCCGGCGGTGCGGGGCGGCGAGATCACGGCGGG
>JASVER010000038.1:2730612-2925876 GCA_030449065.1 Oceanodroma leucorhoa | reverse complement strand
CGGAGCGATGGGGAAGCTCGAGGACAACGAGAGGGTGATCCTCAACGTGGGGGGCACGCGGCACGAGACCTACCGCAGCACCCTGAAGACCCTGCCGGGGACCCGCCTGGCCCTGCTCGCCTGCGAGTCCCAGRGCGAGTCCCCGGGCGGCGAGGAGCCGCCGCCGCCGCCTCCCAACCCGCCGCCGCCGGCGGGCGGCTGCCCGGAGCCCGGCAGCGGCTGCAGCCCCCGGGGCAGCGGCGGGGCCAGCGAGTTTTTCTTCGACCGGCACCCGGGGGTCTTCGCTTATGTGCTCAACTACTACCGCACCGGCAAGCTGCACTGCCCCGCCGACGTCTGCGGGCCCCTCTTCGAGGAGGAGCTGGCCTTCTGGGGCATCGACGAGACCGACGTGGAGCCCTGCTGCTGGATGACCTACCGCCAGCACCGCGACGCCGAGGAGGCCCTCGACATCTTCGAGGCGCCCGACCTGCTGACGGGCGAGCCGCCCCCCGACGGCGACGACGACGATCTGGCCGCCAAGAGGCTGGGCATCGAGGACCTGGGGGCGACCGCCGAGGGCAAAGGCGGGCGCTGGAGGCGGCTGCAGCCCCGCGTCTGGGCGCTCTTCGAAGACCCCTACTCCTCGCGGGCCGCCAGGGTAAGCGCCGCCGGACGGCGCTCCCGCCCGGGGCGGCTGGGGAGGCCGAGGGGCTGCCAGGGGTGCGCATGCCACGGTCCCCTGCGTGGGAGGCAGGAGTATGGGGAGTCAAGGGGAAGCTCACCCCGCTTGGGGCGGGCGTGCAGAGGCGATGCTTTGGTGACAGCTGCATGGGGGTGACATCGGCCCCCGTGGGGCAGTGGTGCTTGTCCCCTCTGCATCTGCAGGTAATGTCGGGCAGTGAGGGGGTCCCACTGTGCCGGCATCCCCCTGTGGGAGTGTACATGGGGTGAGGTGGGAGCTGTGCCCTGAAGAGCCTGCAGGGGAGCCACGCTCACCCCTTGGCCTGGGGGAGCCGTTTGTGTGTGTGTGGGTATGGACAGGAGCAGCCCCAAGGTGCCCTCATCCTTTCTGAGCACCTGCATGGAAGTGTGTTTGGGCCCGGGGCAGCTGGCCCCACCGGGAAGCCATCATCCCTCCCCCAGCTGTCAGAGGTCTTGGGTTTGGGGTGAGGTGGTGACAGCGATGCAGCAGAGTAACCTCAGCCCTTTCCCAGCTTCACTCTGTCTGCGCTGGGAGGTGATCTGAGTTCAACAAAGTAAGTGTGACAGGGGGTCACCCTGGCTCTTTCTCCATTGATTTCTCAGGGTGACCCTCACCGGCTCTGTGACTGAGGGTATGGGTACAAGGCAGAAAATGATCGTACTAAGTTTCTGTTATTTAGATAGGGATTTTAGATTTTGATGCTGATTACTTTCTACTTTAATGAGTTGGATTTTGGTTCCATCTTTTAGTTGCTGTTGTCAGTGGCGATGCAGGTTCGCTTTCTAACTCAGGGCTTTGGAGCAAACAAATGGTTGTAATTCCTTTGAGAGAAATACACCGCAGTGCCTCAAATTTAACACWGAGAAAAGCAACCACCAGCAAACCCTCCCTGCAATACAGGAAAAAGAACTTGTAATTAGAAATGTTTGATTATAAAATGGTAATAAGTGTTACGCAGCATACTTACCAGGATTCCCGTGAAGTATTCAGAGCTAAGCCTCATCCTGCAGAAAGTGCAGTTACGGTGGGTGTCATCTCCCTATCAGTTCACTGATTTCACTGGCAATCTCATAGATGTGACCGTAAGCATGTGGTTAAGTGACTTCCTGAACTGTACCCTATGGCCTGATGCAGTTTCTGTGAAAGTTAGCAACTCCTATGAGCTTAGTGAGCTAAGTTAAACAGAAAGTAAAAGTCCTCGTAGTTATCACTGTCACTTGCTGAGTGCCAGCATTGTTTATGTTTTTGAAGGTTGCCCACCAATACATTTTCCCTTGACAGCTGGCTCCAGCTGATACTTGAAATACTTTTTTAATAAAGGATCAGTTCTGAAGAAGAACTACCAGAAGTGTCTATCTTTGCTTATCAATGATGTACCCACGTTGCTCGCATCTTAGCTGTCTGAATCCTAAAGAAAATTTGGCTGTCAGTTACCTGATGGAACAGTAGTGTGCGCGGTGATTGCCCTGCAGGTTGTCTTTCACCTACTGYTTTGTGGAAAGTTGCTGACAGTGTCGAATCTGCAGCTTTTACGATAGGGAATCTTTCCACTCAACTTTGCTGGAGAACTGAGGAGGATGAAGTAAATGTTAAATGGAAGATACCAGGAGAAATAGGAAGGTAGGCATGCTGATTGCAGTTGCACCCTGGAGTTGTAGCTGTCACGTGGTTTTTCAGTCCCCTTCGGTCTGCTCTTTGACAGCCTGTAGGCACTTGCTTTCCAAATTTTCCATCTGTACTAGACCATCCTGAACCCTCCGTGGCTCGGCTAAAGATATTTCAAGTTTGCAAAACGAATGCTGTAATTAACACAATAATAGAAAATCGTGATGTGGTAATATTAATGTCTTTGAAGATAATTTATTTACCTTTTAATAACTTAAAAACTAGTTTTAAACATTATATTCTGATTTCAATCCCAGGCAGCCAGAGTAAGGCAGTGTCAGAGCTGTAACAACAGTGTCTAAATCRGTGTTTTCATTTTCTTCAAGGCTGTTACTCTGTACGTTGATCTTTCAGGTAGGGAGACAACTTTCAGAATTGCTGGCAAGTTTTAAAGCATTTAAGTAAATTTGTATTTAAGGACTAGCATGCGCTTAGTAAGTACTCTTGAACACAGTAATTTAAGGTGATGGTAACCTTAGTTTGGAACTGAGATGTTACTGTCAATTCAACATTTTCCCACACCTGAAACAAAGACTTTATTTTCTGAGTATTCTGGCAAATACAGTTTTGTTGTGTGTCAGCTGAAATGATGACTAAGTGTAAAAACATTTGAGTGAAATCCTGGCCTTACTGAAATCAAGACAAAACTCTGTGAACATGAATCTTTGCCTCATAGTGTTAGCTACTGACTCATACACCACTTAGATTATGGTGAGGCTGCTTAGTGGTAAACTTTCTTAATAACTGTGGTAATTATTTTTTTAGCATTACTGCCTGATTTAACTTCAGCAGCGTCTGTTCTGGGACTTATGATGATGATAAAAATGGGATATTTTCTATTAATGAAATGGTACTTAATATTTGTGAGTTTCTTTATCCTAAACTGTGATCTCTAAAAATAGAAATTTATAGAAATTCAAATATAAGTTGCCATGGTAACCTATTGGGGGATAGTGCACGCACAAGATTATTCTAGCAAGACCATCCAGTGATGTTATATAAATAGTGAAACTAGTTTGTTGACAAGGTTTACTTTATTTGAGATTCTAAAAATATTTTCAACTTTTAGTTTGATGTATGCAGTTTGATATTCAGACAGYGACATCTACTAAACACGTTTTTTGTAAATATAAAATGTAATCCATGTACATACAATTGCTTTGAAACCTGCAACACTGTTTCTAAAGTTCAGGAGTTACATCTCAGTATTATTTCTGTTTTCATTTTATCGTTTTGGATTTCGTCGACTGTGAAATGAAATTAAAGAGTACAGCGGTACTCCTTTCACTCCAAGCTTAATAGAGGAATCATTCACAGACTGCTATTTGACAGAATGCTGTTATGTAGATGTGGAAAGCTACTGGCATAAGATACTGTCATAGGAGGAGAAGCATTGGGCAACTAAATCTTTCTGTGCWTTGGTTTAAGCATCTCTGAAACAGACCCTTACCTGATTCTTACCTGAATCGTACATGTGTATTGTGAGTTTGTCTAGTTAATACCTGTAAATGATTTTGGTATCCTTTGGCGGCTCGTAAGTGCAAAGTACTCATTATGCTTTAGTAAAGTGCAAAGATAGGTCTAAATAGTTTGTAAGGAAGTACAAGAGGCATAATTAAGCACTGAGTTTAAAAGAGTGTCTGGTCTGCAGATGCCCAGCGGGACCTAGAATGTCAGCGCTAGTCTCGGATATCATATTTCAAATTAATTAAGCTTTTAAGGCCTTTTACTTTTGAATAATAGTTGAAACATGATGCTGTTAAAAGAAGTAATTAGTATTTGTCATTGATTTTTCCTAAGGATTATGGATTGCTCACGTACTTAGTGCAGGAACTCAGAAATGGCCCTGGGATTCACAAAGTTCATAGCTATATATCCTTCACTTTCTGAGAAGACTGTAAATCTGTTCACAGGTAAGGGGCCGGCGCCTGGGAGGTTGGGTAGCTCAGCAGCGCGGGCGTCAGTGTGGCCCAGGGCGCTCGAGGAGGTGCTGCCTGCAACACCCTTGCTGTTTTCAGCAGCCGAAGGCAAGTTACACAACTCCTTTGCTGTACGGTCCTTCTCTATAGGAAAGATCGTAATTACTTGTTTTACAAGGGGAGGATAAAAACTAATTAGCAAGTATTTGTAAAGTTTGTTGTAAGTATTCACTGAAACGCAAATAAAACCGCAAAAGCCTTGCAGTCTAGGCATCAAGACACTTACGCCTTGCAAGTGTCCTTAAAAATACTGATCTTATACTGCTTCATCGTGGCATGAGGGGCTGGACTTGAGCAGTGAGTGATATTCTTGGATGGAAATATGAAGTTCCTGTCTACTGATTTACATGAAGTTACAGTCAGAGATTCCTTTCAGTGTCCCAAAACATCTATACCAGCTTTGAACATTTGGTGGGGATGGTTGGAGGAAGAATCAACTGAAATGAGTGAGATGGGAGGAGGACAAAATATGATTTTATAGATCCCCTCGAAAGGTTGAAGCCATGGAAATCATATTGGAGAATATCAAAGATAATTTACTCCTTTATTTGGTGGCTTGCTTACATTTTCTCCAGGTACCTAGATGCCTGTCATGTACTAGGGTGAATGAATGGGGTGGGTTAAATTTAGGGCTTTGACTGTTCATGATGCAAGATGGTTTTTATTTTTGGTGGAAGCAACGCTGCTGGGGTAGTTCAATTGAGACATCGTGAATGGAGTGGTGAAGATATGTTAACCTCAGAATACGCATTTGTAGATTAATAGTGAATAGCAGAGTTTATTTGCTTTCTTAACAAATAGAAAGGCCCTTTAATTTAGAAGAGCAAATCTTTACTCTCTATCTTTTATCCAACAAGGAAAGCAAGTATATTTTCAATTTTACCTTTAATAATTTTTGAGTTATGCAGATGTCTTCTGTCTGAAAATGATTACAGAAGTACACAAAGAAAATAGTAAAGGTTGATGATGAAACTGAAAAGAGGGTATTCCTTTTGCCATGTGCGTGTTCAAAGAGCTGAATTTATTTTTAAGTGGGAAGAGACCATTCAATTAAATTAGTGAAACCCAGTCATTCTGCTTGAAGCATTTAGCCTATGGGACCTGTCGTTTTTAAAGAAACGGCAAGATTTGTTCCTAATGACAAAAATCGTAATGCATCACTGTTACAGATATTCATACACTCCATAGCTTCATGTGTACATGGGCTGACTAAAACCCATTATAAGTAATTTTTATTAATGTACTTCTGGCATGCTGGCTGTTGAAAGTCTTAATCGGAAATTGTAGCTTGATGTATCACATATTCAGCATAAACTAGCTTGAGCTACCTTAAATGTAGATGGTCTCTGATGGCACTGACATATCGGTGAGGTAAAATCAGCAAGATTTCTGCCTCCCGAACTTCCTCCTTTTCCTCTACAGCTGTTCTGCCTGATGCTGCTCCTGTTTCCATGGAAACAAGCCAGCTCTTGGCTTCCTCTTCCCATTGAACACAGCCTTCTCGCTGTCACTCGTTCATCTGGGAAAAGCATTTTGCCGTGGCTCTGACATGAATGCCACAGAGATGATCTGTCCTATAATTTCAGAAATAACCGTTACGTATATGCACATGCATACAGCCAGGTTTGTCTTCCAATGACTCTAAAATAATTCAGTTAAGAGACTGATGCTGAATTTGCTTTGGTGTAACTGCAAGTGGAAATTAGCTTAACACACACAGCCCAAGATAATAACGGTGGGAGAAGTATTTTCGGTTGAGAAATCTGGCAGACCACGTTCCCTTCCTTTATGTAGTTAATATGTAATGTGCTATCTGTCATGTTTTGTTTATCATGGTAAAATTCTTAAATGGTTTACTTTCGGGATGAGAACTTGCCTTCAAACTGATTAAGTCGGTGCTGGGAGGAATAGCTCACAACTTCTGGGGAATATCATATAGGTTTCAACGCTATCGTCAGATGAGGTATCACAGTATCAGTGTCACGTGATGCAGTCAGGATATGAAAAAAGTGATGTAAGAAAACTGGTATCTTTGAGGTTCCTATTTTCTTAAAGTGTCTCATACGTAGTCCAAGGTAAATGTATCAATCAATATGCTGTGAAGAAGTCAGCATTTTTGCTTGTTTTGGTGAATTTGTGTGGAGTCATAATCAAAGATGTTCAGAACTCAGACTAATCCCAAATACTTGATTAGTTTCCTTCGCTGTAGGAATTTTAAGATACTTTAAGGGAAGTTTGTGTAAAACTTGCTTGTCCCTTTCTCCCTCAGTGATCATTGGCAGAAAGTGCCTGTTCTCCTCTTCATAGGAAGTTACCTTGCAATTGGGGTAGAAGGATCAGAGAAGAGGAAAGACATGCCTATATACATTTTTAATATTTTAATAATCTCCTATGAAGTGCTGCTGTCCAGTAATTTTAAGATGGAAGAGACAAGTTCTTCTCATTATCAAGTGCTGTTTCAGCGCTGTTCACTTCTGGCTGCTCATGCTCCACTCCAGACTCTTGGCTCATCTTGGGGAACACGGTTTCCTTCAGCCACAATTGGAAGGAAAGGGTTTATGCTCTCTATATTTAGCACCTGATGGGGATAGTATGTTCCCTTTTAATTCTCTTTACTAAACTTTATTAAACATTTTTAGACCTTAGTTCTGGCAGTGTGATTTACATAAACTTATTGATTCAGTGTCGAAACTTGTGGGGGTTTCTGGAGTTTCTTTTTACCCGCGAGTAAAGTTGCTAGGTAAATAAAAATATAGATATGTTAATATTTGGAATATCAACATGATAAAAGGGATTCAAGTTGTAGTGATGACCTGGTATATTCCCTTCCCTATTGTGACATACACATGTATATGTTGATATAGCTAAATGGTAATTTTGTCAGAGAGCTGTAGAAATAGCTGTAGAGAACGAACATGAAATCACACGGTGGTTTTTTTTTTTTTTTAGTTCCACAAATGTGTTTAATTAACATCATTATTAGTACTTTATGATGACTAAAGCACTTTTGAAGGAAAAACTCCACTTCCATCTGTTAATCGGTAGTGTTAAAAATAGAATGCCATCTAGTCACATGAAATACAATTTCTTGTGAGTTGTGATTTGCTTTACAGAATTTTTGACTTAAGTGGTGACTTGAAGCTTAACAACCAAATTATCCAATTATATATTATAACCATGTTGTTTTTTTCCCCACTGCCTTTAAGTTGAAAATTCTGAGATGTTACTGTGGTTTTGGTCTTTATATCAGTAGGTTAATTATTACAGCAGTGTAATAATTCAGTCCTTTTTTGTTACAGACAGCCTTTAGTAGTTTTCTAGTGTTTCTAGGTGAACCTTAGATATCAGGTCTTTGATATGCCCCTGAAAAATGCTGTAAACAGAGAACAGTCTCTTACCTCAGTGCTGAATAATGTGGTAAAAAGCTCATTATCATGTATTCAATATACCACACAATATCATCTAGTCTTATTTCTGAGGTAAGTCTAGTTTCTTAAGTGTTTACATTTTCATTAGTGTATAGCATACAAAGTTATATTTTTTTAGTGTGCCTAGTCTTTGAAAACTTCTCTTGAAGTTTGTGGGTTTGGTTTTGATAATGTGTAGAGTACGAGCTGTATAGGAGTAATCTTCTTTTTAACTGTTTAATCCTTATCCTAAGAGAAATAATTCTTATTTAGGAATGACTTCCACCACACTAAAATGCTTGCTTTGGTTAAAGCACAAGGCTACTCCAATACTAGGGATCTGATAGTACGTGGGATTTTAAGGCAACAGAAATCAAATACTGAAACGCAGTTAATGGCTGAGAAAATTCTCTTTCAGTGAATTGCACTGGAGAAGATGAAGTTCAGTAGAGTGAAAAAGAGGGCTACAGGACAGTGCTCTGAAATGCTGCGTGCACGTTGTTACAATATTAAGGAGTGCATGATGGGTTCCTGACGATTTTGCAAGGGGACTGTGCTGGTGCCTGTCGCAGCACTGAGTGAGAGTGCTTAACCATCCCAAATGGCATCCTGCTGGTGGGTGCTTTTAAGTAGAGGGAAGAATAATGTCTTCTAATCATACTTCTATTGGCCTATTTAATTTCTCAGATCATAAATGTTCACAAAATATATTAGGCTTTTATATGCTGTCTACTATAAGATTGAGGGTAATCAAGTATGTAGTAATTAGTATTTTCTATAAAGCCTATGCAATCACAGATTTTTAAATTTTTTTAAAAGTTGTGGTAAAAATTACTATACGACGATGTAAAAGATGTTTTTAAAGGATATAAACATGTGGGTATAATCTTTCTTTAGTTCTTACACAATACCAAAGGAGATGTCCTTATTAGTCCTTATTTTTACATAGGTATTCAAAAATTCTCTGTACTTTTCAAGTGAGCTATTTTATCTTCTCCATTGGCACTTGGTAATCCTTTACCCATATGAATGGCAATTATTTTTAATAATTGGTTTCAGGAGTATCTTAATTTTCACAGGATAACGATTGCTAGGAGCTGAAAAAGTTAACTTAGATATTTTTTTATATCATCCGAGGTGTGACGCAGCTTTTTTTCTGACAGGAATTTTGCAGTATTCTAAGTTGAATCCAGATACAGTTTGGAGAAGAACCTTATTTGTCTTCCTGGTTTCTGATCACATTTGGGAAAGGTGTTTTCTTGCATTTTCAATTCTAGGTTTGAGACCTACCTTCAGTTTTCCACTTGAATTTTAGGATATAATTGATGTGCTGGATTTCATCTTGAATATTCTTGCATTAGTCTGGGAAATTATTTAAACAAATTATAAAAAACTCAGTGGGAACTGAGTTTTGGCTCTCTACAGCTTCCTGAGGAGAGGAAGCGGAGAGGGAGGTGCTGATCTCTTCTCCCTGGTATCCAGTGGTAGGACACGTGGGAATGGTTCAAAGCTGCACCAGGGCAGGTTTAGACTGGGCGTTAGGAAGCATTTCTTTACTGAGAGGGTGGTCAAACGCTGGAACAGGCTTCCTAGGGAGGTGGTCGATGCCCCAAGCCTGGCCGTGTTTAAGAGGCGTTTGGACAACACCCTTAATAACATGCTTTAACTTGGTTGGCCCTGAGATAGTCGGGCAATTGGACTAGATGATCGCTGTAGGTCCCTTTTAACGGACATAGTCTATTCTATTCTAAATAAATAAGTTCTGGTCTTCCAACCTTCTTTTCCCTTACAATGGAAAGTGATGTCCTTTTACTTAATAATTATGACGTTTCATATTTTCATGGTTTAAAAAAGGAAGTGTATATAGTAAATGGCATATAATAAATGACGTCAACAGCTTTTTTTGGTTTTGGGTAGAAATCAAGTGGTGTAAGATTTTGGCACAGATATTGCACATCAGCTCTGCTGTGTAATTCACTGTCTGTTCATTATCTGGTAATACTTGATGTTAAACAAATTGACTTAAACACCATAGGCATCTTCATCCTTTGGCCAGTAAATTATAATTTGAGGCTATAATTTGAGGCTATTTGAATATAGTTTTGAATTCAAGGATTGAAACTTTTGACATCAGGCCAGAGTTATTTTCCTGCTTGCCTAGGTGATATACCTGTGCAGCTTGGAGAAGGAAATGTATGTTTGCCATTTGTCTCCAAAACAGGCATGTGAAGCTGATATTTCAGTGACCCATGAATGGTCAATAAAATTGGTTTGATGCGTTGCAGCTACAGGGTCTCCTTGGTTAGTCATTGCATGTTTTAAGTTGGTGCCTTGATAGCAGAACAAATGAGCTGGGGGAATTAAAAAGGAGAAAATATTTGATAAAAGGGAAAATTACATCTCAGTGAAAAATGAGCCATTATGGACTGAAACAAAGAATTTATCTATCATCTTCATTATTTTGGTTTGTCACAATATAGCCAGCCAAACCTTAAAACTGGCAAAGGCATTTTGTGTTGTATGTCTGATTTTTTTGAGTGCTGTCCGTTGCTTTAAGGATGAAAGATGGTTGTCCTTAAGCTTCAGGTTTATCTACTTATACTTCTTGTTGCAGTTGCGACTTCCTTAATCTTAAAGTGAGAAGGGAGCTTTGATCTTTTAAAAATGACTTCTTTAATGACTACGTTCATTACATTTTGGAAACAGCTACTGTAGGTAGGTACAGTCTTGTAGGTACGAGGAGACTATTCTTTCTACGGCTTTATGTCAAACATCCTACAACAAGTAATTATGTTGCTTTTATAGAGTTACACAGAGTGGCTCAAAAACCTATAAAAAGATCAAGTTCTTCTGGTAAATTATCTAGAATTGCACCAGAACCCTACTGATTTTTATACTGTAAAAACCTATATATTCTTTGTATTATTTGATAAGACATTTTAAGAAAATGATGTCTCACAGGGATGCATCTTTCCCTTCTTCAGCTGTTGGTAAGGGGATATATTAAATGCAATCAGATTTGGTGATAATTTTCATCAGGTCATGTTCATAACACCATGATTTTTCATCTTTGAAGTGTTGCAACCTGTTTTATTATTCATTTATCTGTATTTTTTCATTTAGTTATTTTTTTAGAAGCAAGAGAGGATCAGTTCAAGTCAAGTTCATACATCTCTACTTCTTGTGAGGAATACTGAATAAAGAGAAGCACAAAACCACAAAACCAACATTTAAGCGGAAGGTGCAAAAGGTCGTAGTACAGTGAAGGCTGTGAATGGTGTAGGGATTGTGTTACGATGAACTCATTTGGTCAGGCTAGGATGGATATGGAAAGTGAAGAGGACTCAATGACTAAAGCGCTAGCAGGAAATTCTGGAGATCCAGGTTTATGTCTTTGCTAGGCTGTAACATCTACTGTGGTTCACCCTGTCTGCAAACTGGGAAGGTACAAATGTTCTCTTACCTTAGAAAACAAAAAAATAACTTAAAAAATTATGCAGTGCTCAAATAATGCAGGGGAATTGTATTTTAGTTGGTGACTGTCAAATATAGTGCAAAGGAGAGCATAGGTACTTTTTAAAGAAAGTTGGGGATAGTTTGCTGTTTTCTGTGCGCAAAGATTTAAGCCTACATAATCATCTCATGGTCCTTCCTTGTTTCCTTTCCTTTCCTTCCTTGTTTCCTTTCCTTTCCTTCCTTGTTTCCTTTCCTTTCCTTCCTTGTTTCCTCCCCTCTCTTCCCCTCTCCTCTCTTCCCCTCTCCTCTCTTCCCCTTCCCCTTCCCCTCTTTTCTTTTTTTTTTTTTTTTTTTTTCCTTCAAGACCTTTGCCTCATTCACTTTATAGCATGGATCTATGCTGGAAATAAACTGGGACTGTGTAGTCATTTGGATATATGCAGTAATGAATATGAGAGGAAATCCTCATAATATATTGATAATTTTGTTTGCAGAGCGGAGTTGGAAGAGTGTATTCAGATAAGGAGGCATATATCCCACACCTGAACAATATGGAAAAAAGAAAACTTTGAATTYAATAAGAAAACATTGTCCATTTTGTGAACTGGCTGAGGCAGGGTCTACATGGGAAAAGATTCTTCAGTCATGTTAATAAAAATTGCTTTGTAGCATGTGAACATGAGGAAAGCAGATTAAAGTGGGGTTTGGCACAGATACAGTTTTTCAGAGTTTTTCCTCTAAAATGTAATGGTAGCATTTCTGAAATAAAAGGTTTCCAGAATTGAATACCCCTGAAAACAATGTAATTCTCAATTTTTCTCACAGATTGCTGAATGTTTCCAAAGACATTTGGCATTCAGCCTGTGCAGTTAAATTCTGGCACAGCAGAGTAGAGAGTCTTAAAATGAGAAATATTGGTCAATTTTTACAGTTGGCTCTGCTACAAATTTGATCTGTAGTATATTAGAAAGTTTGTTCAGTATTTTCAATGATCTCATGTTGATTCTTGGTTGTGTTCTGTACCTGCTTTTGAAGTGTGGTGGCTAAGGATCACCATCACTAGATATGGAGGGGCATGGTGAAGCTTGCAGGCTGTGCAAGCTAGGGGGTGCATTTTATCAGACTTCTCCTATAAAAAAAAAAAGGAGTGCCCAGTGTGAGCAATACTTACGGTAATACCTACTTTTGCATTTGCATTGCTTAGTGAAAGCTATTGCTATTCTTTGCTGCTTTCTAATACGTTAATTAGTTGTGCTTGACTATATTGGCAATCAGTATTGGCTAAGCACAGGGCAGTGTTGTAATTGAGTTACTGTAAATTTTGGTAAGAGATTTTTCCAAAGCAGTAGGTAATACCTGTTCCTTAATTCTGAAATAACACCCATCTTTCTGTCTTGCTTCTCATATACAAGACTGACTTATACAAGAACTCTAGCTGTGAGTTCTCCCTATAGAGATGAGTGAATCCTTCCTATATAGGTGAATGCATTTTTATGAGTAAGATCTTGTTTAATAGTTTATTGTGAATCAAAGCCACCCATTTTGCTAACTTGATCAGAAATCTGAATTGTTCTGTAAGTCAYGGAAGCCATGGAGAGGAAGAGCATTGCCATCAAAACTGTTGAAGTGTTTGAAGATCTGCTTTTACAGATGCCTGGGGGCACCAACGATGTTAGTCTGATTTTTCCCTCTTCYCCCACAAACACCCCTTCCCAGTTCAGCACAGGCTGCTACATTACTTTCACATATCAGGGAAGCCATAATGAATTATTACAGGAAATTCATTAATTGTTTAACTGCTGTGTTTCTGTGCTGGAAAAAAAACCCAAAACCAACCATCTAGCTATATCTGGCCAAGATTTGGGGATGTGCTTGAAGCACGTGACAATGTTGGCTGAATCAATTCCAAACGATGGCAGTTGACAAGTGTTAAGTCTGCTCTGATCGTGGACAGGCAAGCAATTTCTTCATTCAGTTAATTGCTTTGGAACAACGTGCAGGATAAACAAGTGAGCTCAGTTTCTTTTTCTACCTGAAATGATCATTGCCTATAGCCTTGATGGGATAAAGCTGCATTTTTGGGATTTCTTCTGAGGCTTTGAGGTCTGAAAAATTCTTCTCTGGTGTGTTGTTAATAGCTGCACTAAGCAGGGCTGGATTTCTGTGTGATTCCTTACACAGAATAAACTCTGATCATGAAACAATGTAAAATCTTTTATTTAGAATTGAATGCACATTTCCAAGTAATAAACCAACTGCAAAGTACTTAGCAACAGAAAATTTATAGAATTATAGCTTTATAAGTCTTCTGCATATGCTTTCTCTTCTGCGCGTGCACCATGCTGTTGTTGTGCATGGTTCTGAATTTGCCAAAGCTGGTTTGGAACCAGGAGTGTAAGACAGATCTTGTTTCACCTTATAACTTTAAAAACCAAACCTTCCATTACAAGAGTCTAACATGAAAAAATAGTTCAGTGTATTCCTAGTGGTAATGGCAAATTCTTGGTATGGGTGACTAGTTTGGCCCTGAAAAAGCTACGAGCTGGTAGCCGCGATAATGAGCTGCAGTGCTTTTTAAACTGAATTTGGCACTAGATGTTAAGAAGGTCCTCCTTCACTGCTGTGATATTTTAATATCTTAAAATATTTTCAAAACTTATCAAGCTAAATACTTTGCTTTTTATAAAGATTGGAGTTCATAGTACTGTACTTTCAAATCAAGGGTATTTGTGTTTAAATGGGCTCTGCGCTTCCCGAATTAGTCTGTTGAACTCTGAATCGGGAAAGGATTTCCTAGAATATGCAGGGAGTCCTGGACAGACTGAGCATTGTCAAATTGATAAGCTAAGTGTGTGTTGTGGTGCTTAGTTGCCGGCTGGGCTTAAACCACAACAGTGTGCTAGAGGATTTGAGTGCTCCTATAAATAGGAAACCAATCTGAAAAAAAATACATTAATACCTTGAGGAGAGAGGATCTTAAAGGAAAAATCTGATCAGAGAATGCTGAAGAAAAATGATACATTTGAAATGGCAATTAAATTAAAAAAAAAAAAGGCTGGGGAGAGAAGGGAAAAGACCTGTTGGGGAGAGGTTTTTTGTTTGAAGACCACAACGTAAGTGAGGCTCAGGAAACTAGGGACTGGTGTTGCCCGGAAATATAGGTTGTGTTGGTTATAGTTGCTTCTGGATTTAGTTTATTCTGTTGCCTAGGGAAGAAAAAATACATGTTAACAGTTTTGTAGGGTGAGAATATTTGCATTTATCACAGTCCTTGGGAATTCTGCAGCTGATTAGGATAAAGTATTGACAGGGAGAAGGGAAAGGAGAAGGACAGGGAGAAGCCTCAGTGCCCATTTGTACAGAGCTACACAGTCGTCTTAGGCATAATTGTACACTTGGTTCTTTAATTTTGAAAAGCAATATATAAAATCCTTGTTTACCATGAATCTCTCTGAAGCTGTATCTGAATGGCAAAAATTTAGTGTACCACCGTAAGCTTCATCATGTGATCCTGTACATGCATTTGCTTTTTATTTTTCTAGAGAGTCAGTAGCTCACAATCTTGACACTGTGCTTGTGCATAACCTCTCTATCAAACGTGGTGCTTGTTCCGCAGTATTTGTAGCTTTTTAGATAGGAGATTTTGAAGTTAAATGCCTGGAAATATGTAACTTACATAGCAATGAGGTGTAACTGTTTTAGGCAAAACACTTTGAGTTAAGTATGTACCCGTATGTACCAATATTATGAATATTATAATATGGTGATTTTCAAGAAACCTGAACACTGGTTGGTTTTTTTTTTCAGTTCATAGGAAAATGAAAAATAGGTCATGCTAAAGAGAAAAGGCTAATAACATAAATGTTTAATATTTGAAATTCAGGAAAACCACTAAGTAGCATTGAAAATTTTTTTTTTCTTTTATTCCTAGCTCATTAGTTTTTACAAAATAGCCTTGAATAATATTATCCTAAGGGGGCTATACTATACATTCTGAACTGACGTACTCAAATAAAGGTTTTTTCTCCATCTCAAAACCTTCTTTAGGGCTGTTGTTGGAAGAACACTGATACTGTAACAGTAAGAAAGTATCCTAATAAGGCTTTGAGGAACCTCAAGTACCAGGTGATTCTTCTGCTTTTTTAAACAAAGCGAACATTTTGAAGTTATTGGAGGCTAAGAAAACAGGTAAGCTGTAGTCCATTGTGGGGTACTCTTCTGCAAAAGTTACATTTATGTGATATCAGCTAGCAGTGGTTTTTATTCTTTTGGGAGAGAACTACAGAATATAGTAGAATGGCTAATGTCTTCCTCTGCAGAGAAAAGGTGAAGATAACTATAAATGATGAGTTGGAACTTTTAAAAGATGATGTCAATTTTTTCTATGTTTCCTGGTGCAGAGATTCCCCCTCTTTTAATAAGTGAGAATATGAATTAATTAGAAACTTAATAAACATGTTTCCTAATCTCGTATTCCTCCTTTGATCTGAAGTCATACTTTTCTTTGGTCAAAGGTAATGTTGAGAAGAAACTGTTCAACAACTCCCTCTTTTTTTTCTTTTAAATTTTCTCTGTAGAATAAAAAGAATTAAATTTTCTCTCAGGTGTTGTCTGGAATACAGGAATGTGATGGCCTCTGGACTGCCAGGCTTGAGCTAATACAAATTCCTGGGGTTTTTGTGATATGTAGTGTTTATGATTTATAATGTATTTTTATGCTCATAGCAATGAAGAAGAGGTGGTTTGCTTCATCATTCACTTAACATGCCTCTGTAATTCTGATACTGGTTAGAGAAGTCATGCTTGTAAGTAATCTAGACCTGGAAATCCTTTGCTTGGCTGTAGGGGTCTTTTACATTATTTTCAAGGGGAATTTCAGAGTGAACTGTTTCTGCTATGGATTAATACCATAAAAAAGTGGAATCGTTGTCCYTGACTGTGTCATCAGTTTTCTGTCTTTAAAGCTAGCACTGTTAATGCTATTAGCTAATGTTAGTTTGATATGAAGAATGAGAGACAAAAATGAGCAGAAGAACAAGTGACTTGAAATAACATATAATGCTATGTTGCTTGACCTCTAGGATACATTTTATTACTGGGTTTAGGAGACTTACTATGTATCCATTCAATTAAGATGAATCCTCTGAGAAAGGGAGAAGAAAAACAGTAAAAATTGAAAATGAAGCCCGGAGATTTGTGGTACCCCTTTTCCTGAATTATAAATGATGGAAATTAARGTGTCAGACAGTCTTGATAAACTGCTTTGTCTGTGTTCGTAATCAGACCACTTTATGAGAATTGGAATTATTTTGGAACAAACAGGAAGAAATGGAACAACCGAACATATGAGTATTGGTATATGTGAATGATGATTTTATGACACCTTTCCTCAGAGGTTCACTCTGGAATACCTTATTGATAATTGTGTAGAAAGGAAAACTCTGCCTAGATATGCACAGTCAGAGACAGCTCTAGTTCTGCACTAAATTTATATTTTTCTTAACTTCTTTTTATTCAAGTATATGAAACATCATCAACCTTATTTCATAAATTTGCTAATTTTTAGAACATTCTTTTTGCTATTTCCTATTTTTCTAATTCACTTGTTTTTCCTCTTTATTTTTTTCCTATTTATTTTTTCTTATCACTTGAGGACTTTCTAAATTTAAGTAACCCATTGCTCCTCTGTAGAAAGATTCATCAGCAAGGCTGCATTCCGTAAGTGTGGGTCTTTACATCTGTAGAGCTAGTAGTACACCTCATGAGCTTAGATATCTGATCCTGCAACACAGAATAAGTGGGCAGAGTCCATACCCTTCTTTTTTTCCCTTTTAGTGGGTAACATAAAAAAAAAATAATCTCTATAGACTCACAGCTCAGCACTGTTAAATATAATGAACAATATTCTTCTCTTTTCAAACACGTTTAGAATTACAAACTTAAAACTGCAGGGCGAACTGCCTCTATTTTTTTTTTCCTATCTGCAGATCCATTATATCCCTATTACAGAATCCTTTACACAATTTCTTCTTGAAAAGTTCTCAAATGTTGTGTTATATAATTTTTCAGCTAGGCGGCCAGGAGGTGCAATTCAGAGCACCTAAAATTAGGAATCTAAGTTCCCCATCTTTTTAATAGTTAGAGATATAGGCCTRGATGATTAAAAATAGCTGAGAGATGCATACATTTGGACAGAGTAAATCCCCTTTTGAGTGTTTTAAATATAATTCTGCTATATGTGTGTGACTGAAATAGGCATTTGTGCTCCCTACTTCATTGTGATAAATTTGTTTTCACATAAGCTGTACTACTGAGAAAGAAGCAATATGAAAAGTGAAAAAAGAGTGAATCATATTTGTTGGCCTAAATACAGAATTGGCACTGATTTAACTAAATTGTTTGCTAAAGCTGATTTACCGAAATGAGTGTAGCAAGCCTGTATGACCATGGTTCAATCAGGTTAAGAGTGCCCAGTACTCATTTAGCTTAGTTTGGCTTCCAAATCAATTTTCCTACACTTAACAGAATGCACCCGAGGCTATMTCTCTGATGTAAATAAGTCAATTTGCAAACCTGTTTAGCTAAATTGGTGCAATTTCTGTGTGATTTCTGTATAGGCCACTTGTGGTATTAAGGTGTTCAGACTCTCATGAGATGTTCTAGGAAACCACTGTTGTATGCCTAGAGCTATCAGTTTTGCTCCGGAATGCTTGATATGTCCAAAGTACGCTTGCTTTCAGTATGTAATGCTTTTCTTGAGATTAAAGTATTTGAGTGAAATCAGATTGAACCGAGACTCAGCTACTCAGATACTTGCTTCCGAGCCACTCACTGCCTGTGTTTAGTACTTTTCTGCTCCTACTCCTTGCCTTGGTCTCTTTCAGTTTATAAGCACAGACTGTTATTTCCATATGTACACACGTATTTGACTTGTGCACGTTTTGGATGGTGCGGCAGGAGCCCTGGTATCGGTTAGGGGCTTCCCTGGTTGTTACTGCAATAGAGATAGTAACGAGTTCCCAATGCAATTTGTTGTCAAGTTTGTGACCTCATCAAAGTCAAGCATAGCTTTAGAGAGCTTGATTTTTTTTTTTTTAGGAAGTCAGTAAAATCATCTTAATTCCGTTCTAGCATGTCTTACTAATGTTAATGGGAAAGAACTGTGACAGCTGCCAGCATACCTTATTGCAATTTATAACCACATAACCACCAAGTGATGTTTTTTYCATTCTTCACATTTGTGTTGAATTCCCTCCTTGTTTGCCATGCCCCTCAAATGCACAACAGAGCTATTGCATGCTCTTGGGACATGCTGTGGCTGCATGAACCCTGTTGAGGCAGACCTCTAAATCTGTTACTTCAACAGTAGTGATTTCTATTCCCCCCAGCACACCCCAGCTTCAGCCCTTCCAAGCCGGGGAGCAGAGGCTGGGATGGCTGTGCCRCATGGGAGGATTGACGTGAGGCTGGGATGTGTTCAGAATCAGCAGAGAAATTCTTGTAGTAAATAGCGGGCTTGTGTTTTTGCGGTGGGTCGCATGCAGGAGGATCAAAGCGTGAGGTCTGTTTGTCCTCTGCCATGCGAGGCAGTGAGAGCAGCACTGAAGGAGCTGGCAGGGACAGCTGCCCRGATGGACCTGTGGAGGTCCATGCAGGTGCAGCCTTGTTTTTATCTTTCAGGCCTTTTTTGGTGATAGAATAAGAGATATACCAGAGCATCAGCAACCTTAAACGCTCTTTGTCTACATGGAGCAATAGACAACAATCACAATCAAAATGGAAGCCAGCACGTTTTCATTTTAAAAGGTATATAAACAGTCTCTGTTCAAAGGGAAAGTAAAGCAGGGGCTCAGCAGGAAGCCTCAGACTAGGCTGCAGTAGGCATACACCTGCTCAGCAGTGCTGAAGTGATGTTCAAGTGGAAAGCACTATGTGCTGTGCAGCATCACGGTAGCTCTGTTTGATTTCTTTTTACTTTATGAAGCTGGACAAATTCCGTAACTGTAAATTCTAGTTTTGCTGCTTTAATTTTTGATAGGAGAAGAAACTATTGGGATGGAATTTTGCCTCTTGTCCTCTTCTTCATTAAAAGTCTCCTTTCCGCTGCTATACATCCCTATTCATTTTGAGGAAATGAATGCAGCCCTCTGTGTGGGGTGGGGTAGGAGGTTATACAGTTGCAACTTTTATGTAATTTACTCAGTCTGTGTCTGCCTGGGGAACAGAAACAGCAAACTCTCTCAAGATCTTTTTGTCATTGTAGGCGATAGACCCATGCTTTCTTGCATGGGAAGTACTTTCATACACAATATATAGCCTTTAAATGCAGAAATTACAGTAAAAGGCATCTACTAAAATTGTACAGTTAGCACCCTGAATAGGGAAAACTAAAATTGAGCAGTTAGCAGTAACATCATCCTTATGTGTATATTTAAGACGCAAGATTGTAGTGCTGGGTGATACTGTTCACCTAGTCAATGAGGGCTGTTGCTAYCTCCATAGTTTGTTCACCAAACTCCATCGTATGGTAGAGACATGCTGGTAGGTAGCTATTAGTTTGTCAGGTCCTTATGTTTCCTTGAAAACTCTGTAATGAATTCAGTATCTGTAGATCAGGCAATCTGGTGTAACCAAAAGCAAGGGTCCCAGTGTGGACTGTGAATTGCTTTCATTCGGGACCACTGTGTTCTCTTTTGTGCTAAGAGGGTTTCCCTTTCTTTGGATTACATCTATTCTACCTCTGTGGGAAGTGAAAATATTCTTGTAACTTTGAAAGTCATTGAGAAGGATGTTATTTTTATAGGGTGTGCTTGAAAGAAACAGATTTGGAGATTAAATGAAGGATAACATGGTGATGCTGCAAAGACCACCTTGGCTTCCTCATTGCATGCTACGCTACCCTCTCAACACTGCTGTGGGCACCACTGTGATTTGTATCTATCCAAGCTGACTTTTTGTTCAGGATGACTCATGTGAGCACTGGTTTGAATGGACAGTTTACTGCAATGTAGTGTTCAGCAGTGGCAAAGAGGCTAGAGAACAAATACAGACTTTCTGTTGAAGGCCAACAACTGCCCTCCAAATATTGCCAGAATAAACAAAGCAGTACRGAAAAACTGCTTCTGAAGGACAGCTGCCCATTGCTATTTTGTTTTTCCAGAAGCTGGAAGCCAACTCCATTTGCTCAACTGCAGTTAATGTCTTCACCCATTTCAGAGGAAGCTGTCTTGTAGTGCACTAGAAAGAGATTGATTGTTTAACTGAATGTCATYGGAAATGTCATAAATATGAAAAAACCCCTTGCTTTAAATTTCAAAGCAACAGGTCTTGCCAGTGGGACTCTAACCCTGTCATGCAATGTGCGGCTGCTCGGTATCACTTCAATGTATTTTATTTCATACTTGTATTATAGTTTCCAGCAAATGAGAAAGGTTGTGAGAACCAGAAGTTTTGCTGCTTTACTGGCTGGTGGATGCTTATGTGGTGCATTGCCTCATACTGATGGATTTCTTTAATTAAGTTTGTTCCTAAATGTAGCAGGATTTATTACATTTTCAAATGTTTGTAACCACTGTAGGATCTGACTTAGCAGAGAAATTAAAGTTTCATGATTTTGACCTCTGAGGACATGCAGACTTCCAAGCTTTGGCTGTTGCAGAGCTTAGGTTTGATTCTGGATCCAAAGTAATGTTTTGTTTAGTCTGGAGCTTATATGACTTTTGTGTTGTGGTTTGTAAGGTTTTGTTGTTTTTCTGTAAAACATGGTCTTATTCTTAGGCACAAAAGCTGTGTGTTCAACTGCAGTTGAACAGCTGTATAAATATTTCCAAATGACTCCCTTTCAACAATACCTGACATAAACACAGAAAAAAATGGAAAATAAAAAATACCTGTTCATGTTAGCCTGGGCCCTAAACACACCGCAGTATTGCTCCCTCCTGAGCTTAGCCGAACCTCTGCCCCTTGAGCTTTACCAGTGCACTTCTGGCCTCCTCCTCCTGGTGCACCCCTTCTGAGAGGCTCTCCAGTGGGGCCAGCAGCAAAGTCCCAGCTCAGGGTGTGTTAGTGGCTGTCATCCAGGAGCAGGAATAGGTCATGCTGCTTTTCTTCCCAGGGTGTTTGCATGAATGGGTGGGCCAGGCTCACTGCGTCTTCCATTTGGTGCATAAATTCCTGTTGAGTATTATCTTTTCATTGGTTGTCTTGGTCAAATTCTCAAGTGTCGCTAAACTGTTCTGAATTGATGACTGATAACAACATGTTTGGGGAAAGATGGAAAAACAGGGAAGAAGGTAATGACTTATTGTGATCAAGTCTCCTGGGTATGCAGGTGTAGCTTTTTCCTCATAACCTTTTTCTTGTAAGCGTGAGTTTGTTTTCATTGTGGAACAAAGATAGAAAGATGTGCACTAATGGAGACAGTCCAGATCACTAAAGTAGTCAGAAATTTAGAAATGATGGCCTATGGAAAGAATAAAGGACCTAAGGTTGTTTCTATTAGGGAACAGGGTAATGTAGAAAGACATAGGCAACTTCAAATAGGTTGCAACAAAGAAAAGAGTAAGCTTTTCCAGTGTCCACACCAAAGAGACCAAAACGTAATAGGATTAAATTGGAGGTGGAAAGATTTAGCATAGATTTAGTTTAGTTTTAGTTCAGTTCAGTGCTTTAGTTTGGCCAGAACAGTTTCTGATGAGACAGCTGAAGCCGTAAGCATGAAACATCAAGCCTTACTTTGCTCCTGTCTCCTTGCATCTTTCCAAATTCTATGGAGTTGCAAACAGTCTTTAGGATTTAAAGTTCAGATTGTACTTCTGTAGCTGGAAAGTTATAGATTAACAAGCAATTGCCTTGGATGAGATCATCCATACTTCATTCCCATCCATGCTTGTTTTATGTTTTGTTCTTAATTGCAATACTACTTTGTAAGAGTTTTTAAAAGTGGTAGAAATTGTTAATATTTAGGAGATTATGTATTTCTAGTCACAGAAATTTGGGAAATGTGTATTTGCCAGTGGATTGTGAACATAGATTTGTAGAACAAGAGAGTGGTCTCAGATTATAGGTTAAGATTTTGTGTGGGTGAATTTTTTTTTGCAGGCATTCTTAGTCCATGTTGTTATTGTGTGTAGCTGCTAAAAGCACCAAGTGACAAAAGTAGTTCCTATGACAGGAGTGTTGGGAGCTAACAGAGTTGTGAAGTCAGGCAATGTAGACTGAAGCTATTTTGCATTAATATTTAAATCACTGTGTAACAGTAGTGATGGTAAAGAGAGCAGTAGTCCACCACGAAGAATTGGCTAGGAAGTTGGGACATTTTTGCTCTACAGCTTCTATTTGCAGTGATAAATTTCTGCTCCACAGTTTCTAGTCATGAAGCAAGCTTTAGTTTTTTTTATAAGTAGACTCTGAAATGTGATTAAGGAGGTGCCAGATCCTACTGTTTTGGCCACATCAAATCCAGAGTCATCATTTATGATTTCTGTTGCACAAATCAAGATTTATAAGCCTCTTCTACATAAAAGAAGATGCCAGCCAATTTGTACCTCTGTATCTACACTCCAAGCGAAAGACTTATACTAGTTTATAAATAATGCAGTGAGGTATCTAAATAAGCGCAGGGAAAATAGAAACATTTATAGTGCGTGCTTGTGCCAAAAATACTTCATCTTTATTGAGAGACCTATCTTTTTCTCATGGAAAATGGTAGCAAGTTTTTTACCTGAAACAAGATCTGAAAATAGGTTCTGAAAAACTTGAAAATAATAAAAAAAACCTTCTGGAATACCCTCCAAAACCTTGAACTCAACCAGATTTTACCTTCCATATATTTTATATTCATTYGACTGTTTCTCCTTCTCAGTTTGTCATGCCTTCGGATGTTGTGCCTTTTCATATTTGTGCTTATGCAGATAAGTGCCTGTTTAATGCGCTTACATGCTTTTCTGAGTCAGGGCTGTAATATTTTCCTGTAGTGTGTGTTTCATACGTGGAGGTCCATTCAAATGCATGAAATGCTTGGCAGTATTTATTACTTGGCCAGTAATAAATTTGTCCAAACTGCAGCTTAGAGGAGATAGAAACTATTCATAAATTTTGTTGTTGTTGGATAATTTAGATATGGGGAAGGAGAAATAATGGGAAGGGGCAACGTTTTTAAGGTTCTGATTTTTTTTTTATCAGCTGTTAATTCTGAAATGTCTCTTTCAGTAGAAATTTTGTTAAAAATTAGTAAAAAGGATAAGATAGGTTTACATATTTTGATGTTGAGCAAAAAAGAAAATTTCCCCTGAAAAAACAGAAAATGTCCATTATGGACTGATCTATATTAACATTTAGTATTTTAGTGTGTTCCTCAAATTGGGAAGTCCATTATTTTTATAGCTCAAGTGACTGTCCCTGGTTAGACATTTAAGGCTTCCTGGGGAAGCAAAAAGAAAACAGGCAGAATTTAGAGCTCTCTGGAGGAGTCTTACAATAGCAGCATTAAAGGGTGAAACAGCCTGGATGTCAAACACCCAAAGCAAAACTGACAGACTGCTCAGGTCGGAGAAGACGGTGTCGTGTGCTCAGTCTGCCTGAAACGTGTACTGGTACGTCAGAGCCGTGTGCGCTCTGACAGCAGTTGTCTGGAGAAGGTTCATTAATTTCAGAATAGTAGTTGTCCTGTGAGAGGAAAAATGGAAGTTGCAGCTCAGCATTTCAGCAGAAGTAAGAAATGTGCAACGAGTTAAAAAAAGAAACCAAAAACTGGTATACTTGGTGGTCTTGATGAGTTCATTAAATCTCAGGCTCAAGTAGAGGCAAATTTTAGAAAAATGTAGTAGATGAGATCTCTTATGTAAAAATTAATATCTTCTGTTAAAAGCCTGTGTAGATAGAGGTAGTGAGTCTTTATGAACATTTGTTGGCTTTTTAACAGAGTTCATTATGCAGAAATATGTCTCTTCTGCTCATTTTAGAGTTTGGACATTAGACTTAATTGATTCATAAGAAGGCGACATGAGTAATAGTAAGTTATGCACATTAATAACAGCCTAAGGTGAGCTTTGTTCTGCTAAATTAATAAATGAATTGTAACAGAAATGGACCAATTACCAGCAGAAATAGAACAGAATTTCTTTGTAGACAAGGTATAAATAAATATTATCAATTTAGATTACTTTTAAATTTTATTGAAACAAAAAAGCAAGTGGAGAAGACTTATGGAAGTTTCAACATGAGAAATCGGAACGGTTAACTTCTCCATAACAGCAACTGTTCTAAATTAATGGAGTATAACTGTATGTAGGCAAGGGAAGGACTTTTCTCTTGAAGAAAGAAGTATCATCCTTAGATGCACCACTGGAAAAAAAACCAAAAAACGCTTTAAAAGACATCTCTGCAAGGGAAATGAGTTGCTTTTGCTCTGCTGTTTGGAGTGCCTACTCAAAATTTCTTCTTATATGCTCCTGTAATTTGTGCCGTGATGCAGCTTCTTTTCACTGCAAGTAAGATGTGCATGTAAATGTTGTTGTCCAGGTGTCACTGAGCTGTTGTACAAGTGCATAGGCTTGTCCCTGGTCCTGTGAATGTCAGCCATCCTGTGGGGGCCGAGTCATCTAGTGCCGATGCTGTGAGATTCTGCTGTTGAGTCCCACCTGGCTGGTGTGATGTCAACTTGCAGACCCGTTTAAGTCTTTCTCCTCTTCTAGAGAACATTGTAGACCTAGTCGTGTGTAGAGAGGGACTTTCCCATACATGGGAGAATTGGGAACTACGTCCTACCTGCTCTCTCTCTGCACGTAATAYGAAGTCTTTTGCACAGCACTCGGTGCGGTGTTGACTTGGCTCCGTTGATGAAGCTAATCAGTCCCAATCCCACTTGCAAGGTTTAAATGACTGTTTCACTTTGAAAACTAAAAGCAGGAGAAATGCTATTTCAGTTAAATGGTAGTTGCTCACTAAGATGTCAGAAATTTAGACCAGAAGTGTTCATTGTAAGAGTAGTTACTGGTTGCAGGAAAATAAGTTTTTGAGGAGAGAAAGAGTTTGTACGACTTGCTGGCAGCCTTATACAAGAGGAGTGTACTGCTGCTGTGTGTGTTCCCTGCAGATGTATGAGGAGCTCTTTTGCATAATTATGTCACAAAGGGTGTGTTGTGTGAAGGAATAGCCTCCAAAAAAATCCTTAATTATATTAAAATTTTATTCTAGCATTAACAGAAATCTTTTTGCAGTCCTTATGCTCACTATGCTCAGTGCTGTTTCCCAATCACTGTAGTATGGGTTGAAATACGAGTTAACTCATTTCAGCGGTCTGTTTGACATGGTAATGAAGATGGACAGATTCTGAGGTGAAGGCCTTTTGTACAGGAACGTCAGCAGACACATATGCCCACARCGTAGGCTGGTTTTTATATTAATATTTTTGCTCACAGGACTGTCAAGGTTAACTGTCTCCAGCAGATGTTTTACCAGGAGTGCTAAGTTCCTGATGCTGCTGGAAGGTTTTCATCTGAGATATGCAGCAGTGTGTTTCTCTGGCATTCACAATGTTATAGAACAATTTCCTTTCAGAGCAATGCTGCTAAAGGGAGAAAGAAATGCTAAAATAATGAAAGCATGTATCTTGAATATTTGAGGTTAGAAAGTTCTTTGAATAATCAAAGCAGCAAATAATTCAATCAAAAAAAGAGGGAAAAAACCCCTGAAAATACCAAACCCGCCCTGGTAACTATGTGACTGGATATACTGATTTCTCAAATGAGCCCAGAGTTTGAGCAGTGCCAGAACTATTTTGGCAGCTATGCAGAAATGGGCACCTCGGCTTCGGTTTGATTGTTCAGCTTGTGGTCTTCTGCCTGGGGCTTTGAAACATGGTCTTTATGTCCTCTTTTCTTCACTGATTCCTCTGCCTTAGAAATTAATTGGCTGGGTAAATCTGGACACTGAATCCATTTGAATGTACAGTAGTGAGGGAGTGAAGAGTGACCCACACAAGGACCTCATAAACTGAACTTTCCAGAATATGCATCATGAGGGGCTTTTTAGGGCAAAATGGACCTCACGGTTGTGTTCTATGCTAAGGACACTTATTTCTTCAGTGGAGGAAGGGCATTAGTACCTGTGGTGAGGAAAGAGCCACGAAGGGTAGTRGAAAATGCATATGTGTGGTTGAAAGGGCAAAATGGGGCACCTCTGCTCTCCCTTATGTCTGTCCCAGGAGTAACAAGCAGTTCCAGGCAGGTTTGTTAGTGACAGACTGAAGATGCTTCATAGCATTTCTAGTACAGTGATGAGCTAACTCTCTTTTTGGAAGAATCTGATTTTGCATCAGTGAATAACTGCTACGGGTGCAACCAATAGCTTTTAGACAGTAGATTTTTTTTTTTTTTTTTTTTTTTTTGGAGTAGGAGAGGGTGTCTTGCTCTATATGTAATTTCAGCATGTATCCAAGGTGGCCATTCTTTGATTGTGACCTACTGGCATTACAACTATTTAAAGAATACCAAGCAGTCTAATGGGCAAGTGGGAGAAGCACTAGAGAGATCTTCCAATCCCAGGGAAACCAGGGTGGTCATCATGTGAAATGGTTATTTGAAGAAAACTGCTAAAGTAAAGGTACTTCTAGCTTATCAAACTATTTCTGATAGAAAACAGAACTTGAAACAGCATTTTTTTATGTCCATCTCTCCTACATAGAAAGTCTACTTGTCATAAAACAATGGAAACTAGAATAAGCTTTTAATTTTTCTTAACGTCGATTATATTTGGGACAGATAGAATAAGGTGAAGAAAACAAAAAGAGATGCAAAAATGCATTTTTTTTAAATTCACTGTGTTTATATCTATTTGGCTTTCTATCAATAAAATATGTTTGTATGAATAACAGTTTTCTTACCCAGATTTTCAGTGACTTCAAAACAAATTGGCTACTAATAATGGGAATAGAATTTGGCAAATGACTACCCCAACTTGGCAATAACATTTGTTAAATCTGTCTTCTTTTCCTTTTTGCTATAATATAATAGAGCTAGTAATCTGAATATATTATCTCTTCAATGGAGAGTGATAACTACTATAATTATTAATGCAATGCCAGTCACTTAAACATGTGGTATTCAGTATGAATAATAGTCTTTCTTTTAAAACAATTTTCACTCCTACGGCAATAATTTCATTACTTACTTCATGTCATGTTATTATTAAATGGAGTATACCTAAATGCTCTTCAGAAAAGATATTGCTGACACTTTCAAATTAGTTTTAGGTCTAATTAAACTTCCACCATAACAGATCAGGCATTTGGGGATTTCCAAATTATTTTTTTTTTACATAGCAGATGAAGTGCCACTGGAACAGAGAGAGATAGAAACACAAACTGCTGTGACATGATATATTTGATCAATCACACGGAGCCTTTTTTCCTTGTGGAAATGTTAAATGCAGAGTGCCAAGTGTCTCAGGTCACAACTGAAAATTAAAAATGCGATATTGGAATGTGTCGCTGATCAGATGGGATGCCACAGAGGTTGATGAGGCAAAGTAAGAACATCTGACATGTTGAAGCCAATGGGAGTATTGGAATGGGTTAAAAGAGTAGGAGAAACCCTTTTTGTAAATTTGTGATATTACTCACTGTCTTCAAGCCCAGAGCCTGTTAAGTTTCCATTAGCAGGCAAGTAATGCAATTGGGTCCAAACACAGGAATACTGAATGCCTCCTGTTGATGTAGAGGTGAATGGTCTGGTCTTCCTGATACGCATTTTAAAATTAGTCTTAGGCCTGTGAAACGTGCCAAAAGAATACCAACCCCAGTGAAATTGCAGGAGGGGTCACATTATGATTCACATGTTTTATTTGCTTGTGCTCTGAATGCAGCATGACTTTCTGATTTCTGGTAGTTGTATTTTTTAGCTCTGGATCAGATGTATATACTGGGAACAAATTTGCTTTTTTCAACACTGAAATGTTTGAGAAGGAACCAGTTGAGGAGTGAAATTGTGGATCTAGCTGCATCCACAGCTCTGGAGTTAAGAAAAGTATCAACTGCTTGTCTTTATCCTACATGCAATGAATAAAGCTGCTATCATGTGAGACTTCCTTTATTCCAAAAGAAGAATTAAATGATATTCTGGCTTCTTGTTGCTGAAGTTCTCCAGGGCTTAGAACTGCGGTTTTCAAAGGAGAAAAATTACATGCCAAATTGTACTGCATGCCAATAATGTTTGAATTCATTAAACTGCTTTGTGATTCCTGGTTGACAGATGTCAATAGTCAAATATATATCACACATCTTGTAAATTGCTGTAAACTGGGCTTAATGAATACTGGTGTAGTTCAGTGGAGCCACTGTCGTTTATACCACAATAGAAGCTCACTTTTTTTCTTTACTGGATGTATCAGAAAGCTATTATTACTATTTCTTGATTTATTTCAGGATTTTTTTTTTCTGAGTATCACTATCCTTTATTAAGTAGGAGAAAAGCCTCAGTTTTGTATGCGAGAATTCCATGTCTTTACTTTTAATAAATATTCACATCCTTAGTTTTCTGCTTGCAGATCAGACATTGAAAAGTATTTGCTGCTTTTGACTATTCAGTGGAAAATTGGCTTGGGAGAATATTTTAATTTTGTGAGGGAAAAGGAAATTATTATTTTATATTACACCAAAATAAAGCGCATGAGAGGCAGTTGCTTAAGAGTTTGGCATGAGGTTATGCTGGGCATATCTGGACAGCTTTAGAAATTAATTTAACGTGGGATAGAAGTCAAAATGTAGTCCTGTTTATGGGACTGTGAAGAATTCTAGGTTTAGTATCAACTTCCTGTTAAATCTCACTGTCACAACTGATGGAAGTATTTCCTAGACTGATTAGGATTTTGATTTCATGCTCGCTCTTCTTATCTTGATAGTTCCTTGTATAATTTGATGATACAATAGGTCTTTTCCCATACCATTTATTTATTTTTTTTCTCCTAACTTATAGTTAGAAGTCTAATCCACATTTCATTTCCCTCTTGGCCCAGTCAAGAGCATGAAGGTCCTTCTAAGTCAGAGTCAAGCCAAAAGGCTTGTTTATTGGCTTCGTTATTTAGGCTAGAAGAAGAGCTGAGGTGATGACACACATACAAAAGATAATAAGTATTAGGTCATTAGTGGTACCAAGGAATTCCAGTAGAATCACAGAACTGTTGAGTTAGGGAGGGACTTCTGGAGATCGTCTAGTCCAACACCCTGCTCAGGCAGGGCCACCTAAAGCTGGTTGCTCAGCACTGCATCCAGTTGGGTTTTGAATATATCTTAAGGATGGAGACTCCACAACCTCTCTGGGCAACCTGTGCCAGTGCTTGACCATCCTTCCATGTTTTTCTTGCATTTAAACATCGTTTCCTGTATTCTGATCTGTGCCAGTTCCTCTTGTCCTGTGTCTGGGTGCATCTGAGAAGAGTCTGGCTCCTGTCTTTTTTCATTTCCASTGGTGCATGGCTCAGCTGGGTCAGCCCTAAACTTGGCTTGAATCATCATGATGTACCTGCATCACGCTGTTTGTATGGAGARGCTTAAAGCATTAAGATACAGATGATCTACATTTTTCTGAGACCATATGGGAAAACAGTATTCTTAGTATTCCATTTGGTGTGGTTTATTAGTGTTGCATTTTGATGAGTTTTCAGTATTTAGCATAAATTATTGCTCATTTGATTAAAAAAAAGAAACAAACATTGACTATACTGGAAGAAAGGTAAATTTCAGTTTCAGAGAAAACAGCACCTTCTTATTGCACTTATTCTGCTGTCTGTTAGAAGGAGTCTTTAGCTTAGTGAATAAAATAATATGCATTTATAAAACAATGTACTTCTACAGTGTCAGTTTTGTTGGCAGAAAAAACTGATAGCACCGAATGGGCCCTTAATAATGAGGGTCTAAATGATTGCATTGTCATTTACAGGTGAATTTACTGTTAAAAAATGTACAAGACAAGCAGCTGGTTTTAGTTTTCAGCCAGTGGGAGAATGGGGTATTTTACTTTTCAGCAAGGAAGAAATACAGCACAGAAAAGAAGTCCAGATGTTTACTGCACAACATGGGGAAGAATCTTATTAACCTCGTCTGCCATGCCAAAGGGTGAGACCATTTTTCTCAGTTAAAACTTGTGTAGCCTTCATGGGTTCATAATTGCCTACTCTCTGAGCAATGCATGTGAGATCTCCTGTTTCGCAGCGGCAAACATTTCAATAAATCTCCATGAGCTATGAGCATAGCACACTAGCGATAGAAGCTCAGCTTGGATTAATAAGAACTCCTTGTGTTTATAGTTTCTTTAGTGCTGAGACGTTTCCCCGTTACGTAGAAAATTTTAACGATTTGAAGCAGACTGGACTCAGAGACTCCAAGTGGCTGTTGCCAAAACTCATGTCTCTTGATGTCTTGTGTTTGGTGTCCTCTGCGACCTTCAGAGTATCATATTGTCTGAACAGCTTTTTTGTGTGGCATTATTAACTCTGCCACTACTCTCCACCATTGTTCCTAAACTACTAAAACTGTGCTTGAAAGCTTATTTAGCTATCACAGTGCTACTTGTGGCCTCAAACAATTCAGGATGTGTCAGCGCTTTCATTGTAAGTCATGGTTTTCAGCATGTAACTATGCTAAATATGTTCTTTCTGCTCAGAAATATGATCGACAAGGTATGTTAGCAACAACATTTGATTTTAATTAATTTGTTTTAATGGAAAGCTCTTGAGAGTGAGAGAGATTGGCTTTGGCTTGGGTTCAAAGCCTGCACACTTCCAATGGGTTGCTGTGTTGCCTCACCCCAGCCAGCGGCCCCAGCCTTCCCAGCATCGTCTCTCCTCTGGAAGGCTTTGCATTACAGTGAAAGGATAAAAGGCTGCTATGAGGGCTTTCCTCCTCTGAGTGCTTAGGTTAAGAGCAACAGCCTTAGTTTCATCTGTACTAAATGTCAAATTTGAATCCAGTTTTGTGGAAAATAAAAAGTTCTGTCATTAAGACGTTTAAACACAAGGTTTGCTGATTTGGCCAGTTCATGTTCTCTGCTAAAATAAAAATATTTATTCATGAAATGGCTCTTCTACAGCTCCAACAGCATTATGAATAAAATTAATGTACTCCTTTTTCAGATAAGTAGAAATCATGGCTTGATTATTACTTAAAGAGGAAAAAGGAGAATTAGGTAGAAGATTAGTTTCCAGTATCATGGTCTGCTCATTTTAAGCCTGAAGATTTGTGTAGGGGAATAAGCCTTTGTATAAATAACTTTTTTGCTGCCCTAATGGGATATACGTGCCTTGAGGTGATTACTCCTTGAGAAGAACATGTACACTCAGGCTGTCCAAGAGTTAAGGCAACAGGACATTAGCTTCTGCAGTTGTCCTGCAAGAAGTCTGCAGACTTTGGCTGTGGAGGATAATTACAGTTCTTTTGGGAAGTAAAAAAATCCCCTCTCTTCAGCAGCTGTAGAATATATGATTAGGTATTATGGAGCATTGCCTTGGATTATAACCAGTCTGATTACTGAGCCTGAAAATCTGGTCCTTTAAACTGCCTGCTGTTTGATTATGCCTCTCTGTCTGGGATTACAGCAAATGGCCCCTAAGAGTAGAGGTACCAGAAGCGGACTGGAAGCTGCCCTTACGCTTCAAGATACACTCCCTTGTGGCTGGTCAGGACTGTATAAGCATATGTGTATGTGCTGAGGGGAGAATGAAAATTTTCTGTTTACAAAGAAATGTAAATAAAACTAGGCATTCCTTGAGTATCTGCTTATCTGGGAGTATTTGGGGGTCTTTCATGAAGAGGACAGCCATGAGTGGGAGTGCTTAAGGGTGGTAAAGGAAGGGTGGGTGCAAGGAGAAACTGTATATCCTTGTGTTCCTTTGTTTGACCACTGTTTTTATGCATTTCAGCTTTTTCATGGACTCTAATGGTAAAATTGATGTTGATGTAGGCTAGCTTAAGCTTTGCTGGAACTAGAACTCATGCTCTCCAACAACAAAGATGAAAAACTTGTTTAAGGTAGAGCTTGGTAAATTTACGGATGAAATTGGGTGACAAGGCTGCTAGAAATTGAACCAACTAGTATGAGTCCATGGGTGTCCAGCTTGGTGATATCCCCAAAGAAGATATGATTGGCGTTGACAGTATGAATCAAGCCCACAGCTTACTGGGATTGACCCCTGACCTTCCGTTGTATATCCTGTCTTCTTAGGGGTTTCTCTTTCTTTTTATTTTTTTTTTCTTTTTGAAGCATACAGGAGTGGCTGCAAGTAGGTAGGTAGGAGAAACTGGTGGGATCTGCTGACGCTATGAGAAGTACTGGTGTGTCGTTGATCTCTGGATGGTTCGTCAAGTTCACATGCTTAGACCTGTCACTGGTTTTACAGCTAGGGGAGGATTCTCACACAGGTTTGGAAGTCAGGAGTGGGTTGGTTGGTTTGTTATCATTTTAATTCCACTGCAGAATGGGATCTGGATCACTTCCATGGAGCTTTAGGTCTCTTCTATGACAGAAATGTAAGGTTTTTTTTGTTTGGGAAGGGGTTTGTTTTGTTTTAAATAGAGCGTTGTGAAGTGCTTATTAGCAGCAATGTGGGGCCACTGCTTTAAAAAATAAAATAAAAATCTATTGTCTACTTGCCTGCAATAGTAATACTTGCCTACTTGGCCTGTGAGGGACTAGGTTTGATGATGCTGGTAACATGTTCTGTTCCTGTGTTCCTGTGAATGGGGGCTGAGCAAGTGAGCCTGGCATTTCCAGCTTCTGAGTGTTTGATTTTATGACCTAATTAACATTTTTGATGTACTTCCTTAGGAGTGGAGTGTCTAATACAGAATATTGTTTTATGCAAATTGTTTTTTGAAAAATACTGAATAGAAAAATATCTCATTCTTTTCACTTATAAAAAAAGCAACTTTCACATGTAGGAAATATCTACAAAGATGATACAAAAGGTACGTTTTCCATCAGTGTGGAATATTTGTATTTTTCTTTTTGTATTTTACCTTTTTATATCGATGTATTTATCAGGCAGTAACAACTTTGAAAGATGAAGCATTTGCCTTAGATATAACACTTAAAGAAAATAAAATATAAAAGCAACACGCATCTGCTTCAACAGTTGTTTTATTAGCTACATTCCAGTCACTCATGAAATGTATCCCTCAAAAAATGTTTTTAGTTCTGAGGTGTATCTCTCTCAAAAAAGGTGGATATCTATAAAATAAATTGATTTAATATTCAGTCCTTTTTAAACGTTTGCAAATTTACTTTGTGCTGAGGTAGTGCACAAATATTGCACCTTCTCACTCAATAGTTCTTTTATTCAAATATATTAACAGATTTCTGTGTTTAATGAGAAATTTTGAACTTCTGTTGCCACTACATAGGCTGCAGCTGTTATGAAGAGTTGACTAATGATTGCTCTTTCATGTGCATCAGCAAAGGAATCGTTTACCCAAATGGTATTTATCAATTGTCTGTGAGCTATGGGAGTGTTTATCATATAAACACATTTTCTCTTTTCAAAAGAAATGAAAATGTGCTTCAAAATCTTCTGAATGGAGCACTGGTCCAGGCTGTGTTTGGAAATAAAGCTGCTGCCTTCAGAAAGTTTGGAATATTATCTAATTACCTACCTTACTGTCTAACTTCCAACTATAAAACTCCTGGAAACCGACATCTTTCACACTGTCAGAGGTATAGGAGGTGGCATCACAGTAGGTTTTGGGCTGAAAAAGAAGTGTGCTGTCATCTGACCTGAATTTACATGGGTTGTAATGCAGATGTCTTGGGAAGGGTCTCGAGGCTAGTCCTTCCTTGGTCCAGATCAGTCTGGACATTGATAGGATGACCAGTTTATTGAAAGTACTTGTTGTGGGCTTTTGTGTATGGATAGATATAGATAGTAAAGTGAGAAGTACAGTTTTCTCCTGTATTCCTTATACAATTGAAATTCTCATCAGAAGTAAGATGAAGATATTTAATTCTGTAAGTTTTGCAAACTAAAGGGTTGCTAAACTTTTCTTCTCAGCTTAAATTTCCTCCCATGGTTTTTATTTCTGACCTTACAATATTTATTCTCTTTTATTCTCTTTTAAAGAGACGCTTTCTTTAGTTGCATTTTGCTCTGCTGTCTGACATGAATTCTGCCCTTTTTAGCAGTGTTTCTGCCTGAATTGGAAAAAAAGAGAAAATTCTCCAACGTTCTTTGCCTGTTTTCCATGTGATATAATGCCTTTTGTGAGAGGCATTGGCAAGGAACTGAGGAGCAGAAAACTGTGAAATACATGAAAATCCTAAAAGCATCATATAAAAAGTTGAATGTCTAAATGTATAAAGCTCACACAGCATATCATCCTACTACATATTTAACAGTTTCTCCTGAGCAGTAGGCAGCTAGTGTTGGAAAGTTCATGAATATTTTATTCTGTGAGACAAAAAGTAACCATGTAGCAAACATACAAGACCTACATTTTTTATTTTGTTTATTCCTTTTTTTGGTTTTTGTTTTCATATGGGTGAATCAGCCTTTCATCTCCCACAAACCTTCTAAAATTATTCCCATCAACTTAGTAGTACTCATTACTGAGGGCAGACCTCACTAGCTGGAGGTTCCCCCAGTGAAGAACTGAGCTAAGCAGCAGGTCATGACTGTTTCTTTAGTCTTGGGGCAGTTTATGGAGAAAAAAAGAAAAAGGGAGTTCTGAAATGATACTGCTGAGTGTCAAAATTAAAATATAGTTTGAACCCTTTCTGCTGCTGGGAACTGTAATGTTCTGTAACCTTCTGAACTGAGGACAGAAGCAGAAACCTGGGATGTTGGCAAATGGACTTTTTGACAGAGCAACTAGCTGAAGAGAAACCAGCCATCCTATATGAGATGTTTGTCCTAGTTCTGGAAGTCAGGCTGTTGTAGTTCTGCTAGAGTAAAGATGGAAGATTTACAGGTAGAAATAATACATTTTCTTAGATCAGAAGGCAAGGATGGAAGAAATAGGCAAGCCTTTGGCTGTGTAAGCCCTTGTTCAGATGAGAAACAGAAAAAACAGAGGTAATACAGGTTGAAGACAGTTACTGTGAATTTAATTATATAGATCATCTGGACAACTCRGAGGAAAGGATTCTTCCTACCTGTGGTGCAGAGCACACTGTTGTAATGGATCACATTGTTTGATCTGGAGGAGGCAAGCCTTAGGCTGGTAAAAATTGCTGATATACAGATTTTCCTTCAAGTCCACAGGTATGTTAGGGGGAATGCACGATCATTTTTGTCTGGACAATTATTTTGTCACCATGCTGGAATTTCTTTTACTACTTGTTGACGGGCATCTGTTCAAATTATTACAATGCAGTTTTTAAATATTGTTTTATGGCTTTTTTCCCCCCAAGGACTCTTGAGAGCTTCTGTTGCTCTCTGCCCTCATTTTTTTTTTTTAAGTGCCTTCCTTCCTCCCTCCTTTCCTTCCTTCCTCCCCTCCCTTCCCTCCCCTTCCCTCTCCWYCCTTTCCTTCCCTCCCTTCCCTTCCCTTCCCTCCCTTCCCTTCCTTATCATAAATCTGCTTAGCTTACATCTCACTCTCATTTTTCTATGTTAATCAGAGAGTTCTCTTTTCTGTGGCAAGATGTCAGGAAAGTTAACTGAACATGCCAGTACAAGTTCCCCAGATGTCATATCACATGCATGGTATCTAGAACAGAAGTAAAGAAATTATCTGTATGCATTGTAGTTGGAGGCAGTGGAAAGGAAAGCCTTCAGCAGCTGCCAACATTTATTTAGTACAGATGCTGAAACCAGGCAATCATTCTGCAGCTGTAGTTCTGAGGTGGCCAGGAGATCTTCTGTAAAGGGCCAGCAACTGAATAACTGTCTTTTTTAAAAAATGGAAATGCTAGTAACTGGTAATCAAGTTCCAAAATGGTCCCTTGGAGCAGAACACAGATGCAGTAGGACAGCCAAGAGCACCTGAGCAGTTCATGGCTGGTGGAAGGGGGCAGAAACCAAAGGAAAAGAGACAGTTTACACCAGCTGAAGATTTGTCATAAGTCTGTGTATTATTTCTGTTAATCCTAAAATGTACAATAGTATTCTATGTGTGTTATTCCTGTAAATCGGAAGAAGAGATAAGCCAAAACACGTAGAAAACATGTACAATATCCATAGCTCCTCATTTGAAACTGAGAATTTGAAACACTATTTACTTAAGAAAAGTTCAGGGTAGTTTGTGACTTGTGTGTAATAAAATGTGTATGTTTACACATACAGCAGCTGGAGGAGAGGAGAGAAGAGAATGTTTTGTCACAGCCTGTTGAAGAGATAATATATTGTTGAACTGAATTAGGAGCAGGAAACGCATTGAGTCTCCTGCCYTTCTTCCAATTGACATGGTCTAAAAAGAAGGCTGTACAAATGAGTCTGGGCTTGCCTCCCTTGAAGAGACTTTTGCTTCACAGATCTATCAATAAAGATGAGCATTGATTGCACTTACAAAGATGTAAAGTTACTACATATTCCCATTTGCACTCTTCCTTTTTTTTGTTTTTTTTGTTCATACCTTTCTTGCAAGGGGGGTCATGAGGATTAAATGCTGTGGCATAGTATCACAAGATGTGCTGGGACTCCCCGAGTCCTTCTTCAGTTTTTCAAGTCCTGATCGCTTTTCTTTTTGGATGTAAGCTTGAAATTATTGCAAATCTTCAAAGCCTTTAGGCTTTTCTCTCAGCATATGTTTATACCAATAGAGTACCACTGAGTATTACTTCATTACATTCATGCCCCCTAATCAACAGTGACTCTGAAGGTAAAACAGATGGAATTTGTTTGCTTATGAATTATGCAAAATTATTAAGTTCCTGTGTTTCGGTGGGCAAATGAGCTAATGGCTATGTAGGTGGGCTGGGTACTACACAGTGTGTAGCTGCGTAGATGGACTACAATTGCTTCAATCCTCTAACTGTGCTTTCAAGTACACCTGTTCTCCATTGTGGTTTTCAGCTGGAAAATCTGCCATCTGGAATCAGATCAGGTTTTGAATGAAAAAAATGAATGGCTATAAATTTAAGTCAAAACACTTTTTTCTCAGCTAAAAGAATGCACTTTTTCATGGAACTTGATAACGCAAACTACTATTTATCGAGAAATATAAGCATAATTAGAAAGTAAAGAGTTTCATATTGCATGCTAATAGATGATGAAAGCTGCAAATGAGGGAAATATGTGAAGTGTATTGGCACCACTTTAAACTTTGCAGATTGCATTTAACCAGAACCTGATTTGGCTTGAAATGGCTGTTTGTTGAAGTTCCATTTTTTATGTTCTGAGAGACAGAATATAAAGCTCCAATGACTCTTTTTTGATTTAAAGGGATTGAACTGGAAAAGATAGGAAGCAGCAGATGACAGGTGTGGTATTTGGCCGTTGCCTAACTTTATTTACATTATTCACAGACAGGAGATGGGCTTCTTGTCTTACTTTTTTTTTGTAGCTGGACAAAATTTGATGGAAGATTCTTTAAAAAATCAACTTCCATTTTGGTTTTGAAAGACACTGCGCCAACCCAGTTTTATAATACTAGCCCAAAAGCACAGGAAACTATATTGCAGGGTATCTGGTAGTGTAGGAAAAGGCAATAATTAAGGGAGAATTAATCTTTTAAATTACTTTGAGTCTTCTTGTAAGCATGAAGAGTTTGTGGCTATGTAGGTGACTTACTAAAAAGAACCAATATGTAAAGAAAAATAGGAATAGTACATATTAACAAATTAATGTTTAGTGGTTAATTAATTTTATAGCTCAGTTCCTCTTCTTCTTGGTATGGAAGAGTCAAATCTAAAAAGATGAGCGAAAGTATGCCTTTATATACACTGGTGCCAGTGCATTGACCTCAGTGTGATTGCAGAGCTGTAACAAATGCTGAAATGTGGCTGTTAAGAGGGAGCCTGAATAACAAACAGTTTCCTCCTCTGGTAAAGACAAAGGCAGATCCTCTTTCCTGCAAACGTCAAAGATGACATTACAGCTACCTGTGTGTTAGCACCAGGATGGAGGTTATTATGACCAAAGGATACTAGCCGCAAGGAGGAATTATTTATCCATTTGTCATTCAGGTCTTCCAAAATGCTTTTGGAAGGTATTTAGAGCTAAGATGAAAAACTTTGCTTTGAAATGATGTAAGGACGCTTACGCATTTTTTTTCCTATGGGACTGGTAAGCTGTAGGAGAGGACAAGTAACAAGCAGCTTGGGGAAAAGTGGTAACACTAAGCCACTCTGGTAGCTTCCAAAACAGTCAAGGATATCTCTTCCCTAACTCTACCGTCACTACTTTGTGGTGATTACTCTTTCCTCTTGCTATTTTTATGCCAGGGAGAGTGTTTTTAAATGTTGATTTTGGTGGTTTGAAAACATTTTTTTTTTTTCCCCCCCCCTTCAGAAGGGGAGTGTTTGACTGCTGATACTGCATGATGCATAAATGATAAGCACTGATGACAGCTGCTCACTCACATTTGTCATCATTATGTAAACCGCCGTCTGTCAGAAATGGGCACCATCCAAATAAAGAGCAGAAGAGCTCTGCTGAATATCAGCCGCTAGGCTGGGCTGAGCTATGGCAGGGCTGGAAAGATTGTCTGGTCGTAGACACAGCTTCTTCCTTTTGCATTTGTTGTAGCGATTGGCTTTCAGACAAAATCAGTGTGCCTTGGCTGGGCGGCATGCATGCCTTGCTTCTGGTACTGTGCTCCCAAATAAACATTCAACAGCGAAGACCTAAGCTAATGATGTAAATTGTTTCAAACATTGCCACTGACGGTGGTGGCTTTTATATCGTGTTCACTGTGAACGGCAGTGCTGTATTTGGGAGAAAAGTTGGACTACCTGGTTATTGCTTTTCCAACAATACAGCTCTAAAATTCTGCAACTGACAGGCTTGGAAATAAGTAATGAAAGACTACTGTGGCCAGAATAGAAGGAAAAGAGTAATGACTAATCTGAAACAGGATGACAGAACTGTTTTCTGCTTTGCAATATAGCGTAGTTTGGAAACATTTCTCTGAAGATACAGTATTTTTGTCCAGTTAGTAAGAGATTATGTTTGAGAAAATTCCAGTTAAATATATTAAAAACACCTAATGATAGTTACAAGTTGCTGTACAACCTTTTTGCTGTTCAGGTGCTTTTTTGCAAGTTTATCTCCTTATTTTTATGTTATAGCTAAGTTAGGAGTAGTCTACACCCAGCAGGGTAATATTCCACATTGGCCAGTATATACTAATACTGTAGTGATCTCCAGCTGAGACAGCTCCTACAGCAAAAGGGATTTGTCTTGTTCACTGTATGTTTTGTTCAGACTTTATGTTGCTGTAATGTTCAAAATTTTCAGTCAGAATTATTGATAGACTGTGAGTCTTGATTAAAAAAAAACTTGAAACTTCCATTTTTTTTTTTTTTAATTTCCTCATGTCCTGTAAATCAGAGAGTCATCACAGAATGATGATGCCTCCCTCAGCGGTGCTGCAGCGCAGTGCATGAACAGGGCAGGAGACAGGTAAGGGCTAAATTTTGTGTACTCTGGAGGTTTACCTCTCCGTGTTGACAGTGACGCAATATCCTGCTCTTGATCACAGGCCATTTAAAATGTGATTAGTGAATTTAGTCAAAATTTGAATATAAATAGAAAATAACCATCCATATAAAAATATTTGTTGTGTGCGATTTTTCCCCTGGAGTAATAAATTAGCCAGTAACAGGTTTCATGCAGTTTTGTGATGTTTTTTAGCTACTGTGCCACACTGTACTTTAGAAAAAAATTAACTCTTCAGTTTTATGAAGAGTAGAAGAACCTTTATTTGAACAGTTTGTGGCCAGATGTCCYAGATGATGGGTGCAGGAAACAGTAACTTTAATTTTTAATGTGTTTTTAGCCTAACTTCATCAAATACTCAACTTATCAGAATGAAAAATGTTTTTCATTGCAGTTTATGCTTGATCTCAGTTACCTGAGATTGCAGATTTTCCGTGAAGGAGTTTGGAAGTACAAGGCCCTCTGGAGCAGAACTGAAGGAATGTTTCGTTATAGTGCACAAAATCCGGTAGTTCCCAGTATCGACACACAGCAATTCCAGTCTGTACGCTGCAGTCAGTTCTGTACCACACACCAGCAAACAGCTACAGATTTTTCCCCAAGCCTGGACTCCTCCTTAATCTTCTCTCTGTTTTTAACAGTGACATGAAGTCTTCCCTGTTCACTGCTGCATTATTTATGTTTTGCTGCCAAGCCTTTCTTCTGGTTCTTCTTAATCCACTTAGAAAATCTACTTTTTTCATCTTTTGCCTTCACTAGGAGGTAGAAGGCTAGAAGTCAGCTATGTTTTCTTTCACTATGCTTTCTGCAAACCTCTTTTACTSCTTTCCAAACTCAAGAAATCAGCTTCAGGCATAAAGGCCACCTGTATTTTTGTCTGTTGATGACTTGACTGGGGCACTAACTGATCTACACCATCATATTGGGTGTGATGCATTTTTACGTAGTCTATGGCTATTGTATCTATTCAGTAATGCCTATGCTTTGCAGTCTTTTTAGTCGTGCTAGCTTGGGGCTTAAGTTCATGCTCAGCCTCAAATTCTGTGTTGTTTTTGCTTATTCAGTTTGTTTCAAGGGATGTAGTCCTCTTACTGTGACATGAGAAAAAAGCCAGACTCCTAGTGGTTTTCCCTGGTTGGCACTGTGTTTGTCTGCTTCATGGAGAACCTTCAACCAAACCACAAGCACAATGATTCAGACTTTGTAAGATCTTCAGAAACTGTCCAGAGTATTTCTAGCCTGTTCAAAGCCTTTTTCACTTGCTATTTGCAAGGGATTTAGGATAAAAAGGTGGAAGAAACAGCTGAAATACACATGTGAACTATTTGTCATCTGCTAATGTAGTTAGCTGTCCTTGTGTGACAGATATGCAAATACCTTCACTCCAAGTGACTTTGTCACATTTATAGTTAGGAAAAAATTATATTTCCAGTACTTTTCCAGTATTTAAAATGAACCAATAGTGTTTATTCTGTTCCAACACTTACAGTGGAGCAGCTTCTTCTTTTGTGTTGAGTTTATTTGTTTTGTTCGTATTCTTTTCGCTCTTAATTTTCACCAGTGAACTGATTCATAGGATTTGTTAAATCTTTCTGTAATGTGGCACATTTGGTCTGATTCTAAGAAATTTTTAATCATGCATTGGCTGCTGAGATAAAATAAGCAAGGGGAAAAATGGAAAACTGCTTTGCAGAAATGAACCTTATTACAGCTTTGAGGAAATGACACTGTAATTAAAGCTGAGACAGACATTTTATTCAAATCCCTTCTCTTCAGCTGTGCATAGCATATTGAAAATAATGTTGTGATAATTTATCATATTTAAACTCTTTAATGGACAATTTGTAGAGAGAACTTGTACTTAATTCTGAGAGTGAAAATAGAGTGTTTCTGCTTCATATATTCAGACTTCTGTGAATTTTTGCACAAAGTAACTTGGAAACTGACTTTAAACTTCTATTTTGTGTCAAAGTCCATGTATACTATTTCCATGGATGTTCCTATATGGCGGAATTCTGTCTTTTCCTCTCAAGAGCCAGAAAATTTGAGTTTGGATTTTGACATTAATACATGTGATGTTCTGTAATGATTAATGATTTATTTTTGCAAGAGTAGAAGTGGAAAGGGAGCAAACAGAAAGAAAAAAAAAATATGGATACAATTGACTAGGTTTCAAGTTTTTGCATTGCACCTGTGACATCTGGAGACCTTCCAGGTATGGGAATTTGGAGGGGAAAAAAAAGAAAGGAAAAAAAAAGAATATGAGTAAATATGAGCATACTTGCTCTCATTTCCTCCCATCTCAGCCTATTGAGCTGGAAAAGTCATGAGGTCACTCATTTTTGTTTAGTTTGCCAGCATGGGAATACCTGGAAAGAAGAGTTGCTGTCTTCTTTCTTTCCTTTGCAATTCAGTTCCAGTAAGTCAATTACATGTAAATTCTTACTCTCACAGCTTCTCCATCCCTCTCTTAAAAACAGCAATATATATTTTTCAATTAGAAAAAAAAATATAGAAAAGACAGACAAAATATAGAATAGAAGATTTGAAGACTGACCCGGACATGTTCCATAATTAGCTCTTCCCCTTGTTTTGGTCAACAATGCCTCAATTTTTTTCCGTCTTTTCTTATTGCAACCTTTTTTAATGCCGCCTTTTCATTTACCAGCAAAGATGATAGTTTCTCCGAACACAGAGAATCAGTTCAGTTTCTATGAACACAGCGAGAATCAAAGAAACCTGTAGTTGTAACCTGCAGTTGTATCACCTGTTATTTTTCATTACAAATCCCTTTTTTTTAGTTGCTTATATTTTTGTCAAAATCACTCCATAGCAGCATGTACTAAACTATTTACAGTGCACAGAAGGGGAAGTTTATCAAGCAGATCCCTTTCCCTAGCAAAGGGGAACTGTATTTTGAAAGGCTTATGCTTGAATGAGAAGTGCATGAAATGTGCATGAAATACAACAAATTTCATGTATACACACAAAAAATACACAATAGTTGCAAAGATGCAAATATAAATCTTTGAGGAATCTATTTTTTTTTTAAGAAGTGTAAATTTTGTGGTGGTAAGTAAGAGGTTGCTATTTTTAGACAGCAAAAGTAACAAATACTATTTTCAGCGTCCTTTGTTGGTGTAGGGTCAGGGTTCCCAACTATGGAAAGCATATAACTAGTGGTATGAAACCCTCTTCAAAGTGGCTTGTAAAAGGTGCCTAAGCAGATAAGTGGTATCTCATACTAATATTGAAAACCTTTGATACAAGCCGTGTAGGCTGAACTAAAATCCTTTCACTTGAAGGGTAACTTTCTGCCCTGTCTCTGAATCCATACAGAGGGTTTAACTACAAGCTTTTGACTGTGAAAATTCATGGTATATTGCCAAGTAGTATAGGTAAAATAGGGAAAGAACCTTTTTTTCCTGTGGCAAACTTTTATTTTTTTTAAAATTTATTTTTGTTAGCAGCAGGAAATATGGCAAAACAACTACCAGAAAATACTACACAGCTAAAGATATCAACTGTGAGGAACACTTTCCTAACAAATCTACTCTCTGCTTCAGCTTTAATCCCCTCTTGCAAGAATATTTTCACAGATGCTTTTCAAGGAGAGCTTCCCCAGTACAGGTGCTGAGCCGGAGAGGAAGGCTGRCCACGTACCTGACTGGCAACTCTTAACAAGCTCAGATTAGCGAAAGGGTGAGCTCTTGTCATCATCTTGATCTATAAGACGAAATTTGTTCGAGCTCAACAGGTTGTTCTAAAAAAGCCTATGCATAGCAGCAGATAACTTGTTTTCAATTTTCAGTGTTGGAGATGCACTGAGATTTCTAAGATCATTCAGGGATAACTATTAATAGCACCATGCACAAAGAAGGTCTGTAATGCTTCAAAGGGATGCACAAAGCCTAGGGGGATGCTCAGACCTACTGCTGTGTCTGACTGCAGAAGAAAGTCACAAGGCTTGCACACTTCAAAAGTCAGGACATGCAAAAAGTTCAAACAGSCCACGCAAATTCACCTCCTCCCTTCTGCTTGTTCATTACAGTGCACATAATTGCTCAATCAGTTTTATTTCTTCAGGGCATTTCCTTTAGCAGTTAAAAGATTTGATGATGTAAGTATGAATGAAGTTCTTAAATAATGTTTATTGGTATAGAGCTTTTTAGCCAAATAGAAATGCAAGCCTTTTGTTTTATTGCTGCTGCTTTGCCTTTACAATCCATGTCTTTTCTGACCATGGCCTTGTCTATTAAAGGTCTCTCTTGTCTATCAAAGCAAGCCTCTGTTCTCAAATGCCTATATGGTACATAATTTACGGGTGTTTTGGTCTATGGGTAGCATTTTTACGTGCTACCATAGCTGAAAGAAAAATTACACATAAACAGTACCCTGTCTGTCAATATTTAAATATAATCTATTAAAAAGCTTTTATTTTCATACAGAAAAGAAACATATTTCTTTAGAAACGTAGTGCTAAGTTGTAGGGATGGAGTCGTAACTCCATGTGTCATGGTCCTCCAGTCCAACAAAATGACTCTGGCACGATGCAGATGCTTATGGGTTTAAACCCAGCATAGTTTAAGCCCTCTCTGGAGCGTATGAGGTGAGGTGAAAATATACTAATCAGGACTATTATAGGTTTAAGTTGATGAGTATCAACTTTTTCTTTGTGTTATGGACGCTGAGGTACACGTAGCAGTTAGAGCAGCTATGTCCTGCAATGGCTGATGTAATATGCCCTTTACCTTGTCTAAGGCACTAGCAAGGCTGCAATTAAGCCTTTGTATTATTATTATTATTAAATAATAATAATCTGATTTCTGTGTTTTCAGTGAAAACACCCAGCCTCATTTAATACACAGGCCAACCTTTGCCCTTAGTTTCAGTGGTGTCAATCCACATGTAGAAGTGTTCTGGATTTGAAGACTAAGGTCTCTTTTCTCTAACAAAATAAAATTAATCCATTATTAAATGTGACCTCAAAAAGAGGGAATGTACCGCACTGTCTTTGTCCATATAGAGTCAGGTAGCTTCAATGTAATGGCTTCAAATAGGTGCTTTTGGACATTTACATTTCTTGCAGAGTACTTTATGTAAAGTGAAAGGCAATAAACTGGTTAAAATTATTACTGTAAAGGATTTTTATGATAAGGTGAAATAGTCTAAACAAATTTATAGTGACTGAATAGATTTTTAGGCATAAGTGGCAGGTGAAATTTGATAGATTTGACATGTACTAATTGCCTCCAGCACTAGCTATTGCTGACTAACCAGTTAGCAAAGACATACAGTAATGTCAAATCTACGAATACAAGCTATATTAAAATACTTGAAATTATGTTCACGAACTATTCTTTTCCCCTGCACACTGAGCCAATTTAGTTCCAATGCCTTTATCACTGAATTGTCAGGTTTTGATGAGAGTACTGCACTTTCAGGCTCATTTTTTTTTTCATCAAATAGTTGTGTTGTTTTTTTCCTGTCTCCCAAAACAGAGAAATGCTAAAGCTAGTGGTGAATTGGAATGTTAACAGTGAATGGGAGATAAGGCAGAACATTTTGAAAATTCTGGAATTTATATTTATGAAAAATTATTTTAGTGGAAAAAGGAAATGACTAATAATTAAAGCAAAGAAATAAGAGTCAGGCATGGTCTTTATTTCCAGCTCTGGCAGAAGCTTTAGGAAGTGATTTAATGTCTTTATTTCCGTGTCTGTAAAATGGCGTGATAAAGGTGTACAGAAAAGCTAAGCTAATTTAAGGCTGCAAAGTGTTAAGAGACCTGTGGATGTGTCAGAAGGAAACAACTGCAACTTATTTCAATATGAGCATTTACCTTATTTAAATTAACTTGATTACCATGCTAATTAAGTTTTTATCTAGAGCATAAATCACACTATTGAGTAGCTCGTATATCAGTAATAACTTAAAAAAATGGTGGAAGAGGTGGAAATGAATCTCATTTTCATGTCATACAACAGAGACCGCTTTGATTGATAGTCTGTTTAGTTTATTCCAAGTCTGAAATAATTTTGAATTTCTACCATGAATATGCAACAACAATAAATTTCAGGCATTATCTAAAGGAGAGGAGTAATCATAGATCTTCAAATAAAGCAAAATCTGGAAATCCTGATTACTTGAACTCAAAAAGCTTATTGGGAAACCCCTGAGTTCAACTAACTTGCACAGGTTTGTCCTTCTGTCCCTTCCTGGCCATCCTACCTATTTGATTTTGGAAATSCTTTCAGAGTTCTCTAGAGGTCCTATTGTTTGGGGAGTAGCGAACTGAAGTTCTTTGGAGGTACTTTGGTTGATATGGTTGAAACAAAGTGTTTGGCTTTGAAATTTGAATCTGGTTTAATTTCACATTAGAGTGTGAGATGGAAAGTAAATACTCTTTAATAGAACTGTTTTCAATTAATTAATTTTTCTATTGAAAAACGACTTTATGTTTTAAAATATCCATCCCATTAAGACTGAGCATACTATTGTTTTTTATTTACTCTGAATTAGAACATTTATTGTCCCACRGTGAAATATTTCAGAGCCAGTCTGTGCAAATGAAACAAACAGCTAAAAATAAGTCAATAATGAATTAATGAGATGCATGTTACTTACTAAAGTGTCTCTAAGGSTGTATTGCCTTAGTGAAAAGAAAATGAAATGTTGCATATATTTTCCTGGTGTAAAATCAGCCAGTAGGAAGATACTGTCTTTGCCGTGAGTAACCTTCCAGAGAACAATACAAAGGAGAAAAATTTGAAGCCAAATTGSTTCTTCATCTAGGAAAAAATACTGRAAGTATCAGGATTATCCTTCTTCTAATTAAATGATGAGCTTTTATTGAGTTAGGCAAATACTGTATATTTGAAAATTTTATCCCTAACATATGGTTTATTATAGTTACTAATTTTGCTATGCTAAGAAATACAGATATGTAAGGCAGGTGAAAGGAGAAAGTTATTTGAGATCCAGAAGGAAACTCTTTTAACGTTTCTTTTCAAGTCTGCAAGAACCAGAGGTGATTGATTACAGGGTAATATATGAGAGAGGAATGAGCAACTTTTCAAAGTGCAGGCCTTCTGAATACAAAATCCCTGTGTAGATTTCAAGAAGAGATAGTAACCAAATTGGTTCCACCTTTTGATAATCTGCCTTTATATGAAAAAGGAAGTCTTCCTCATCCCTGGCAGTAACTTTGAATGAGTTTTAGGTTATATGATCCACACCCCTTACAATGTATAGAATAGGAATGAATCAGTACAGTGAATTGGCCCAGCCTCATGGTGATAAGCAGGGTGAATTGTGCCAATCTTTTTGAATGTCAGATCTAGGGTTTTGAGCCAGTAATGTCAGTCCTTCACAAGGCATTCCTACATGTCTATAGTTTATTATGTCTCAACATTGTCAGCTCTTAAAGGAAAAAATGATCAAGTGTATCTAAGGCTTTTCCCTAGCCCTTTGTTTTATTAACGTCTTACATGCTTTGCTTGTTGGTTCTTAGAGTTTTTGCATTGCAACTTCAAAAGCTATTTCAGTGTACTGGCCACATAAAGCAATTGCTTAATAGGTGCAAAAAGCTGTCTCATCAGAGCTAAGTTGCTCACTGCAACTAAGACAGTATCAAATAAAAGATTCACAGTGTAGGTAATAGGCTAAAGATGGTGGTTTGTGTAGCTCTCTGGCTCAATAAATGTGCAATATTTCATTGTCTCTGTTCCTTCAACTCTTAGAACTGTGGATATGTGTTTCATTTATGTAAACAATAGTTGGACTAAATGATTTACTTTCTTCTCACGTCTTTAAAGCTAACCGTGCAAAAGAGGGAAATGTCTTAAAATTTGTACTAGAAGAATTTTAATTACCTAAACCCTAGCTTTAAAAATGTTTATTTCTGTCCTGTTTAGTAGTGACTTGACAATCATGGATATTTAATTTGGAGAAGAATCAAAACAAGTGAACTTCAGGTTGGTTTTTCAAAATGGGAGTTTGAAAAGCTGTAGATCCTGAAAGAAAAACAAGTATTATTTGCACATAAAGGCCTTTGTCTGCACATAAAGGTCTTTGTCTGACTAGAACAGTTTCTATTAGCTAGTAATATATGGTTTCTTATACCGAATTTCTTTTGAAAACAATTACTTAAGGGGAAAACCATGCAAGTTAAAATGCTTTGTAGAGACCCTGTCCTTAAAAATGGTAGTTCTGAAGTGTAGGTGAAACCACGCTGATTTTCTATTGTGCTGCATAAAACTGTAGAAGACTATCCAGGCAGAAAGATTTGAAACACCATATGTACCATGTAGTGTGAATATGCACGGGAAGTTAGCTGAATGATACTCTAAACTCATAGGCAGTTGCCTATAGCCACATTTTATGATGTATCTCTAGAGAAATTCAGAAGAAATCCATCAGGGGAAGATTTTCAGCATTCTCATAAAGTGTTTTTTTCTTTTTTTCCCTACTGTTTAAACACAAAAATTAAGACAGGCAGATATCTGGGTGACAGCTGTTGGAAATAGAATGCAAAAATCTTTTATGAATGGGAGTGGGGTTATTCTTAGCAATTTATGTCAGGCTTGTAAAACATCTTTCGCCTACTCATCCAGAACTATAATAACAGATTCACACTGAGCTTGAAAGACAACAGGACTTTCAATTATCTTTCTTCCTTTTTGTTCCTAATGGATTGAACAGCACCATGACCCTAGCTTAATAAACAGGTTAATTGCCTGTGCTGGAGAACCAGTGATTTCACTGTGTTTCTATTAGCTTCATGGGGAAACAGGATTTGTCAGGCTTTTTAAGGTTCCAGCAACCTGGCTTCTAGTGGGAGTTACCAGCTCTCCTGGATTCTTCGGTGTGAAGATTCATGTTAGGAAATAAACTGAAATACATACTGAATTGTTCATGGTACCTCTGAAACCCATGAAACCTTTCAGAAAGAACTTCCCCAAGAAAAAAGTCCTCTGCTCGCATTGAGTAGGGTCCCAGTAGAGGCCCGTACAGGACCTCGTTTAGTTGTGCTTAACCAGTAGGCCAAGCATAAACAGGCTTAGTCTGWACTTGAGTGGAAAACAATGTTTAATCAGGTAGATGAAAGTCTGAAGAACCTTACTGATTTCAATCATGCTTCCCAGAAAACAAAATAAGCTGATTTTTGTCCTTAAGACCTTCTGATAGTTCATGTTCTACCCTCATTGCAACTTCCAGGAGCTATCCCTGAAGCTCTACACTTGTTTATTTGGCAGAGGCAGGTATGTTCATTGGAATATCACATGCATAAACCTCTTGTAAATCTCTTCATGATAATGGTGGTGTGTTCTAATGATGATAATGCACATACACACAGGTTAAAAACATAATTAAGAAAAGCTGAAAGTTGTCTTGTAGATTTTTAACTCCTAATTTCTCATTTTACATGGCTTGTGGTTGGGGACCATGCARAATTACTTCCTAGAGTGGGATAAATTGTCTAACATTCTGCATGCAGGTCACTGGTATGTGTTACTCTTCGTACTTAGCCTGCAATATGTGACTGACAGGGTAATACAGACTTAGAATAACTGGTGGTGGAAACAGTCAATGAGTATACCATTCTTTTTGCCTAGCCTAATCTATCTAAACATTATTTGTCTGCATTTAGCTAGTGTCACTGCACTTTCACCGTAATCAGTGAAAAGGGTTACCATAGGATAAGACGGATCACTCTCCTGAGATACCCATCTCTCTCCATAGACTATAGAAGATTAATTCTACTCTTGGTTCCTCATCCAGCATATTGCTTTCGTGAAGGCACCCCTGGTTAAGAATGATGTTTGGCAAAAGTGTTTGTGTTTGTCCCAACTTCTTGAATTTTCTCCTGTATTATGCGCAGCCAGGTCTATATTCAAACAGCTAAGGGGATATATTAGCCTTACCTGGGATTATACTGTGAAAAATATATCTGCTTTCCTACTCCTGTTTTGGTTTGAGCTCGGCTGTTGGGGTACTTCAGGCTCTTTGACCCCCCCCAGCATACCCCTACCTGCAGACCTGTCCAGGCTAGGTGGTCAGTCACTCTTCTGGTGTGTGCGTGACTCCTCAGCTGGAAGAGCTCAACATGTTTTCCACCTGAGGTGTAGGCCCTGTTCTTTCAAAATGAAGCCTATCTGCAGCAAGTAGGCTTTTTCCAGTTGCTTCTCAGCTGCCTGTTCTCCACACTAGTTATCTGCTAGATCCTTAGTTATCTGCTATCATTCCAGCCTCTGCTAAAGCCCCTCTTCAGGCACTTCCCTTCATCTTTGTTTAACACTATTTATTTGCTCTCTCTTCTCCTCTTGTAACTGCATTGTTCATATAACGTACAACATTACAAACATTTTACAGATCATGGGTGCTCCTAAGGTAAGTGTAGTGCTACTGCACTTCTGGGTACTGCAAAAAAATACCAAAATCCTTGATTTTCTTTTTTGTTTTTCTTTAGTGGCTTTTCTTGTAGCAAGAGCCTTTCAGCAGGTTTACTTTTTTTTTCCTTGAGGAGAACAAGAAAACTCTTTTAAAATATATGAACATTGGGATTCTGAAGAAGCTGAAATTACTGCTGCAGAGGAAAAGGGGGGGTTTGCATGCTGGGAGTATGATAATTACAGCTGTGGGCAACATTTAAATAATTCTTCCTGGCGAGCTGGGTGGTTGCCTCAGGCTATGTTGAGGCTGAACAATTTCTGCCTGAAGAGATCCTGGGTCTGCCAGATCCTCCCAGGACTCCCAGCTTTGCATGCTTGGCTTTCCTTCTCGGGGAAACCTTCTGGAGGAGGGAAGAGAGGGAACTCTGGGTCTTAACCACAGCACAGTTTCAGGACAAGTCAAAACAAATTCCTGGACCCATGAGCTCAGAAAAACTCCCAGCTCCAAGTTCAGCCACAGCTTTAATGTGCAGGAGCGTTTTAATCAGATGGAGGAGAGTTCTTCTTTAATACACCATTAAGCCTATAAACCAAACTAGACTACTTTTTTTTCTTCTGAAAAAAGTTTTAATTAGGATTTACTTTTATGAAACTTTTCTGAGGGCTGATATTTAGCTGAACTGCAGTCTACTGAGAAAGGGGATAACTGAATGCTCTCTTAAAGTCCCTTATGCAAATGTTAATTGTCTACACTTGATAAGGACAATAAGTGCTGGAGGGGAGATGCTGCCTGCAACCCTTGTGTTAACAAACCTAATATTGACTAGAGCACAAGGAAGGTAACCCTTGGCTAAAGTTAGACTCAAAGTGAGATGTTGCCTGTAAAAATCTGAGCTTAAAGCAAAAACACATGATGGTTGGGGAATTCTGCTAGCTAGAAAATCTTTCTGATAAGAAAACAAAGACTGGCAGGGTAGTGCTACTTTTAGCAGGAGTTCTGCTCCAAGGTTTGGGCTTGGGCTACACATGGAAGCTGTGACTTTCACTCTCTTCTGTAGATTTTATTTTATTGAGCTGTAAATGTTATGTGCGAATAACCATTTTAATGTTTCTGAGGCTGTCTGCCATGCCAAATGTTTAGTTCACCCTCAGATAAGCCTAGATAGACTGTGTAAATTTCACGACGCAGATTTATCACATCTAAATATCTAAACATTGATACTGAATTGAGAAGACCTGTTAAAAATGTATGAATGCAGGCTTTATAGTTTGCATTTCACCTACTTTTGTTCCTAAGAAAACACTTTAAAAACAAATTTCTAGGAATTGTTTCATTGAGGATTTATTAGCATCTGTGTCCTTCTCTCTGCAGGCTCATCCAGTCTCAGGCCTTTTGAAAAATAATCGGCATTTCTGAGTGGAGTGCTAGTGCAAAACCAAGTACCAGTCAGACAGCCTGAAAAGATGTAGGAATTGACGCAGCAGAAATATATACAATCAATTTGGGAAAGTAGTTCAAGATCATTTTACTCACAGCCCATGAAAGTGTCTGCTTTGCCTGTGCTGATGTTTCTGGTGAGAGGCATTAGCAACATGAGGTTTCCATGGCTCCAACTATTYGTTGGCCAGGGAGAAAAATCACTAAGAAAATACACAGGGTCTGAGTAATCTTAATTTAATTTAGTGACAACTTTTATTCTCCCTATGCAAAATCCTGCAGGAATTAGCAAATAATTTCTTCCCCTCGCCCCAGTCTAAAACATGCGCTGTGGAAAACGACAGGACCGTCAGCATTTCCGTGTGTTAACAACAAATATTTTCTGTTTCTTTTTGAAAAAACAGCCATGCAGTGTATCCAACAAGAAACTAAATTGGGTCTCTGAGCTCCCATGTGTACTTCCCCTCTTCAGTACGGCATAAGAAAAGAATAACTGACCTTCAGTCATTTATTTGCAGACTAATAAAGGAATGTGGAAACCATTCCATGCTTACCTATTGATTTTGAGCATTTCACCCTGAATCGTAATGCACAATGTCTGCGTATGTTCCTGTCTGCATTGGTCAAGCTAAATGAATAAAGTTAAAAGTTTCAGTAAATTAATTCTTAAAACTGGTGCTTTATTAAAATGTCTATTGAATTTTCTTCTTTAAAATCACATGAAGCAGAGAAGCTTCYAGATGAAAGCTGGATACCTCATGGGCTTTGGAGAAGTTCAGGGTGAGCACTGAAGTTTGTGGCATGGGTCCAATGGCAAGTGAGTACTCACAGAAAATTCACAAAGAAGTGAAAGAAAAAAAGTTGTAACCTTAGAGTAAAAGTTGCACATGAGCATCTCTTAGCAGCACAGTCCATAAACGTAAGGAAGCTAATGTTAATATCAGCACCCCCACAGTGCCTATCACTCAGATGTCATGGCTATATAGAGTAGTCCCAAGGGCGAATTAAAAGGCAAAATAGTTCCTGTCTTTATTACTTGGTGGCAGGAGAGTTGTGGAATTACCCTCCTTGTTGCGCTCTGGTCCTGTCTGGAACACAGCAAGCCCCAGAAGGTTCATCTACTAGAAAATGAAAGGAAATGCTAATGCATCTGATTTCTTTAGCATTTATATAATCCTCAGTTCCTTCTAGTATGTACGTTGCCTGGTGGTTGCTGGTATTTGTATTGCATTTTCCTTTGAGGAGACAGAAGAACCTCTGCAGCTGATGAAGTTAAACCACCCTGGACCTAGATCGTGCTTTGCCCTTTCCAGTGTTTCTGTGGGTGTGAGTTTATCTCTGAGTTTTTCCCCTGGAGCCACTTCAGTTTGTTCCCTCATGTCTGCTTTGTTTCGCACTTGTCTTTATGTACCTTTCATGCACAGAAGAGGACATCTCCAGCAAAGCTTCCCACTTCTACTGGCTTTTCTCTGTAGAACTGAGTATGTCAAACAGTTTATGTGTTCCGGGACCATTATCTCATGCCCATCTGGGCTGCAATGGCAGAAGAAAATCTTTACTTTGGACTGAGATGCTGTGCCTCTTGARAACATCTATTTCTCTTCACTGTCTATGAAGGGAACCTAGATTTAGATGGCTACAGTACAGGCATCTACATTTGATTATTAATGCCTGCATAATGCTCAGTGTGCTAGTTGTCTTCTTTTTGGATTCCATATAAAATAGCCCAGTGATCCAGAGAAATTGAGGAATCAGCTGTAAGAATGAGGAGAGAGTAATTTTTCCAGATTTACTGTTCTAGTATCATTTGACTGGTGAGGTCTAAGGATGAAAAGGAAGCAACTGGTTGGCAGGATCTGTTGGTTAAATGCTGTGTTAGAGCACTGTGCAAAGTCTTGCTTTACCTGACTGCAGAGAAAGCTGACTTTTATGTAGCTGGGAGGAAGGTGAGTGTCCATAGTGCCAGCGTTCGTGTAAACAAGCTCTAGAAATCTGTTTTCAGAATGAGCATGTGTGGTGGTGCATTCACACACACCCCTTCTCCTGGGCCACTTGTTGATCTGGGCTGCTTGTTGATCTCAGAAATTTCCAGGAGACCTTGGTCTTGGTGTACTAAGTCTGGCAGTTGAGCACTCCTTGACCATATCAGAAACTCTGCATAGCTGAGGCTGGGAACGTTCTCCTACTGCCTGGCCCAGGTGTCAAGTAGAACAACACTAAAACCTTGAGAATTTTTAGTAATTACCACCTGGGACTGTGGCCAGGATGGAAATTTACAGATGACTAAAGCCAGTCATCCTGTGAACCTATAAACGGTGGTCCTAAGTGAGACCCTTTGAGCTCTTTGGGACCGGAGTGGGCTGCACCCAGCATATCCCTCTGAGTGGGATGCCTCTAAGACCTCGCGACCTCTCAGGTCTGCGATATTCAGAGGACCATCACTGAAAGCTGATGACGGGACCTGGGCTGAACCCCTTCACTCCTCAACACTCAACCCTCACCCATTGCTGAGACATTTCATGTGAATATTTCTTCACTGAACTCGAGGGGAATTTTTAACAGGTATACCTTTTGTGTGTATATATTTTTTTTTTTTTTCTGTCTGTGTGTGTGTGTGAACTAATAGTAAGCATAATCTGTAATTAAGTTGTGATTGTAGTAGACTCTGCTAAGACTTACTTCGTAAATATTAAATTAGTTAATGATTAAGTGCTGCTAAAACTGTGAATGAACCTTAGACTGCTGCTAAACACATATAGTCCCTTAGATATAAACCCTTAGACATAACATGATTTTTCTTTGTATGTTTCATCCATGTAGTAAGTCATAGAGTGGACCTTGCCATCAAACTCTGTTAAGTTGCACCTTTATAGGTCTCTATTAAAATCACTTTCTGCTAATACCTTTGACGGTGATTCTTTAAGCAGCTGCTAAACCACTCATTCGTGACAGCATAGAGAACCCAAATTCTCGTTTTTGTGTGTGTTAGCTGATTGAAACTGCAAGGAACGTTGTCCTTATCAATGAGTGAATGGTTGTGTGTGTGTGTATATAAATTCTATATAATGCATATATTTATATTTGGAACACATAAATTATAAAGTATATATACTTACATATGTAATTTTAATGTATGTATCTATTTTAGAGAGAAAGAATCAACTACTGTGTAACTGTTTTATTTTCTCATAATCCATGCGATCTACTTCCATTCTGCATGAGTAATAAATGTTATGTACCTTTCAAGCATACAGCTACAGGGCTTAACAGATTAATTGCTGTAATGTAAAATGACTCCACTGTCCCTGAAGATCATGCTCTGTCAAAATTGCAACTAATTAAGGCTTGTTGGCTACCCAAGTTGATGCAAGAAGAAATAACTATACACAAAGCTATATTCTTATAATGAATTAATGAAATAGCATTTTCACTAAGCTTATTCAGAAATTTCTTCCATGCTTTCATCAAATAGATAGTTACATTCTTCATCTAAAATTTTGAAGCAATTAAGCCATTACTGATTTCATAGATTAAAATTATGTTAGAAACTCTCTGGGGCAGGGACTTGTCACTTCAGTGTTTGCAAAATTCTGCTCTCATTGCAATTGAACGTTTTGGTACTACCACAACTGAGTTAATAGCAGAAGATAGGAATCTTTTAATTTCATATATTTAGGATGTGCATTAAATACTTTATGGAGGGTTCTACCTTGTTTCTTTTGAGTATGACAAATGTTATCAGTGCTTTCTTAAAAATTGGCCATTTCCTCTTTTACTTCCACATGTACTTCACTAACATGACATGTTAATTTGCATCTTCCTATGTAATAGAAGGGGTTGTAAAACTGTAAGATTCATACATTTGCTTGTTTCTGAAGAAACGTCACTTTCATACAGGTTTACTTTTCTTCATTATGTGCAATATTTCATATTTATCAGGGAAATAAAAAGCTCTTTTAAATGCAAGGACAGTATATATTAAGAAACAAACAAACAAAATTAATTAAAGCCTAGAAATCTTTTAGRTAATGATCTAGGTTTACATGTCTTTGTATTTGAATGAGTCCTGGTAATTATGCAGAGAAAGAACTTGACGTTTAGGTAGTTGAATTGTAGGTTCTGAAGTCTTCCATACTGAATTGGTGGCAATTCATAACTGTATTTAGAGGAACTGATAACTGCAGTATTTATGAGCATTTGCAAGTCCTTATCGTCTGCTTAGCAGCAGTCAAATAACAAAATGAACAGATGTCTCTCCCAAGTTTCTTAAAAAAAATCTCAAGAAGAGGGGGAAATGACGTTAAGCATAACTAATGCTGCACAAACTACCTCTCTCTTCAGCATAGATTCACATTTGCATGGTGAGGTGATGTGGTTCTTGTTATGAATAAAGCAAACCTGTTCCTGATTGCACCCTGTCTGTAGTACATTTATAGAGCTAACCCTTGGCATAATCTCTGTGGCGTATGCATGTTTCAGAGAGCTGCATGCATCTGTTTTATTTTCAGGCTTCCAGGTAACCTTTTCAGGTTATTTGGGGATATGGAAAGGGGAGGTAAAACTGACTCCAGACTGATTGTTGTGGGGCTGCAGAGCATCAGGAACCTTGCAGAAATGAATTGCTGCTGGCCTCAGCAGCTCACATGTTTTAAGGGGCTCAGGGAAGGTTTTTGCACCCTCTTCAGCTCAGCCTCTGCGGTCCAGGAGGCAAGGTGACTTTTGGGGACTGAGTCTCCTGACATACCCCAGTCATTCTCTCCAGCTGGGTGACTTTTCCTAGTTGCTGATGCAGGCCTGTGATTAAAAGGCATTAGCTCAGAACGTATAGTTTGTTCTAGAGGTTTGTCTAATGCAATTTGTATAATGCATAATCATCCCTGTTTCGCTTATCTAATATGGGTGGAAAATAACTCAGGTTATGAAATTTGCAAGAGAGGCTTGTGGCCACAACATTTTGAAAATAGAAATGCTTGATGTTTGTTTATGCTTTTGTTCTCCTTTATGCAAATTGACTGATGATAAATGAATGCAGTATTTTTTCTGTAGGCAAACTGAAAACATATAAGACATGAAATCCTCTACCCTGCATAACTCTAGCTCAGTAAACCTGACTGAATGTTTGTATCTTTGGTTTCTTTTCTGAGGTTTAGCATGGAGAATGACAGTAATTGTTACTGCTGAAATAAATCTGTCACTACCTAATCATACTGTGTCAAATATACTGTTTAAGTAATGTTAGAAGTACTTTGGRTGTGGGTGCTTATGTAGAAATTCCCACCTCTACCTTTCAGTACGTTTTACATCCAAGGAGCTCTGTCTCTGGATTGCCTCTCTGAATAATGCCGTGACAGTGTCTTCCTCTGTTTGCTGGGTTTCTTCTGCCTTTAGATTTTCTGGTACATCCCACCTCCTCCCTTGCTGAACAAGCCTTTAAATTCTGTGCTGGGAGTCAGGAAACTCTCCAGCTCCCACATGGCTAAGCCATGTGACGTGCTGCGGTATATACCTTGTGCACTCACTGTGTGGCACTTGGACTGTAGCCTCTCCTGTGTCTACCTGTCTCACTCATAGAGGAGCACTATTGCTCCTTCCCTTTGACTTGGACACATACTTAACACGTACAACTTCTCTCACCAGATTTGCTGTTGCCTGTTGACCTTTGATGACAATTTTAATGCTGTGAAGGAAACAATAGCAATAGTTTGCTTGTATCTCTGGCACAATGTAGGCAGGTCATCAATGGGAATACCAAATGCATCCTGTTTAAAAATGCTGTGTTGTATCAAGTATTGAACATTTCTATTCATCTAGATTATTTGACTAGGTCAAAATGTGGTCAATGTTATATCATTTTATGAGTCTGTGTCTAATTTCTGTCCTCGTTTCCCTTGACAGTAACAAGAAAATCAGTGAAAACAAAGCTGTTTAATGCATGTCATCTATGCCATTCAATGCCACTAACAGATGTGTTTCATACAGACTCACTTTAATTGAGTGTGTTAATATTGAGTTCGTCTTCTTGCAAACTGTTCTGTTTCACCATAATGGTGTACCATTTTATCATTTTTATATAATAGGTGGTCTTGCTTCATAATGTTTTTGTTAATTTTTCCAAAACCTTGCCAGGCCGAAGTTAAAGCTCACTGATCTTCAAAAGTCACCCGGAAATCTTGTAAGAACTTGTACTTTTTCAAAATTTCTGTAAGTCTAGAAAAAGCATGAGAAACAGGATTGTGTCATTGAGGGCTTTGGTGGCAGGTAGAAGACAGGAAGATGAAGGGGAGGATGGACTAACTGTTGAGGTCCAACAATTAGGATCCTTTTCAGGAGCACTGCCTTTGCCTTTGGAGGAATTCTGATTTCTTAAGTGTTAATACTACTGGAGATTTGAAAACCCAATATTCACTCATCTGTCAGACCACTGGATGAGGCAGCATTGTTTCATACTCAGCTTGCTCCTATGCATTGGATAAAGCTCACACATAGATAGTGTGGCTAAATCTTTGGGAAAGTTCTGACTAACCACCCTTTTCCAGAAGCAATTCTTACAGGGAAAGCCAAATGATACCACTAGTCATTTATGCTGTCTGTTTCTCAGTTCCTTATCCAGTAGATACTGATTCCTTTAAACTTTCCAGGGAAGTTGCAGTAGAGGATGTGGGAAGCAAAGAAGTAAAAAAAGACGGTAAGAAGAGTAGTCTTGTGAGGAGAAGATGATAGTAACTTTGTGACTACTAATTATGGATACATTACCTATACATCTGACTGGTTTGAAATAATATAATGAATATGCAGAAGCAAAACAATCACATTGCAAAAGTTGGACAATATTGAGACAAAAGGTTATATGAGATTACATCTACAGGAAGAGACAAGAAAAGCCATCAAAGAGTTTCTGAATTAGTAATGTGTTTTTCAAATCAAAATACTGGTATTTTCAGTACAATCTAAACATTTTATCTGCTTATGTGTGTGTGAATGTATGTTAGAAGCAAAGTRTTTTTAACAGCTTCCTCCAATTTTTCAGCTATTGAGAAAGATCCTATATTTCTTCTAAAGGACTGTTTAAATTATTTTCAAATCACAAGAGATAAAGTAAGGGAAAGAAGCTATAGCTATTTTTCCACTGAGGTTTTGGTGATTCCGTTGAAGAAATCAGGCGGTGACACATGGAAAGAGAGCCCTGTGTACAAATAAATCATTCTTGACATATCCCTTGGGCAGCTGGCTTTCTTATGCTATGCAATGCACTGGGACGTACTATTATTATTTCCCATGTGATTATATGTGTGCATATGCTGTCACTTTCCATTGCTGGAATAAGTTGTTTGAGCTGGATTGTTTCTGTGCTTAAATATTCCCTCTTTATTCATGAATGAAAAGTTGTTTTGATGCAAATTAAGGCCTTAATGAATTTGATTAGCAAGGAAAAATACAATCTTTCTTTCCTCTGTCCCACCTCCAGTTGAACAGCTAAGGAGAGTCAACAACCTCTGAGGTGATACCTTAGATGCTGGGAGTGGTGTGAAATAAAATTAAAAGYGTGCAGCTTTAGCTGTCCATTTCCAATTTGAAGGCCTCCAATTTGAATGTGTTGAGTGTTGGCAGCTAACACTGAAACCCAAAGGAGCTGTGTGAGCGTTCATTATCTCCCCACATCTAGACCTAAGGAAAGATGCCTTGCATGAAGCAGTGGGAAAGATAATTGTCTTTTGTAAATCGCCGTGTGATGCCCTGTGCGGTTTTCAGAGAGTTTTTGTTTGTGGCTTTCTGTCCTTCCATCTCTTTTGCTTAGAGCCTGGCAAGATGATGATGCTTTCACTGTATTAAGTCAGGACTAAGACTTCTGTGACTCCTGATCACAACCATATCTGGTTTGTCCTGGAGGGAAGAAGAGTCTGGTTACGTTTGTTTGTTCATGAACCCTCTTCTATCATATTCCTTTTGACAATTATTATTTCTCACCAGCTCTAGGTGCTTGTTGTAGGGGCAAACACAGTGTTTAGGATCCCTGTTGGTATAGGAATGTGACATGCTCAATATTTTGCACAAGAAGTACTAATCATTCTGTGGCAGATGATTGATTATTCTAGTAAATGTTACTGAAACATGACTGTTTGGTTTTTTGTTGTTCACTGGGTGTTTCAGGATATGTGTTGCTGTGGAAAGCTATAGGGATTGTACAGGTTGGCTGCAGTGAGAGAGGGGCAGGTTCCTAATGCAGCAAATCCTGTTTGCCCTGAGGTTGCTCTGTTATTTGCCACCCACAATCACTAAGGTGTGGGGTGGGAGAAGAGAGATTTCATCACCAAAATTCAGGCATTTCATTAACCAGCCACAGCCAAGGTTTTATCATACAAAGCTGTATGTGTGATATTGGCCTGTGGTAGTCCTGCTTTGTCACCAACCTGTCATTTCCCCTCCTGCGTTGCTCCATTTGCTGTTTTGCCACAAAGCTTTGTGCAGCTGTGCTGTGAATCGGATTTGGAAATGGATGACAAATTTTCCCAGCTCACATGCTTTTTAAGTCAGAACAACAGTGCTTCTCATGAAACCACAGCCAAATTCAGAGGATAGTCTTCTGAGGAATCTTATATAGTAAGTGGAGAGAAAGAGCGATTCCTTGATAGTGCTCCTTTCTCTACAGAGGCAACTGGCTGGAAGTTGACTGGTGTGAAAGTGCCTTATAAAACGACATTTTCAGAGGAGCCCTGAATTTCAGAGGAGCCCTGAATTGCCCTTCTTTGTGGATTTAAATATGGGTTTTGTTTTAACAAGCCTTCCTATGCTCACAGAATATGTAGGGTCATGTGTTTTGTGCAAACCAAATTGTTATCAATGGCATAAGTGCAGACTGGATTTTTTTCTTGCAGTTGCTCATTTTACATTCAGTGGTGCCTGATGTCTTTGTGCTTTATGAGAGGAAATAATGTGACTTAAAGCTATTTTATGTTCCTCCTTTAACAGCCCCATGCCTGAGACTTCAGAGATTTTCCTCTTCCCCTGGCACTTATAACGGCTTTTTCTGTCCACAGTTAATAGTCACTGTGCTTTGGCTGCAGCTGCTTCAGAGCCCGCTCACCGAGCCGGTGCTTTGGGCGGAGGAGGGCTGAGAAGCCGCAGCCTGAGGGGTTGCCTTCAAACCGCACCTAGTGCTTGGCTGGTGTACTTCAGTCAAGTTAACTTTAAAGTATGTCTGACTGTTACTAGCTGCGCAGGCAGCGTTAATTCTCATGCTGTCAGATGTGCACGCTGGATCCGACCCATTCAGACCTCGGAAGGTTATTTCAGCCTTCTATTATTAAAGTGTTTAAAAATAAACCGTGGCTTTGAGCCGCTGTCCAAGGTGAGGGGATGGTGAACATGCCCTTCCCTGCTGGAAGCACAGCAGAGAGCCCACGGATTCAGCTCTTCCCACGTTGTCAGAAGGAGGTGAAGAAAACTCTGTGGTCTCCTGTCTCTTTTATTGCCCATAATCAATTATSAGCCTTTTTGCCATGTTATGATATCAGTTGCTAGGAAGGAAGACTGCTTTTTGACTGAATGATGTGTTGCAGAGAGTACATAGGATCTCCCTAGTAGGTGAAATTATGGGTCCATCCTAGTCAACGTTCTTTGGTAAGAGAGAAAGAAAATTGTTTCATATAGAGAAGGAAACTGTTTTAGGATTACAAATATTATTATACCAGAACATATATAACAAGTTTTCTTGGAAGTGTGACATCTGCCTGTATACATGTCTGTATAAAGATGGTAATTTGAAATTATTTAGTATATGATGGTATACATACGGTCACTTCAAATACATGTTATAGAATTTTCTACAGAGGGGGTATGGGGAAAGAATAGAGACATACCATTTTAACTCTTGTGGTTTTGTGTGTATTGATGCATTAACAAACAATTTAGAACAAATTATTCAACTTTAAATATAATTCTGCCAAACTCTTCTAAGCAGAAAGGTGATCTTGTTTTATGTCTAGCCCCAAGCATGTGTGTTAAGGGACCATTGCAGAAATGTATATTTTGTATAACTCATTATTTCATAGTTTTATTATTTCATAATGAGTATCATAGTGAGTCAACTGAAGTATGAAATTATGAAAAGCAACCATTTCAATACCAAAAAGAAAATGCACAATCAAAACAAATATTTAAACTTCATTCTTTATTCTTTGTTTGCATGACAAATGGAGCAATAGATAAGCGATATATCCATAAAAGGGTCAAGTAGGATTGAAATCGTGTAAACACCATCTGTTGTCATTTGAAGCTCTCTCTAAACGGTATCTTCTATGTAACCTTCATAGTCAATGGCAGAAACATTTCCCTGCCTCCTCTTAAATTGTTTTTTCATTTATGTTGTCCATCTAACATCTTCAGTTTCAGCCCCTTACTGAAGTGTATGTTCCCAGAATGGCGACCTCCCTAACTCCGTAGTCTCTCGTGTGAGGGATTCCAGTTGGTGTCACGGTATCGTGCCCATGTCATGTCTGTGCTGTGAAGCACCTACTGTGGGGTACAAACCTTACTGCTGAATTATCTTATTCAACTGTAGTAATGTACTCTGAGGAACAGATGCTAGCGCGTCAGGGGCAATCCTGTTGGTGTTTTATAGGCTGAAGTGTGCCCCATATCCTGTGTACTTGTTTTACGGGACGTGCTTTTCACTGCCCATGCCTGCTGACTGCTCATCGCATGAACTTTCTAAATGACAGTCACTCATGGATGGCTTGTATTGTTAGTTAGACCCTCCTGCTCCATGACAGTGCCCTTTTGCTGCAATTTTCCTTGTTCCTGGCTTCTCTGACCTTCTTTTACTCTTCACAGCTCCCTGACATACCAACCATCCCTGTTTCATTGAGAAGACCTGCAAGGAGAACAMGGTTCTGGAGAGGACTGTGTGAAAAACAGGGATTTGCTGAATCTCAGGAAAGCAGTTACTTTTTCCCTCTCCCCCCGCCCCAGTATATTTTAAGAAGGAGGTGCCTGAAGGTGAGGAGAAATAGCCTGTCTGATAACAAATAAATTTGCACTTTTGAYTTGCAGAGGTGAAAAGGACTGAGAAGGTTCAGGGAAGGCTTTCTCTTGGTCATCTTCTTAGCTTTCAACAGTGAAGTACAGAGACTCCTTAGCCCTCTTGTTGAGTGGTGGCAGATGAAACAAGGGAAGGAATGCTCTTTTAGCATTATATGATGAGTATAAGAGGTTTATTGGATTCCTTCCTTTCCATAGGCTCCCTGCTAGTTTTGGTGGTCAGTTAGAAATGCCACCTTCAACCGCACAAACCCTGAGAAAGGTGAGAATACGATAATAAAGGATGTTGCAAATGTAGTAGCTCTTCATGGGAAATTTGAGCTGAATGTTTCTGATCTTCTCAGTTCATTTAGCATGCTCAGAAAGCTGCCTTGGTGTATAGTGTCTCAAAGGACAAGAACATGTTTTGCATATTTTCTGTTCTGCAGAAGGGAAGGCACCTAGCCTTCTAATGTATATTGATTGCTGTTAAATATTTGTAAGCAGGTGGAGACAATMTATACAAGGGAGGTAAATAAAAGCCTCCCTGGAAAAAGAAAGAAATTTCATGGAATTATGATAAATGTGTGGAAAGTTTTTTACAGTTAAAATGAAAATTAATGCCACTGAGCTTAAGAACGTTTCAATATCTGAAAGCAAATTTAAAAATAATCAAAACAAACAGTGTTGCACCACTGCACTACAAAAACATGCCCCAAAAATGAAGTTGCTTCTAGGTCTCTACAGCAGTGGTTTTTACATTGCAAAAGAAAAAGCACTGAACGGAAGCATTCTTGCTGTTACCTTCTGCCCGATTTTTTCAGGTATTATTTCTAAGCATATTTTAGCACCATTAAAGATATATATAATTAATCACCATTTGCCATGTGAAAAGCAAGAAATGGAAGCCATAGCAGTTTAACTCACACATAAACCTGCCTGTCAAGACTCAGGCTGGTTTTTAACCTTATTATGTGATGTTCAGGGATGAAGGACAAGGAAAGTAAAGCAACTAAATACTTTAAGAATTCTGAGAACTCCCGAGGCGTTAGTTCCTAAGTCAGACATCCTTTCCCCTTGGGAGGCTTACCGACTGAATTAAGTGAGAAAACAGAGTGCTTTCTTCCATGGTGTACTCTTACTTTTAAAGCAATAGGGAAAGGAGTTCATCAGGTACTGAATTTTGSTTTGATTTTCTTCTTTCAAGGCAAGCAGTATTTATTGTATTTTTGTTTTGCTTTGCTTTGCTTTGTCTTGCATTGATAACTCCATAGGAAGATGCAGTCTGTGTATGTGTAGACTGAGGATGTAAAAATAAAAGGGAAAGTATCACAGATCCTTTTTAATTAAGTAAAAAATTTTAATGGACATTGAAGGATATCTAAAGAATGTGATGCAGTCTAGCCATAATGAAATATTTCAGGGGGAAATAATCTCATTTTGATTTTTTTTTTTAAGTGAAATTTTAGAATGCCGTAAACATTCAAAAATTTTGAATTTTCTCTCCAATGTAAAATCTCATACTCAGCATTTCAGTCTTTCCTCACGTGATGTGAATTTTACATCTGTACTTCCCCTCTCCCTCTTCTCAAAATTAGGGTAACTGAAGCCTAACAGATCTAACCAGAACTGCTGTCACTATCTGTCACTAACTGCTGTCTTAAGAAATCTACTCTCTGTGTATGAAGTATCTACAAGTTGTTTCAATGGTATTAGTATCCTGAGTGCATTAGATATGAAGATGGGAGGCATCTGCTCAAATGTTGGTGTCCACACAGAAGTTCAGTCATGCTGGTCTCCTTTCATAATCAGCAGAGGCAAATGCCCACTGTTGTGTCCTGTGGTTCGGTTCTAAAGGAGACATCTTTGTGGGTCAGATGGGCGGTAGCTTAAAATTGCCTGACACTCTCCGTTGACTATAAAAAGAGGCTAGAAGGTAGGAATTCTATGAGGACACACTATAAATGTGAGAGAATGTCTATTTTCTGGAGCCCCAGTCAGCTTAAACAGAACAGAGCCCTTAAATTTCCCAAATGGGGCTGTTCTGGGTAAGGAGGATATGCACATCTCCTGATGTCCAGAAAATTATAAAGACACAATAAGGAGTCAGCTGGTAATTTTGGGCACCTCCAAGCTCTGGTGATAGATGAGGAGGCTCTTTTAGATCGTAGTTTGGTGGGTTTTGGGACTGWGAGTCACATGTGGTGTCTAAGATCTCTGAATTCGGCCTCATGAACCTGGGAACCCAAGAAAAGTGGAGTTGATTATSTAAGAAGAAATAGAAAACACATAGGTACCAATTCAGAAAAATGAGCAAGTGCTAAATTTTCAACACAAGCTTATTTCCCACTAACTTTGATGAGATTTATTAGTCCTACAATAACAGGAACTTATAAGATGTAAGAAAACATCCTTTAATAGGACCTCTTTGAGATAACTTCCAGCCTGGTCAAGGATTTCATAACACTTCCTATTCAAAGATGATGTGTGCACGCACATTTTAGATACAGTAATTGTAATAGCAGCTATGTAGCACTGTATATTTTCAAAGCATTTCAAAGCACATTTTCATAGTATTATATGTGGTTTCAACTGCCCTATCTCAGCACCTAAGAAACATACATCAGAGAGTTTTAAATCCTGCCAATCCTACCAGCTCTGTTTCCCCCTTTCTACATAATTAAGTTAATCTTTCAAGGCAAGCTGACACATGTAGTCAGTTGGTTACAGGGATTTTTAAGATCATATTTCATATTATTCTAACAGGGTAGTAACTATGGTGAAATAACAAGTAACTTGGGAAATTTTTTACCTGCACTGACAGTTCCTTATTATTAAATTCAAAGTGCATATATGCTGATTGATTTCTGATTAAATCCTTGTCTTCTGGAATGCTCCAGATAATTTATCTAGACAGTTTCTTTTGCAGTCAAATATTAAGAGGGGAATAATTCACTGTGTTAMGTGCAATTATTTGCAATAATAGTGATTTGATCAGTAGTATTTCCAGGATTCCATACACTGGCAACATAAAATGCAATAAAAAGCTATTATAGTTCACTTTGTTATAATTTTTCTCACACTTAGCTGCTTTCATGCATTATTAGTTGAGCTGTGAAATTCATAGGCAGCTTGAGAAACAAACAGCTACCTAGTATGGAGCGTGAAACCTGCTTTTAGTGACTGCTGGCRTCTTGACTGATGTGCTATTATGCTAAAAAAGTGGTATATAAACAGGAAGGAAGAATCTTTAATTGGGAGTTTGACCAAGGCCAGCTAGATACTAAGTAGAAGGTCATGTGCAGAAAATTGATTCACTGATAAATGGCATGATAATCTGGAGAACGAAATCAGGGACTTTGCATGACTGATTGCCAAAAGGGAGAATGCAGTAGGGGCTACAAGGTAAAAGATTTAATATCATAGTGAGATGATGGTGGGTCAGATGCCAGCCACTCCTGACACACCACTTGAATCTGGACTAAATTCTGAAATTGCTGAATCAGCTTGGGTTTCTGTTCCCTCTGTTTTTCACTATCGCAGAGCTATTTCTGCTCAACGCTTTCTGGAGGGCACATGGCTATCTGTGTTTATCGCCACTTGTTCCTGCATCCCTGTAGGAGAAGCATCCAAGGGAGATGAGCCAGAGGAGGTGGGAGGGCTGGTGACTAGGACTGTTTGCTGACCCTTGGCTTGCAGAACCACCATGAGCAAAGCTTTCCAGCTGGCACCAGGAGAACAGCTATGATGAAGGACAGACGTAGGACTGTTACATTCAGTGGAATTAGTCCAGGCTTGGAGTAACTCAAGTGGCCTGTTGTTGACAATGGCACGGCTGTTGTTGCTGTGAGAAACCAACCACATATTGGCAAGAGGGAAAGATTGCAGATTAAATATTTATGTCATGTTTATTTACCTTTTCATTAGGAAAGCAAACAAATTAATTGCCTATGGCATGGTCAGGTTAAAGATAAGATGATGTATTGTTCCTAGTGAAAATATGGTCTCTCTTTAGATGTACTCTTAAACCATCCTAAATAGAGGAACTAGCATGCTGTGGAAGTTGCAGAGGAGGTAGTAGCAATGGCATATTTTCAGCTATATATATTTGCCAGGGATGGATCCTATCTTCTAAACAGCAGCTTTCTCTCTGTCCTTTGTTGCCAAGTGTACAAGAGCAATTCCCAAAGCTGTTGCACTGACAGAAGGAAACGCTTGTTTCATTTCACGTTTTCCAGCCATGGTAATTGTGATAAGCTCCTTCTTCGCAAATTTTCAGTATTAACTCACCACCYGTGGACATGCCTGTGCAATGGTACAAGCCTCTGATCTGATGTATGTACGGWTAGTGGTCTGAGTCTGAACTACACGTCCCATTCTAGTCTTTCTGTGGGAGGTGGTAGATGTTTATGGAAAACTTGGTTTTGACTGTGGCATGAGTAACTGCCAAAACATGTGTGAATGGCTGTTATGTTAAATAGGTACTGACGATCAGAGCAAATGTTCTGCCCATGCCCCATTTTTCCCCAACCAGGCTGTCTACTTGAGGTATCAGGATGCTCCTCCCAGGGGAAACACTGTAAATAACCATCTGACTGAAGGTCAACTCTAAGAAAATGAATTACACTTATTTGTGGTGCATTTTTACACTGCTGTGCTAAGAACAGCTCATTTAAAGGTGCACGGCAGCTCCCACTTGTAGACCTGTTTCCTCAGGTAGACTGAATCCTATTTTTCTGTTTCATTCCAATATCTAGTGTTGCTTTTGAAGGTCCTGATGGGTTCTTCCTTCTTCTTTATTTATTTTATCAACTTGGCAGACTAAGAAAAAAGTAAACTTTTGAAGCCTGGGATTCATTTCCTCTTTCAGTGATTGTGGGTAAATCTGTGTTACAGTAGTCAAAATGTGGAATGGGTTATTGTATTTTCTCTGAGTTTTCTCCTTATTAACAAGGTGGGCTGAAAATGTAAAAAAAGTAAGAACTGCACAGAATGTACAAACACACACAAGAACACTTACAYACTCAGGACAGGAGGAACTTTAGAAAATTTAAACCTGTGCCTCATAGTGGTTTTATCCATGACTTAGACCAACTGTCCCAATTACATGTATCGGAGAAACAGGAAATTCTGAAGAATTGCTCCTTCAGTACTGCATGGTGGCAGCAAGCTTCTGAACTAGATCAAACTGCCCTATTTGCAGGGAACTTATTTTAAAAAAAATTAATAGGACACTGAATTGAAAAAATGTTTTATTTTTCTGTATCAAGTATATGAGCCTTTCCCTCCTAACCTGGGAATTCCGCCTGTCTCCTCTGTGAGCTAGTTAGCACACATATGATAAGCAGATCTCAAATCTAGCCTGAGGTTTAGAGTAAATTCATGCTGAAGATCAAAATGAAGCTTCTAATCAGATGAATGCCATTAATTCAAAACATTTCTGCTGGCATTTCATTGACTTGGGTTGCATCTAAGATAAGAATATTACCAGAGGTTGAATAAGGCCGTGTTTACTTTTTCTTTTGTACTTAGCTGCATTATTYGGTGTAATTATCAGTACTATTCTTAGAAACTAGGAGTCCCTTTATGAAACTAAAGTTTGGAAATAGCAACAACTATTTGCAGTCTCCTATAAGTCATTCAGCTGGTATTTTTAAAAATGGCAGTTTCATAGTCTTAGAAGTGCCTTGGGGAGAGCTSGGTAAGTTTTATTTTACTGACCTTCTCTGTTACACCAACTTGTCCACACGTGCCTGGTTTACAGTAACAACTGAGTACTTTCAATTTGGCTGGTTTGGTATATGAAGAGTTTCCAATGGCTTGATGCATATATATCATCCAGATTTAGTTTAATAAACACTTTTATCATGCCAATAGCTTAATGGAGAAATTTAGCAAGGACATGGGAGAAATGGAGCTTTCTCACACACTCTGTCACCATTTTGAACTTAATTTCAAGCTTACTTCTGAGGTAGCATGTAAGAGAATATTAATTAATGATTCATAGACCAGCATCTCTCTGCATGTCTGCGTATCTTACAAGCCTGCACTGAATACATTTGTTGGGCACTTCTAAATTACATGAACCTTTCCAGATTTACTCTGAATAAAAGAAAGATCTTAAGATYCCTGTCATGAGCCAAATCTTGGATCATGTAAAATGGATTTCAGAGTTTGTTTTATTGCTTCTCTATAAATTTACTACACCTAGTAGCTGCAGAACAATACAGCAACAGTCTGTGCACGTTTAATGAGCTTACACACACGCAGGGGACACAGAGTCAGCATCACGTTACCAAAATCAATGTGTTTATTCCTGGGTCAGCAAGATTCTTAAGCACGTGCCCCATTGAAACCTCTGTGTCGTCACATTAACTTCAAAAGAATTGCACAGTCACCGTCTTAGATGGTCTGACAGTGCCAGACTAGGTTACTTTTTTTTGGCTTACTCTCACATTTCCCCAGTTCTATGACATTGGGTTTGTTTCTGGTCTCAAGCCATTGCGTTGTACTAAGTTATTCTGTTATTACACCAGTGCAGCTGCATTCATAATCAGGCCTCGTATGGTGATGATCAGCCACTGAAGGAGTGAATCAGCTGAATCAGTGTGTCATTGATACCAGCTAGCATTGCAGGCAGCCTGGATCTGAACGAAATGAGGGAAAGATGCCTTTGTCTGGGCAGGCTGTTGCTGCTCTATATCACATAGATGGGTGCATGTGTATCACACTGTCTTATCTAATGGCCTACTGCCTCCTTAGTCCGCCTTGTAAATGCACATTCAACTGACACATGTTCTTCTTTTGCTCTTGCATGTGGCTTGCCTTATTGCCTTCTATTATCTTTCATGGACCTAAGTTTTCAAATGGGCGGCCTCTGACCTCCATGTGTATTTCTGTTGATAAATGTAAATCTTATATGACCATATCTTACATGAGCCTATTTTATGCATTGTCATTTCTGCAGCCAAAAAACCTCAAAATGTTTTAATATCTGACTCTATTTACACAGAATTTTGGCTCATTTTACTTTCATAAGGCAAGTTTTCCACCTACCCTATATTCTTTCCTTGGAAAGTGCAAGAACCTCATGTGCCAAACCAGTTATGGCCGTGTCACACTGTGGCCTTTTTAGCCTCTTGCARTGTGCATATTTCAATAACACAGAACTGCAGAAAACAAATATAGTCATGTTTTCACATAGTACTATTATCAGATAAGTAAAATAAAATAAGAAAAATACTTTAACTCAACCAGTACAGGTAGYGACTTTCTATTTTCCTGTGCTGGTTATTCGATGCGGTCATGAATTTGTGACAATGAGTAATGTAATATACCAGCAGTCAGTCCTTGTAGGGTAGGCACAGGTCTATCTACAACTGTGCAAAAGCCTTCCCAACTTTCTTCATCCTCAGTTTCTAACATCTGAGTATTTGGATCATTAGTCAGTGGTAGTCACTTGATAGCGTGCTACTAGTAGAAATGTTTAATGAAATACCTATAAGCGACATGGGGAATAAAACTTTATCTTTTAAACATAGACATATATTCATTGAGCAAAACTCCACATCAGCTGGCCTGACACATACTTCAGTTGGGGACATAAGTGTCCATAATGCTGTTTTTTACAAAAGTACTCTCAAATCCTGTTCCATATTGGTAGTCTTCTAAGAAAAACAATATTTCTTGCTTCCCAACTTCTTGCTATCCATAATTTCAGAACCTAGCTTTTAGAATATGTTCCCAGGCTATAATGTGTATCTGTTCCCCAGGATGCCTGTTGAGATTCAGCTGAAATTTCATGGCCGAAATCTGAAAAATAAGTGATTAATACATAAATAACTATTTTTTATTTCAGAGAACCTACCATTCTGGCACTGCACTTATCTGTACCTGAAGGATTTTCTGTTTCCTACTCATTTACCTTGTGAATAAACTACAATGAGCTTATGAACAAGAAAGGCCCCAGAATAAGGATTCTTGTGTAGTGGCAACTGTTCAACAAGCCCTCTTAATCTTGGTAGTGATTTAACTCCTTGTAACATAGAGAATTTTCTGAATGCCAGAAAATTTTTAAAGATTGGGCTAAAAAAGAAGGCTGTAACTGGCAGTGTGGGTAACTGTAGGAGCTGCACTAGGACATTATATAATCAAAGAAACAGTAGATGAAACAATCAAGTGAAAAAATTTCCAGAAAGCTATGACAGCAAGGCATGAGCTCTGGAAGCACTAACATAAAGTTTGCTATAAATCCCATACAGAAATGGAGATAAAAGCCCAAGAGTGTCAGATGGAACAGTGTGTACAAACTGAGATTTCTACTGTTTTTATTTTCCATAAAGCTGAAGGGCTTTGTCAGATTCCCACATTCATATGTTTCCTACAGGGACCCTGGGCAAACAGCCCTCACAGGACCAGTCCTATGTTCTGCTTATCTCTCCCTCTATCAAGTATCCTCAGTTCCCACTGCAGGAGGTGCTCAGTATTTCACAGGATTGAGCCTGAAAAGCTCCATGTATTTGGCTCTGGTTAAGCTCCAGCCACTCTTTTTTTTTTTTTTTTTAATAGAAATAGTATTGGTGCCAGCTGTGCCAAATGGAAAAAAAAAMCCCACCCTTGCTTTGTCTCATTCTGTGTCTGATTTCTTCTGGAGAGAAGCTCTTGTATTCAGTGAGCGCGTGGCCAGGCTGTTTGTCTGAAGGCCAGTTTTTGTTCTGGGTTGGCAGTATAGTATTTTTGTGAGCTTCCCCCCCGCTATCACTGCAGCTGCACCTGGCAAGAGGAAGCAACCCACAATCTAAAAAGCTCATCAGAACAATAATGTCTGCTTCTCTCTTGTCAGGTTAATTAATTGCATGCCATTATATTTTGTGTGTGGTTTTGGATGGTTTTGATACTTTTCTTTCAAGTGCGTTTCCCAGTAGGATTTGAAAAGGCTGGTGCATTGTCTGCCTGTCTGTCACTTCAGATGGTGCTTGATGCAGAAAGAAGAGATGGAGAGGAAAAGAAAGAGAGAGAGAGAGTATGTTGGGGTGTTACCGTTACAAAATCTTACCCACTAGGAACTGAGATAAAATCATGGTTATGGCTGACTGGAAAACAAAAATTTTGTTTCATGAAATTCTAGGGGTTTGCAGTCTGTTGCATAGTCCTTTGGAAGGCAAGGAAAGGTGGACTCCGCAGCAGTCCAAGGCTGTAGTTTGGGGCATGCATTGACTCCTTAGAGACTTTAACATGGTCTTTCACCTCTCCCGTGAGCATCCTAAACYCCAGCTACTGGCTGTTTTGGTGGGAAACCTCTTTTGGGAGGGAGACAGGGTAGAGCAGAAATTAAATTCTCTCCTGGAGAGACTGGAATTCCAAATGAAATTTTTGCGAACAGTTTTTCTGTGAATAACTGCAGCATTTCTCCTTTTGGATTGCATTATTTTAGAAATTAAAGTAGTAGCATGCAAATGATGTGCTAGAACTAAGGGAGTTGACTAGACATAATGATTTTTCAAACTGGAACATTTTCAGAGGTTGTATAACACCTCTTTATGTCCGCCCACCCAAAAATATATTGAGACTTATGGGATGAAGAAGTTTGACAGTTTTCAGTGTTCTTGGAAGATCCACTGCCACAGAAAGTTTTAAGACGTTAAGTGCCATATTAGTGTATTAAGACTATCTTGGATGAACAAGGTAACATATCAATGTCCACATTCAGCATAAAGGAAGATATTATTAGAAATGTGTTATTCATATGCAAGTGTGTAGGATTGGAGGGCATCTGTCATATGGTCCGAGACAGGAACTTTGTCTCCACACAAGACTTTGCCAATGAAAGTGCCATGCACTAGGCAGTCCTTCCAAATGCTCTCAGTAATGTGCAAATATGCTGGAGTTGCTAATGGCTGTTTTGGGTGCTGCTTTTGTGTACCACTGTATGTGGTACCAGTGCAGAAAGCGTGACCTGGCATCGAGGCTTCAACTTCACATGAATGAAGCAGGTGCATGTGGGCATATTTGGACCAAGAGAAAAAACCAAACCAAAGCACAACTGACTTACCCAAACTCCCTAACTTATAACTGGATGTATAGGAATTTTTCATTTAATCTAACAATGACAGAGAAATGAGAGGTCTGAAGGTCTGGGAAGCAACCAGCCTCCCTGAGACATGTGGGAGACAGGTTATTTCTATCTGGACTTCTATGATTTTCATCTCCATTGTATAGAAGGAAGCTAGAAATAGTGCTTTTTTTTTGTACTGGGACATCTGGAGCAGTGTTGTGGCCTGGGAGCTGCCTGCCTTTGCCATGGTGAGATGGAATTGAGCTCAGGATCAGGAAGCACCAGAGGCACCTGGGATCCAAAATCCCAGCCCACACAGTACAGGTGGTATCATGGATCATTCTGGAGTACTTGAGCTGGGTGGATGAAAAATATTCTGTACAGGTGAGTTTCTTATTATTAATTTTAATTTAGCAAGTAATACCTCTTTTCATTGTTTTCCTCTAGAGAAGAGGGGGACTGGATTTGCAGACAATAGTCACTACCACTGTTGTGAAATAAGTTGACTGTAGTTTATTGCAATGCTAAAAATCCCCTTTGCAGCAACATTCTTCCATTTGTTGAGTGGACATGCTGCTCATGCTGGTACCTCGTGTGAGTCCTGCATCACAYTCATCTGACACCAGTCACTCCCTGCCTCTCCTTAGGGACCAAACTCATAATTGCACTGAGAGACATGCACCAAAGGTGCCTGTTTTATAAAACTGCAGGTCAAACAGGATGATGTATARGCAATCTGTATTTGAACTGGAAATAGCATATATTATAAACATATTGATAAACACAGTATACATAGTAAACCCCGCTCATGAATGATATTTTTTTGAGCTGTTCTGAGTTGAGGGCAGGGGAAATACCTGACTGGCTGGGATAACATTTACATTGTAGCATATCCTTTAGTAAAGGAAGAAACAGCCTTTTATTCCTAAAACAGAGCAGAAAGAAGACCTTTCTTTGCCGTGTGCTGCAAACCAGAAAGAGCCCTCTGGTGCATTTAAGTTTGCTTCTGTTTCCTCCAATCTTCCACGTTTGTCACATACAGTCTCTTAATGTGTCTCTGCTCTTGCTTGGCAAAGTAATCCTGCACACTGCAAGTGATAACTTTGTATTATACAGTTTTAGTGAGCATCATCTCTCCTAGTAGCTTCAGTCCAAAAATCATCCCCTCAAAAAAAACCACCACCCCACCAACCCCTATTTGAATAAAGGTTGATGTTTTAATGCAGTTATTATAATTCTGAACATCTGAAGGGGCAAAGAGACTTAACTGTTAAGAATCGTTTGTGAGTAACAGTGTTTTTCTTAGGAATTAGGAGGCTGTAAAGAGCACAGTCGCCACTAGCATCCTGCTAATTTTTTGGTTTTGTTTTCAGTTTCCTCAAGAGTTACCAGGGCAAATTTTATTATACMCCAGGGAAATGGGCTTTCATCCAAATCCTGAAGAAGCAAACCATCTGGAAAATTCCTGGTGAAATAGCTTATCTTCATATTCTACACCTTGAACTGCAGAATGGTAAGAGAAGAGTGAGTAGGTGAACTGATGAAAAAGAGCTGAAGAAACAAGGTGAAAATGAAGGCTGAGCCTGCCACTAGACTTCTCTGCTTGTATGCTGTTAAATAAAGTTGTTTTTCTTGGCATGCACCATTTTGTCAAGATGTTGTGTGACTGTCAATGATATGTAAACAAAGAGAATCTATTACCCTTCAAATCAGGACTGCAAAGCCCTAAATAAAAAACACAGAGTTCCCCAAAGCCCAGTTTGCTACTTCATAAAYACCACCAGTGACCGACCTCTGCAGGTATGTCACATGCATATTTCAGCAGCAACAACACTTGTAATTCCATGTACAAGTAACCTACTCCTTATTTAAGATAAGTATGCAGACAGACATAACCAGTCTTGCAAGGAATGTGCCAGCAGTAAATATCCCATGTAGACCTTAAACTGGAAATGGAAACTGCGAAATGTGCCTCCACRCAGCCTTGCATGCCACTCCTTTTGCAGATTACATTCACAAACAGTCTCTAGTAAGCATAGTCTGCCTGGTAGGGGCAGCGGTGGCAATTCATTCTCCCGGAGTTCCTACTCTGTGTGTGATCAGCAGCAAGATCTCCAGGCATGTCAAAGACCCCCTTTACTGTGTGATTTCCTGACTTTGGTCTTTGCCACAGAAACTCTCTCTGGAGAATTGCGTTCCCTTAATGCAAAGTTTCCACTGCATGCTACAAACGCTGCCTTTCATTGCTGTGAGGATCGTTGTAAAGATACCAGCCCAAACTATAACCAGCGCAGAGTTATTTTCCTTCAGATAGCCCAAAATCCTAGTTGCACAGAGAAAGAACTGCCCCAGCCAACTCAATGGCATGTTGACTCTGATGCATAAATGATAATATAAGTATTGATATTGCTGGCTGCTTTACTGCAGATGAATTTTAGCCATCCAGGACATCCAAATGTTTATACTAAGTTTATATTTCTTCCCATACCCCTTTGTGTGGAGAATTTAATCAAAAAGATCCTGAATGGGTCCACTGTATATATTCTACTACTGATTTTTCATAAGTAAGCTATTAATGTAAGTTAAAAAATAAATAAATGGGGTTTAGAATCACGAGGAAAAGGAGAAAGATCTTTATTTTCCAAATAACTGTTATAACTCTGAAAGAGTTGTCATAAAAAGCAAAAGTGCGGCAAGTTCAGAAGGCTGCTTCTGAAGCCTGCTGGATTGCAATGAATGCTCTTGTTCATCTCAGCACCTGGTTCTGAAGAAATATATGCTATGGGGAATTGACAGGTTTGACACAGGAATTCGTTCCTCGGTTCTCCTGAGGTCACGAGGCAAGTCCCATATGGTTCCCCTCCACTGCTAGCAAGCTCCCTGTCATCAATAACAAGCTCTTGGATAAAGAAATCTTCAGCAGGATGATGGTCTGTGCACAACATCGCTGGTATTTGTCATTGTGCTAATTAGTCCAGCCCTGAGTGTAAGGATTAGTGTCAGTCCCTAGGGCAAACTGGTGATAAAGCTCCAAGAGAATGTTTAAGCTAAATAATGTTAGCAATGCGGATGCTATTAAATAATAGGAATACATTTGAAATGGTGCTGTATGCGGCTTCAATGCTAATGCTTGCAATGGCAATAGCTTAGAACATAATCTATGCATTAAATAAATGTGTAAATTGGATTTAGAAATATTCATGGGGCCAGAGGGCTGGAGGAGCCTCTTGGGTCTTTGAGTCCAATTCTCTGTTATCATAGGCCCAGTGTCATATAATCCCTCTCATAAACTTGTGTAATCTTTTTCATATGCTTAAAGATGCTTCTCCCAGGATCTAGAGGAGGGACTTGAACTATCTTTTATCTCAGTTCAAGTGTCTGCTTTGAAAAGGGCAGGAATTAAATCTGAACGTCACAGTTGTCTGAGTATCCTAATAACTGTCATACTGGTGGCTTTTCTCTTTCTTACTTTCCCTTTCTCAGTTCAATTGAACTGTCACTTCTGCATCCCTGGAGACAGGGGTAAATGGAATTTTAATGTATTAAAAACTGTATAATGTATAAAAAATGTATTAAGTAAGCTACATACAGTTTTYTACCTATCTTTAGGAAAACCTTCAACAAGATTCTGGGCGACTTGTTGATCAATGCAATTTTTTTGCACCAGAAAGATAGATCTGAAAAAAAAATGTGTATATATGAACTAGTGTTGTCTGGGGTGATGTGCTCAGTTYCTGAGAGTCCGGATAAGCCTAGCTGACTACTGTTGCAATGAATAATTCACTGTCTCTAAATTTAGCTTTGATCCATGTGATTGTGTTGTGAGCTTGAAACATACTCACATACATCATGCACAGGAGCTTTAACAGCCTTACCCTTCCTCCTCTCATAAAAATGCCCTTCTGACCTCTAACTCTTCTCCAAGTGCATCACTCTTTCAGCTGTACCAGGGTGTTAGGGTACACAGTTCATCAATTTAGGTGATTTAAATCTTAAAAGAGGCTCCTGTGAGATCATGGAGAAATTCCAAGGACACTGTCGTGTCTGGCCTAGGAAAAGGTTAAAGCTGAGATACTGTTTTTATTTTATAGACATCCAGTGATTTGACTACAGAAAGGCATAAATCTTCCTCTGAAGAGAAACTGTTTTAATTTTATTAGACGGTAGATTTGTTTAATTAAGGTCAGCATTTATCCTATGCTCCCTTCCACTTTCCTGGCATCTAGCTGATACGGGGGAGGAAGCCTGCAACCTYAAAGTGAGACCAGGTTTGGAGGAAGAAATAATATCTTTCATTAGACCAGTAATTCAGCTGGAAAAAGCAGATGACTGTGCAGGCACATGTGCCCTTCAGATTGAAATATAAAAGTCACAGAAACCACACAGGGAGAGTATACTGGCATAAAAATCCTGATAAGGTTGTGAGTGGAATCAGAAAAGATACCTGAGAGTGGCTAGACCAGGAGACCATAGGGAGGTATCAGCGCTGGAGCAGAAGGAAGATGAAGTTGCTTTTGGAGATGGGAAACAGGAAGGTAGTTGTGATTTATGTCAGAGAAGAAGGGCTTGAAGATCCTCCGAAAATGTGGAGGGAGGTAGAAAGATGCAGAGATTGAGACTAGGAGGAAACCAGGGTTGGCTGAGCAAACAGCCTGGGACAAAGAGCCAGAGCATGTGAAGTGAAGGCTGAGGCAGGAGAAGAACCCTGGAAGAGGGAAGGCACATCAGCTCTGGAGAGAGAGCTGTGTATGAAAATAAGGAGTGATTGGAGATACAGGACATGGATATACAAATAAGGTAAGAACAAGTTGCTCAGAAGAAGAGAGGAGGAAAGTCTGGGATCCAACTGTAAATCTGAGGAGTAGAGCTGGGGTTGAGAAAGGGAGTGAAAGCCAGGGAAGAGGCAATAGCAGGGCAGGCGCACACTGGAGTCTGAAATGCAGAAAGGAGCAAGCTATGGACACATGGGGAAAAAAATCTGTACTCCCTAGAGGCTTTTCATGTCAGAACCGGAGAGCTTGAGACTGCCGAGTCTTGGCACTGTGTGCTCTACCATGAGTCAGTTAAAGTGCTCCTGTTGTTGGCTACCCTGCTAGTACAAATGGCAGAGGAGTTTTGTCTGCTGGATTGCAACTGTGACAGTTCCCCTGAGAAGTCTTAGGATGAAGTTTCTGAGTTCATAATTTGCTTTTACTAAATCTAGATTACTCCACAAAACCTGCTGTATTGGAAGCTCATCATTAAGACTACCATACCAAGCAACTAAGATTTAGGCAATGCCATAGTCTAGGTAGCCTATTCATTATGTTTTTGCTTTCCCGTAACTAATTTGCAATCATGAAACAAGGGTACCAGTTAATATCAACTGATTGCATTACTGTGGTGTAGGTATGAAAAATTAAACCACTGCTGCTTAATTAGTATAAGGAAGAAAGAGCTTCCAGTCAAAAGAGACCTGGTAATCAGCTGTTAGAAGGCTCTGCATACACTTTTGACTATCTTGGAAATGGCTTCATCCCTTCAATTTTTAAGAAGTAGTTTGGTAATTTCTATTCCAGCACTTGCAGTAGAAGTCTTATTATGTTGTACAGGAAAGACACAGGCCCGGAAAACCTGTAAATAATTCCAGTACATTTTGATTAGATTTGGGATGGCAAAAAAAGGTTATATGGTTTGGTTATAAGGCTTCTCTGGTGAAAGCTAAGATGGGCTYTATTACAAATCTTAATGGATGTCAAGCCTCAAAATCTTGAAGTTTTCTAAATTCGCCCAAGTGTAATTTTAAATTAGGCCATCAGACTTGTTTTGAGTGAGAGAAAAAGTAGACATAAATGAGCCTGAGTGCTTAAGTGAGGCAGAGATGATAGGCTGAAAATGCTTCTGTAATTTTAATGGACATGAGATTTATGTACTAGGAAAACTACATTATAATAGAATTTTCATGAATTTGTCTTCTTAAGAATTTCTCTCTTTTCTCCATTTGTCTGCATGGGTGTGAAAGTCTATTAATAATAAATAGTATTATACTGAAGATTTTTTTTCCAGTTTTGACCCATTGAACCAAATGAAACCTTTTCATGATAAATCAAGTGCAGAAAGAAAGATACTGCCTGTGTAGTCTTTCAAGTTGCCAGGTCTCAGAGCCTAATCTCTGCTGTAATGGTGTGAACAGCGCGTAGTCTGGGGAAGGGGAACAAAGCATACAGAGAGGCTAATTTGACTCAGCATGTACATTTGGGACTGGCTGAAATGGGTCCATCAAAATCTGCCTTCTTCAGCCCTTCAGAGAATTTTAGCTTCTTTTTGGAAGATGCTCTTTTAGTAATAAGAAGCCTCTGAATGTCTGATACCAGACCCAGAATATGGACTGGGAATTGCTCTTTTTCTCACCTTTGCCTTGACTCCAGGAAGGACATCCACTGCATTTTTGCAGCCGCTAAATATATTTTACCTGTYTGAGTGCATAGATTTATAGCAATGTTTAATGAATGAGTGGCAGTGGTTTGCTTATCAGGCCACGTAACCACGCAGACCTTTTCAATAAAGCAAGGTCAAAGTGAGCCTTGCTGATGCCTTTTTAAAAAATGATTGCTAGAATATAAATGCCAAGTCTAGTTAAAAAAATCTGCACAGCTGGCTGTAAAACCTAAAACATTGCTGTGATAGTCACAGCTCAGAAAGATCACAAGTGAAACAAGCTTGATAAATTCAAGTGGATGGGAAAAGGAAGCTTCTGGAGGCAGCATAATTGCTTTTCAAGCCGTTCTGCTGAGTCTTCAGGAGGAAAAAACAGGCAGTGGGATATATGTTGTGTGTTGGTATGACGTTTGACTTAGCTGCTCAATGGGACAATGAAGTCAGATGATTTTGATTTGCCTAGTGGGAAATGGCACTGGTCATTTAGGAAATTAGTACTTTCTTGGATGTGAGGCAACTGGGGATGGAGTACAAGGGAATGTCCTGGGCAGCAGATCAGTCCTGTCCCGGGGGCTCCCACTGCGTGAAATGTGGCCCCGCCAYTGAAATGCATTGACACATCTTCTTTTCAGTTGCTCAGCAGAGACAAAGTTTTCCATGCTGAGCAGCTGAACTTGTGTCTATACCAGGGTAGGTTTGTAAATCAGTTTTGAATCATTTGGGAAGATATATGTCACTTAAATGCAATTAAAATACAGTATAATTTGTAACTCTGGTTTTCTTTATGACCTGCTTTAAAATGTAGATGTGCCTAAGATTTGTTGAGTCAGATATGTATCTGGGTCAAACTGGTGTCAGACTGCTGATTTACCTGACAGCTGAGTTAGAGTGACTTAATTGTGAACCTGGATTTCTGAATATGAAAAGAGGCATTCATAAACTTTTTACTTGTGCTTCACCTGGTAATGAAAGACAACTGCTTTGTAAAACTATAACAAATGGGAAAACAATGAGCAAGCAAGAGAACGTTTGTGTTCCCACTACTACGTACGAATGGTAGCCAGTCTGAGCTGTAAATACTCCCGCACTATAAATCTATGTATGGCATATTACTTATAGGCTGTTCTTAAACAGTATATCAATAAAAATGTATTGATATATAGATTTTTTCATTCAAATATGACTATGCATAGAATTGTAGCAACAGAATGTTAACTGTTAAATTGAATGCCAAATAATATTAGCAGGAGAGAGTACAAATGAGGAAGAACTGTACTGGGGATTTGAAAAGAGTAGACTTATCTTTCACAGGATGAAAATGAAAATATTGGCAAGAACTCTGCCAACCGCTGCTTGATGTTGGTTGAGAAATTATAATGGCCGGAGTTTCCCAATTAGCATGCTAAGGTTGTGCTGTTAAATCTTTATGTAGACATTTAAAAAACAGCTTAATGCTAACATTCCACCTTGTCCCCCAGAAGGAGGATGAGATGCAGATTTTGAGAGACATTAATTTGATCTTAGTGCCTGATACTTCATGTATCATGTTTTTGTTTTTCCCTTGAAGATTTATTTAAAATGCTGTCTGTATCCATTCCTTAATTTTTGCAGAGTGATAACATGAGAGATTATGATTTATGAGTGATGAAGCAAACTGATAGTATATTTGCCTTGAGTTTATATTTTAAATGCCAGTAGTTTGGTTAGTAGCTGCTGATGGTGTTTTGTTTCTTACTCAGTATACCCAGATGTAATGCAGTGAAAATGCATCACACCATAAAAACATATGTGACTTTTCCTTTTTTTTTTTTAGCGTGAAATGATAATTTTCCAAGGGGAGCTTATAGCTAAGGAAGAATAGCAACTTTGAGAAATAGAGTCGTGAAGAGATGGAAGATCTGTTTGGTGAGATATTTGGGTTTGTGTAAAATGAACGTTAATATTTAAATTTCGTCGCACAGAACATTAAACATACAGAGAGTTAAGGTCATCACAAGAGCTCACTCTGAAATCACATTATGATTTTAGCAGTCTACTGATAGCCAGATGAAATTAAACACAGGGAAAATGTCTATCATGTTAAAATCAGAAATGAGGACAATCTGTCAAATCTAAACCCAGAGACAACTCTCTTTAAAGCTGGAAGTGGTATCTAATTCTGTGATTTCATTCCAATGTTAGTTGCTACTCATTAGAGTGAAGCAGGCCATGTACTTTACAAATGCAGTTTCTTTTTCTGCTTAAGTAACATCCATAGTTGAGTCATATTTTCATTGAACACCCAAATCCCTCAAATTTATTGCAATTTTTATGGGATTTTTTTTTTTAAGAYTTTGGTTTTATATGACTAAGCAGCTATAAAACTAGATTAAAAAATCAGCATTGCAAGTTAGTTGTGACTGATTGGAAACAGTACGTGACATTGGCTTTGTTCCCTGTTTGACTGGGTCTCACTCCTACAGAACTAGGGGGATTCCACAAAGTAACTGGGGGTTTGAATTCCTGGAAGAATAAAAAAGGCTTGTGGAGAAYATTATGGGACAAATATATGGAAGATTTACAGGAACAAAGGCTTTTCTTTCCTGAACCTTTGGAGAAAAAAAAAAGTCAATATCATATTATAATGTTTATGATGGGAATATTCAGTTTTGGTATAACCACTTATAACGGTTTTATTCTAAAAAATAGTGTTGATCAATGAATCTTAAAGTACATATGAAGAAAAATTGTAAATTACAGTTTTGTAATGAATACCTCTGACTAAATTTTTGCGATCAATGAGATTGGATGTGTTTAATGCATAGATAAGCTTACTTCTTGTGGTCAGAGGGTTAGTAGGAGGAAGAAACTGAATCAGTTARCTTTTCAAATAATTTGTATCATATTCTAAACTATGACAAGATGAGGCTTAAGCTAACAGATGTGAACAGATGTCACTGGAAATAATTTTTAAATCTCCAAAGTATGGAAATTTATTTTTGATTTTTCAAAATGAGTATGATATTAAAAAAAAATACTGCTTTCCTTTTAAGTATTTTGTTATCCAACAGAAAAGTTACTCTGTTTTGAGGGTTCTGTTCAGCATGAATGACCTGGTGGAAAAGCAAAGAACTCATGACTGTGGAAACTCCACTCTTGTTTTGGTCAGGAAAAGTTAAGTCGTTCAGTAAACTCATCTTTTGTAGTGAAAGCAGGACTTTAGTTTCAGTAGTGAGAAAGCTGTCAAAGCTGGTTTCTTTAAGAAATAAAACACAATCTCTTTTCTGTGGTGGTCTCCCTGTGGTTGTATTTTTAGTCTACTAAGTGTGGTGGGGAGGATTATTGTTTTTTTTAAAATTGTTTTAAATTCCAGCAACATGCGTGTATCAAGTCTCATAATGTGCCTGTGAAGATATTTAATTTGAAGCAACATTGTCATCTTTTTTCTTTAAAGGCAATTCTGTAACTGCATTAGAGAATATTAAATGTTGTATTTCCAAGGACTTATTAAATATTCAGTAGTTTTCTTTTTCTGTAGTCAAGTGTGTCAAGGGCAAGCCTTCTAAGTCCTGGAATGGAACTCAAATGAACTAACTGAACCTTAAAAGCTGCTATTGAATACTCACGTTAGAAAATATACATTACACAGTGAGGGGAGTTGAAGGAGGAGGTGTTGAGATCCAACCCCAGAACAAGTTGTATCCAGACAGGATACAGACTCTTTCTGGGAAAATACTGAAATATTGTGAGAGATTTTATTCAAAACTTAACTATGAAACAATAAGTAAGGGTTACTGTAATTACCAACAACTAACTGTGCATTAACTTCTTCACTGACTATGACCTGTCCATCTTGGAATACTAAATAATGTGTAGAAATAGCCTGTTTTAAGGGTGTGGGATGGACAGATAAAGCGTATCGTGAACATGGAGTAGTATGAGTCTGATTTTATAAATATGGATAACACACCTGTGTGTGAGGAATAATTTCTAGCTCTGTTGATGTTTTATTTGGGCTGTGTCTAAGCTGATAAACCTTAGAATGACTGAAGTCAGGCCCTGGCTCCATGACAGGACAACGACAAGTCCTATGTCTGGGTTTGCATTGGAAAGGAAACTTGGGCAGGTGGGTTAGATGTGAGCCACAGCATCCTCTGACCAGGTGCCTTTTCCTACTGTGAAATCCAGACATGGCCTATGAGACTGTTGTCAGCTCATTTGCAGCCACGATTTTTAAAGTGACCTTAATTGCTTCAAGGCACTTTAGGATCTATGTGCAAGGTAAAAGATGACATTGGACGCATAGAAGTTCTRATAATCCACAGACTCCTCAATTTGCAGTCCTAGAATTGGTTGTCATTTTTTAAATTGCTTTAAACTTTGAGCAACTCAGTCCCCCATGGGACACTGAATTCAAAATAGTGTTTTGAATAGTTTTCTACTTCCAACAAGTTATCTGTAGGCATCTGACACTCACTTTAGATTTATGTGCTTCATTAAAAATCAAGTTGTAGATGATTAATCCACTTACCGTGAACATTAGGACTTGGCAACAGAGCTTGGCTGGTCATACCATCAACTAGAGAAGCTGGGAGCTGGAATCTGTACCAACGTTGTCTGAAATGTGATGCTGACACACATGAACAAAATTGGGTACACGCTGCCTTCAAAATGTGAGCAGAGGGAATCAGTAGCCTCCTGAGAGCTTTAACTGCTTAATGAGGAACGTTCTGCATGCTGTGTATTACATGCTGAACATTTTTGTAACTTTTAACTGCTCTCCTCTGGCAAAAAGGGACTGAACTTTTTATTAATTCAATTTGTATTAATTTCAATTTTGAAAAAGTCTGGTTTGGTGGCCCTGGAGTGTCTRTACAACCATTCTCTCACTTAGAAAAGTGTCCCTCAGGGGAAAAAAAGAAAACCTAAATGAAGAAAGATAATTTTATCTCATCCATTGAAACAAACAAGAAACAACTATTTTTTAAAAACTTTTAAGAAATGAGAAAAGGATCCTGATTATTTGGATCTTAGTTGAAAATTTTTCTTCAGCTTTTTTTCCAAAGAGTTTCAAGCCATGTGCTTGGGCCAGAATCTTTTGTTTAAGAAAGGGGGTCGATAAAGCTGTTTTACTCTATACCAAGGCTGAATTTGTCTTGCAACTAGTCAAAACCTAAGTTTTCAGAACTTCTCACAGTGAAACGTTGCTAATAATTCAAACAAAAAATTGGCTCTTGCTGTGACCTTTCTGAAATGGTGATCAGGCTAACTCCTTTTAGATATGTGTGCTTCATAAAAAAAATCCCAAAAAGTTTTGTGTTCTCAATTATTATGGACATTAGCAGGACTGAGGAATAGAACTTGGTTGGTCCCATCCACCAGAGAATCTGGGAGTTTGGATCTGTACTGACTTTGAAATGTGGTGCTTGCTCACATGAACAAAAATGGATGTGTTTTTAGAGGCTCATTACATTCAAAATGAGAGAAGATGGAATTAGGTTGAAGCAGAAGGAAAGCATAAATGAGGATAGCACATAACAATTTCATTTCTATCATCACAACTGCTTGTGAAAAACATACTAGGGTCTTTTCAACACATTGCCTAGTATTATGTAATATAATACTAAGGAAATATCTTTGTTAATGTAAAGTAAATCCCTAAGCATTTTTCTTTGATTGATAAAATATTCCTTCTTGCATTGGCCATTGCATTTTCTTCTTGCATGTTCTCTGAACTCTCTGACTATTGCAATAACGCTGTAGGTCTTCTTGCGTATGAGGTTTCATCGTGCTAGGTGCTGTGCAAGCTCTGTCCAGAATGTCCTGATCCAAGGAATTTACAGTTTAAAACAAAATGCAACAAGAGATAAAAGGAATGAGTGTCTTTGCTCAAAACCAGTGATATATATGCTATTGCGTACATGGTGAAATATGTACATCTCATTGTTTTACATTGCTATGAATGGAAATTGTGGGATTATCAACAAGTCTGTCACCAGATTAATAGTTTTTTCCTTGCCTTTGTTTGTTCTAACCTCTGAAAGATTATTGCCTTTAGGGTAACACAGTAGGATATTCAGCGGATGATTTTGGAAATGACTGAATGTCTTTTTCCTTTAGGGATAATAAAGCGCCGTTGAATGTAGGTGCACAATTAAAAATTTCGATCTGCATTGCCAAGTGCTGAGTGTCAAGTGCACTGTGGCCTTTCACAGTGTCAATGTTGAGCTAAACAGGAATAAATAGCTTGTCAGGCAGTTCTACCTGTAGTTAATCCCTTGGTATTTGGCATTTTTTTAGAAAGGATCTGAACTAGAATGGACTCTCTTTCTGAAATACAACCCAGAAACAGGTCCTAATTATTTACATACTATTAGATTCAGTGCACTGTTGAATGCACAGTTAATCCTTGTTATATCTGAGTTGGTAAATTTTAGTTTGGCTAGGTTGGATGTAATTTTCTGTTCTTGTCAGACAAAAAATGTTCACAGTTGTCTGAAATCACCAAAGTGTTGCTGCTAAAGAGCTTGGCCAATATTTTATCTATTAAAAGTTCCCACCCAGATTGCAAACTACAGTGCTGACTTAGCTTTGGTGATCCTCAACCTCCACAGATTTGTTTGCTTCTTCTCTCCTTCACTGTGTAGAAAGATGCTGGAGGATGCTCTAGGAGCCTCCCAAGAGTCATTCTTAGCCCACCGGTGGCTTAGAGTCTGATAAATTCTCTATCCATGTTATGGAGAGGTTTTGCAAAGATCTGCTGAGATTAATTCACTTAGGTTATATAAATCAGCTTGTATTTGCTGACTCTAGTTGCCTGACACAAGATTGAGGCTTTTTTGTGTATGTTGGTGTCAGGTGCCAGGAATAAATAACCTATGAACGTGCAACAATTTTGTAGTTGTACTGGTTTTGGCTGGGGTAGAGTTAATTTTCTTCGTAGTAGCTAGTATGGGGCTATGGTTTGGATTTGTGCTGAAAACAGTGTTGACAATACAGGGATGTTTTCGTTACTGCTGAGCAGTGCTCACACAGAGTCAAGGTCTTTTCTGCTTCTCACCCCACCCACCAGCGAGTGGGCTGGGGRTGCACAAGAAGCTGGGAGGGGACACAGCTGGGACAGCTGACCTGAACTGACCAAAGGGATGTCCCACATCATATGACGTCATGCTCAGCATGTAAAGCTGGGAGAAGAAGGAAGGGGGGGATGCTCGGAGTGGTGGCGTTTGTCTTCCCAGGTAACCGTTACGCGTGATGGAGCCCTGCTTTCCTGGAGATGGCTGAACACCTGCCTGCCGATGGGAAGTAGTGAATGAATTCCTTGTTTTGCTTTGCTTGTGCRCGCGGCTTTTGCTTTAGCTATTAAATTGTCTTTATCTCAACCCACSAGTTTTCTCACTTTTACCCTTCCGATTCTCTCCCCCATCCCACTGGGGGAATGAGCGAGCGGCTGTGTGGGGCTTAGTTGCCGTCTGGGGTTAAACCACGACAGTAGTTAAGGCAAAGGCAGAAAAGCCTGTTCGGTAAAAATTAGCCAGACAGTGGAAGATTGTTTGCTTATCTCGTGGCTAGAAGTTCAGACTGGATGATGAGTATTCAGTTCAGTCCCCAAGTCAGTTCTTTCTGAAAGGTAACAGATTTAGAGCGTTTGTAATTGAGGGGCTTGGTGTAATAACTTTGTTTCATTGATTGAGGAAAGGAAGCCAAAAACAAGCTGCAAATCTCTGATATAGGTAGATATATGGGGTTTTTTGATAGATAGATGTATCTTGTGAGTCTGAATATAATAAATCTGCCAGACCTGCATTGCAAATTTAAACTTGTTTCTCAGAATAAAAGCAATTCTCTCTACTGGTTGTAGAGACAACATTTTGTTGTCTAGCTAATGTTCTGTGTTAGAAAAATGCAACCACTCAGTATTGTGCCAGCCCAAATGAACTCCTGTGGCACACAACACTAAATTTAGTATTAGTGCTAATACTAAATTCGGTGATTGATACCCAAAGTACACAAAATCAGTTTTGCCACAATGTTGCAGACTGGATTAAAGTGACATAACAGAGGCATTCTTGCTTATGGCTGCTGTTCTGTCTCCCTTGTAACTAGATTTTTTCAATGAGATTAAAGATTTTGRTGTGGTAACATACCAGCATCCTGCTGCCACATTTTCTCTTGCCTGTACCACTGAAACCCAGACTGTAAGCTGCCCTTTCCAGTAGGGTGGTAGTAGAGAATATGATATTTTTTTCTACTTCCTGGGCTTCTTTATGGTATTCAGTTTCATTTTGGGAATTAATGGGTTAAAAGAGTGATGCTCTGATTTGTAAGTAGTATTAAGGGAAACATAAAATACATTAAGTTTATTTACTAAAATAAATAATATAAAAAAGGATGAAGAGTGTGCCCTAAGCTCTGATATCCCTATCATATATTTTTGTTTTACTAGCAAGTAACAGTTTAAAATTATTAAAATCCAAAGCCAAAAGAGTTAATAACTTGCTGCCATTTTGACAGAAATGTGTTTCTTGATATTACACAATGGTAAAATTTCAAGCTGCTAGATATGTGAGGAAGCACATAGGCACTAGATATTTTCAAAAATCTATTTAGGCATCTTTTTGTCTCTTTGGGCCCCTAACACCTTCAAAAATCTTCAAGTCTTCAGAGAGTTTCTTCCAGGATAATACTGGCTATAAAATATCTAGTAAGCTGAAAATCCAAAATAGCAAACACATTGATAACATGTTATAAATCCTGGCTCAGGGAGGGATTTAAACATATCACCTATTCATGACCACACCATTGCTGTTGGAGTGCTAACATGGTGGTAGTGTATTGTCACTTAAAAGAGGTTAACCATTGTAGCAAAGGAACAGCTACCCTCAATACACCTTTTCATGTGGTGCATTTTACTGGGTGTAAGAGAGTTTATCATCTCCCCCTCCAGCTGTTTGGCTCAGTGTTAATTTTTATGAGGTCCTGTCCTGGACATTCTCTTTTCTTCAGTGCTTGACTGTGATGACTGAATTGAAGATCAGTCAGTAAATGTTTTTTAAGTCCTTAAAAATCCTCTGTGAGGGCTGTCTCCAGGTTATTTAACTGTTTTTTATCTATCATGTGCCTCTACTAGAACTGAATTTGTATTTCCCTATTTGTTCAGATTTTCCTGAATTTGTAACTTTGATAGCAGGACTGTGGATCCTGACACACTGGCAAAGCTCTGCCACTGCAGTGAGAGATGTTCTGCTAGGTTTACTCTTAGTCCTGCCTAAGACTATGAGTGATGGATGATTGCGAATATGACAGGCTGTGCAACCAACTCTACCTGTAATACAGAAGGCATTTTCTATCAGTAAATATCCTGTGTTTGTGAATCGTTGAAAATCCAAAGGAAACCCGGTGTTTGGATCTATTCCTAGGACCCTCTGAGGTGCCCTTCAGGCCAGGTGTGAATTCCTGAACCATAATCTCAAGACCTTTTTCCACTATGTGAGAGGTGGACAGCCTCAAATCTTACTGTGGTTGGTCTGCGTTTGCGGGCTGTTTGTAGGGTACCTTGACAACTGAATGGAGTTCAGATGATTTAGCACAGATTAAAGAATTTGTTGCCACTTTCTGAATGAGTTGCAGCACGTCATGGTGTCCATCACCAGGACTTTTCCTGTTCCCAGACTCCTGGCCTATGTGTGAGAGCTCTCTGCTGTTCTCCTCTGGCCTAGATGTAGACTTCTATGCATTTGAATTTGTGAATCATTTGGGGATGAATCAGTAAAAGATTTATAATGATCACGGACATTGTGAGTATTACTGTGAAGAGCTGTGTGGTTCTGATGTCTCTTTTCCCTCTTTTTGTTTCAGTTCATCGCCTTTGCCTCTTTATTCTTCATCCTAGTTTCAATCACAACCTTTTGCCTGGAAACACATGAGGCTTTCAATACTATTATAAACAAAACTGAGCAGGTCGTCAATGGGACAGAAACTGTGCTACAGTATGAAATTGAGACAGATCCTGCCCTGACGTACGTGGAAGGAGTCTGTGTGGTATGGTTTACATTTGAATTTTTAGTACGTGTTGTTTTTTCCCCCAACAAACTTGAATTCATCAAAAACCTCTTGAATATCATTGACTTTGTGGCCATCCTGCCCTTTTACCTAGAAGTGGGCCTGAGCGGGCTCTCCTCCAAAGCTGCTAAGGACGTGCTTGGTTTCCTCAGGGTGGTAAGGTTTGTGAGGATCCTGCGAATCTTCAAGCTCACCCGGCAYTTTGTGGGCCTCAGGGTGCTAGGCCACACTCTGCGAGCCAGCACCAACGAATTTTTGCTGCTGATAATATTCCTAGCACTCGGTGTTTTGATATTTGCCACCATGATCTACTACGCAGAGCGGGTGGGAGCCCAGCCTAATGACCCATCAGCGAGTGAGCACACACAGTTCAAAAATATCCCTATCGGCTTTTGGTGGGCTGTAGTCACCATGACCACCCTGGGATACGGGGATATGTATCCACGGACTTGGTCAGGCATGCTGGTGGGAGCCCTGTGTGCGCTGGCCGGGGTGCTCACCATAGCCATGCCCGTGCCTGTGATAGTTAACAATTTTGGGATGTACTACTCCCTGGCCATGGCAAAGCAGAAACTGCCGAGGAAGCGGAAGAAGCACATCCCTCCTGCTCCTCAAGCCAGCTCGCCCACCTTCTGCAAGACAGACTTAAACATGGCCTGCAATAGCACACAGGGTGACATCTGCCTGGGCAAGGACAACCAGCTGATGGAGCACAACAGATCATCAGGTAGGACCCCGCTGAAAATGCATGTCCTCTGAAAACACTTTATAGACCAATATGTTTGGTAGGGGTCAGAAAGCAGCCAGTCTTTCTGCCAGGAGAAGACGTAGCTCCCACCCTTCTCCCCTCCAGTGTTTGCGTGTGTCAGTCTCATAGAGGACAAAATAGGTATAGCAATGTTCTCAAACCTCTATGTAGCTGGTCTATACAGTTTTGCTTGCTCTGTTGAGAATGCTTTCCTGCTGATGATATCAACCTTTTCTTTTGCCTGTTGTTTGTTGCGTCATATGGATGTTTCTTGTTTTTCTGCATGACTGTGACTATTTGAGCAGCCACCGTGTCCCACCCTGTTGGACTCCATGGTGTTTTGCCTCAGTGTCTGTCTCTTGTGTCAGCTTTGCCCGTGCCACATCGTGGCCTGTTAAGCAAGATCCTACAAAGAAGCAGTCATTTAAAAGGAGCAGGTGCTTTACATCAAAAGCCCAGCACTCAAAGGAAATAAGAAGAAATTCTCCTTCTAGCTTTCTTTTCATTTGGCATTCTGCTTCCCTGGCTAGAAGAACCTCCTTTGTCTGTGTTAGATGAGACATTGCATGATATTTACTATTAATTGAATGACAATAGCAAAGCTGATGTAAAGTTTGTCGAGAAAAATGAAAATGACAGCCCTTAGCAACATCATCATTATTAGTGTTGATTTTTATGATTTCTATTACCTTATTTGTTAGAGTTACAAATGATGGATAAGGAGTATTTTGTGCTAATTGCTGTGAAAATGCATATCAAATGACAGCCTCTACCCCTCGAAGCCACTGCCCTATATTCCATATCTCTTCAAATGAAAGAATAATTTTATCTCTCAGTATGATTAAAACAAATCTTTTAGCAGCAAGGATTTTTTTGTTTGTTTCTTGAATGTATTTATTCTTAAGTCAAGCACAATCTGATTACAAAGCTCACATACCAGTCATTAGACACCTGTTGGAAAGCTGCTGAAGAATAATAAGAGTAAAACCACCCATGACTGGTGTCATTCAGTAATTGAAATTTATTTTTTAAAAAGAAGAGTCTGGAAAATCGGTCTCTGAACAATATCCGTCTTTGGTCTGTTGCTCTGTTACTGAATAGCATTATGTTCAAAGAAGCTCGGTTTCAGTCTCCGAGTGAGTGTTCACAGACAAAGTTGACACAGCTTTTTGAACATCCTAAATATATTTAAGAGGGTGGAAACCCTTGAAAGGACTCACACTGAGGGTGGAATATAGTTAGTTCTACAGTGCTTTGACTGATACCCAGTTTCAGACAACATCTTTAAAGTGTTAATGATAACAGCTTTTTCATGCCATCGGGTCCTACTAAAGGTATTCCGGAATGGAGGAGGCTCAGTGTGATCAGAGCAAAGAGACACTTTTCTGTGTCTGCGGCTTTGTTTACAAGGTTTTATAATCCTTGAAGTTAGAGAGGAAGCAACTATGCAAAAAGGAGCCATTTTAAAGTATTAACTTTCTCTTCAGTAGTGCCACCGCTCACATCATGCACTGTAGCTTTATTTCTGGTAGAGAATGCTTTTTGAGTCACTAGGAATTCTGTGCAAAACTTCAAGGCTGAATATAGCCCTTTGCATTACCAGTTCAGAAAAAAACATGCGCAGGTTTAAATGCAAAGGTAAAGCTGAAATCAATAACATGCCATTACCTGTTATGTGCTGTACTGAGCAGAGATTTTTTTCTTGAAGTATGGCCTGAATCTGAAATAGTAGATAATTTTAAAAGAGAGTCCTTTGGGAGTGCCAAATGAGGAGAGGTAAGAGTTTTGCTGTTTGACAAAATAAACTACAGAGACCAAAGACAGCATTTAATGTTGGGTACTTATGATGACAAGCAGTGCAAATGTGATAAGTGTAGAAATGAAAGCTAAGTGTGTTATTAAACAGGTTTTAGTGCCAAATGTTGAAAATGTAACCCTCCTGGGGGAGGGGTTGTCTTTAAAATATGCCAAACAACATATTCTAAGCAAAAATGACTAACATGACCTCTTGTTTAGCAAAAAGGATAGCCAAAATAGTAAATACATGTTTGAAATATCCAAGGCTGACTGTACTCCAAAAAGTTACAGTCCATAATAGGCAACTAACTGAGCCTTGATTTGATTATTTCTTATTTCATGTTAGTTTAGGATAACTTTATTTGAGATTTAAAAGAAGAACAGGAAAGTCAAAAGATCATTTGTTCTTGAATAAAAATATACTTTTTGCCATTTTGTGCTGATTAATGGTGAATTGCAATCTTGTTTTCTTCTAATGATTTACCTTATAACTATTTTTTGAGTGATGGGAATATCCGGCATTCAGCATAAGCTCTTTGTGATGTCTCATTTCCTCATTCATTATTGTCTGTAAATGGGCATGGTGCTTTAACCAGTGTTATCAGGTGAAGACAGTGCAGGAAGTGAGCAGCCACTCTCACCTGGTGAAAGGCTCCCTCCCATCAGACGCTCTAGTACAAGAGACAAAAACAGAAGAGGGGGAACATGTTTCCTACTGACGACAGGTGATTACACGTGTGCTACTGATGGAGGGATCAGGAAAGGTATGGACTTCTTTCATTAGATCATAAAAGGTTACTCAGCAATGTGCTTGTGAAAAGCAATCTTAGAGTAAAATGATGTGCACAATGCTCTTAGAGGAGACTGTACTCACAATGTATCTTTTTTCTTTATTCCTAGTGATTCTTTTCCTGCTTTCTTTTTAGAAACACTCATCTCCTTTAATCTTCACAAAATGTGCTTGATGTTGGACCCTCATTTCACTTGTGTCTTCATATATCTGTTATCTTTAGTGGAAAAGCCTGCAATTCAGACCTTGCTCATTCAACCACTCATCACTCAATACCATTTGTCATTCTAAAAGACAAATTAATTAATTAATAACTTTGGTCTGCGCTTAATAGCTTAGTAAAAATTACAGCTGAATAAATTACACTTAAAAGGTTGAAACGTCAGAAGTAAGCAACGTTTTTGTTCTGAACACAACAAAGCGTATCATATGAGATGATATTTAGATTTCTTTTGAAGAAGAGTTTGAGTTTATAATGCCACAAAATGTTTCCTCTTTGTAATACACCACTGATGCTAAAGGTGACTGTCTACCCCAACCAGAGTTCAACTACAGTAAACAATGTTTGATCTTGCAAGGTGGTAAAAATGCCTTACTAGTTACTTTCTGCCTAGTTACTCAGCCTCTTCAAATCTGATTACTCACTGTTCAGTAGGATTGGGTTCCCCAGGCAGAGTTTGCAAAACGTTCTGTCATTATATGTGTCACCCATGTGACCAATAGTGTAGCTACCCCATCAGGCCACAGCGGGCTGTGGCCACAAACCTAACCTTAGGGCATAGCCCCAAAATCAGCAATGCCAGTGGTAGTCTTGCCATTTCCTTAGATAAGAATTGCTTTGGTTTCTTGGCAAATTGTATCATTCCAACTGGTTTCATGTTCCTGAGTGCTGATGTGCAGTTGTTCACCTCAGAGTTCACCTGCAGTGGCCATGTGCCACTGGACAAACATTTTCGGCTGAGATTTTTCTGCCTTTTTTTTTTTTAACTTGCTTTGCGTACAGGAGACATAGCTGTCCCAGCCAGCCATAGACTCTAAAGGAATTCTCTTGGCTTATTCTGCAAATGCTCTTTTTATATTTCAAAAGCATGAGCTCAGTAGGTTAAACCTGTGAAGGCAGATATGTGACTGGAGTTCGATGTATGTGGTATTAAAGAGTATGATTGTCTCTATGCTCCTGTGTTTTACATATTCCTATATACAAAGTTTAGATTAAATGGGACGCCATTGCAAACATGTTTTTGAACAGATTTAGGATGCTTTCCACTGAGCATACATCTAGCACTGTCTTCTCAACAACTAGAATTATTTAAAATATCTAATGGTAAGAGTCCAGTCTTTGAGGAGGTCAGGAACACCTGAATAAGGTAGATTTTCATGCCATCTTGCAAGATAAGGTTCTTGACTTCTTTTAGGAATGTTAGTATAAACATTTGAGTGCTGTTCACTTGGCAGTAACCATAATTAGAACAGATCAGAAATAATAAAAGAAGTTACCCATCAGCTACTAAAGACATATTCATATAACAATAAAACATATTTTATACTGGGACCATGTGAACATTTTAATTTCAAAATCTAGATTCAAGAGAAAATTATGTCATAGTTTTTACTAGAAAAATGGGGCTTAAGTTCAGAACTGACCATTTCTCAATGAGAAATGTGCTCTTTGACTGTCTCTGATGATAACTTTAGTCTAGGCTGAAATGTTTTGGCCACTGGCTTTCAAGTTTATTTTATATAGAGTAGGGAAGTTAGCTCATAAACAGAAAACATCTTCAAGTAGCATCCAAATGGTTTTGAATACTTGAATTTAATTCACACATCAAGTGTACTACTTTCTCATTTTATTTTTTCCCTTCCTTTCTTTTGGTACATCCTTCTTGTTTGGTTGGTTCCTTGGTTGGTTCTTGGTTGTGTTTAATGATTATTCTGAGCTTTTTTGCATTAGTGCCTTATCTCCATCTCTAAGATGATACTGATTCAGAGCTGATCCATTAGAATACCTGGAAAGTACCGACTTTGGTTCATGCCTCTATCTCTATTCATCTTGTGTATCTGGTTTTCTTTTTTTAGGAGTTCCTGTTTTCTTTATCATCTTTACCATCTTCCTCTATCAGTTCTTTCCTTTTGTCATTAGAAAAGTAGCAGGAAAAATATTTTTAAAAAATACTTTCCTAGTTTCTGTGTAAAAAAGCTACCTGATTATTCTGATTTTTTTTGGTAAGGTTTATTTTTACAGGGGAGTTTAAATATATTCACTAGCATTGTGCTTCCCCTCGATTCCCCTTTCAAACATGATTCTTTCTAATCTGTGTAAGTACTCAGAAACTGGAGGCTGTTTTTGAAATGTATCAGAAGTCTGTGAAGCATCACAGCCTAGCCTGCCCTTGCAATCTGGAGATAACATTGCACAACGTTTTAGCAGACATGAGGTTATATATCTGCTTTAAGTATTGTTTTACAGTATGCAATTCTCAGTAGGTAAGAAATATGTTGTCGTTAGGGGAGAACCTAAGATATGATTTTTCCTGAAGATGCTAACAACTGTCTGTTAACTGTCTGTTATCTGGAGAGCTGGAATTTGAACCAGTAACTATTTCAATAAATAAAAAAAATGTCTGGTGATGTCCTGTGTAATGTTTAGCTGTATTGTCATTGACATTTTATAGTTTCTGTGGGACAAGTCTTAGTATTTCACTGTAAGCAATTTATACCTGAATGTCTTAACCTGACAAATGCTTAGATGCATACTTGTTTCCAAGGAAATAGGTAATGCCGTTGAAATCAATGGGACTTCTCATGCTTGCAGTGAGGCAGGTATCCAGGTACTTGAGGAGCAAGGTCCTGTCCGCCTTCATCTTCGTTGTATTTCCTTGCTGATATCTCTCTCCAAATCGATGGGCTGATCCTTTTCTTCATAAGTGGGCTTATCCAGGTGCTAATGAAAATACTTGGGTATGAAGATAGYGATGCAGTGAATAGCAATGCTTTTCCGTCATTTTACAGCATAGGCTCTACAAGGTGAAAACAATCTATATGTAGCAAAAAGTAGGTAGCTAGAGCTCGCAGTTGTATGTGAACAGAATCGTCTGCAAGTGCAATGTTCCCTCCAAATTGCAAAGCATTATGTCATTGCCTCATTTAATGATTAATTATTTACTACTTACTTTAATACCATTTATTTCATTTGARTCAGCTGGAGAAGGAGCACAAATATGGTGTTTTAAATTTGCCAATCAGAAGGCATTTGCAAGTATGTCAAACTCTGCTATCTTATACTTTAATATTAGACACAAAGTCTTAGGATTAATATTTCTGAAGATGGAGCTTCTTTCCCATATTATCATTCAATCCTCTGTAGAAGTGATTTGCACATACTATATGCAATTTATCTGGTTTTTGTTTTATTTATTTTTAAAGAAAAAATCATCTTTTATTAGGAATTGGGTTTAGCAGAGATTATATAATTCTAACAGTTTTATAGTCTGTCGTAATGGTTTTTTGATTATGTTTAGCCAGATAGCTCACCCAGTAACCCTATTGGGATCCTTTATCTTGCACTCTGTACAACCCTGCTGAAGCCAATAGAGCGGCACTGAGTGCAAGATGGGATGTGGAAGAGCAGGTCAGACCTCTTGTGTGATGGTCTGTTTAGTTTTCTGGGAAAGAATACCTGCATTAATTTGTAAATAATTTTATGTATTAATATCTTTTGGTAGTAATGTGTCTCAGCATTGAGTTCTTTTCCAGGCAGATTCCCCCTGAGTCCCAGATAGCTCCTTGGATTACATTACATTGTATTGTTTGTCTTTGTCTATTTTTTGGCTGAATTCAACTGATGTCTGTGCATTTTCTCATACAAGGCTATGAAAAATCTCGAAGCTTAAACAACATAGCTGGCTTGACAGGCAATGCTCTGCGACTGTCTCCAGTAACATCACCCTACAGCTCACCTTGTCCTCTAAGGCGCTCTCGGTCTCCCATCCCTTCCATCTTGTAAACCAGATGGCATCAATCGACTACATAGTATTAATTCAAATACTGTTTACCACATACTGGAAATAAATGTAGCATTAACCATAGGCTCCACAAATATGGTATAACTCCTGCATGATATAACTGTCAGTAGTAAGAAATGCCACTTGGGTAGCTGAAGATTTTTATCTTGGCTTTTAAAGATTACCTAAGGTAGTGCTTCTCCTTTTATCTACTATATTGTCCTACTTTCCTGTGGCAATAAAAGGACAGTTAGTGGATGCCGTTGGCCAGTATATTCAATAAATAAGCATATTTTCAGGGAGATTTACTTAAAATAATGTGCTTCCAACTAATTATCCGTCACTCCATTGAACCTCCATTTCCTGTGACTCTAATCCATTCTGAAGATGTCTGGAATCGTGTCTTGATTGCACACAATGTGACTTGGGTCTGCTCATTTGCATGGACCATCCTGTCTCCATCACCTGACAAGCAGTGTTGCGGAGACCACAGGGGGCTCCAGATGTGTGTTCTCACATTGTACCATCCTGCTGAAATGAAAGCACTGATAAACTGGTCTGCATGTGGGATTGTTTTTCTTTGTTTAACCTTTTCCTTTATTTTTTAACGATCTACTTGTTTATAAATGGCTTTATTTTGTGATTAACTTACTTCGGTACTGGATTGCTGTATCAGAGTTCTGAATGTCTCCGGTTGTTTGCACACAGATAACTGCAAAGAGGTTGTCATTACTGGTTACACGCAAGCAGAAGCCAGATCTCTTTCTTAATGGCTTGGGGAAGGCACAAAACATGCAAGAAAGGTAAACGCCATCCAGACTTGCAATTTTAAGCTAGCAAGTGCTGCTTGGTACTGTAGTCATTTCTCTACTCCAGGGTTCTTCAACATTTTCAGAGGCTGAGTACCAAGTAAAATTGAGAAGATTACTGGGGTCTTTTTTTGTACCACTGTAAGAGGGTAGTAGTTCTCAAGTCGGGTTTTTGACCAGCCTTATACCTCTGGCTCATGAGCTTCAAAAATTTCTTCAGTCAATGTTTTTTGAGGTGCTTTGTCCTGTATGTTGTTTGTCTGTCTGTTTTGCAACCTGTCTACTGTATTCTCCATCTGTCTCCATAAAGCACAGAGATACTGTTAAAATGCTCCCCTCTTTTAAGGTTAACTAAGGACATTTTTCTCCTTTTCTCTTTTTTTCATATGGACTATACTTATGTGTATAGATACAAATATATATATATATTTTTCAAATGCAAGTTAGTATCGTCTAGACTAACTCATGTGAGCACTCTGAAAATTTTTTGAGTGGGATTTAGTAGCGGCTTTACAGTACTGACCGGTTGTCTATTGCATCAATCTTCCTCCTAGCAACCAGTATTCATTACAGTTTTGAAACTGTATCTCCTCTAGTGGGTTTTTCATTCAATATTAGCCTCTGTTTATGCAACAGGACAAATATAATGGCAAATTTGATGTTCTGGGTTGGTGAGGAAAAATTACCCTAAACCGTAGAGTTTTAGAACTACATGGGGAAGACCATAACAACCCAAATCTTAAAAGATCCTTGAGATTGTTGAATAATCCCTGATTGTCATGTTTTATTTTTTGTTAGGAAAAKAAATATAACTTATTGTTCACCATGTAACATGTTCTTCTGTATATAGCCTAGCTGAATAGCATGACCTGCATGTCAGAGTTCTTGTACAATAATGTATTTATCAAAGTATACATTTCTGATATTTAGAGATGTACATTGATTTAGTTTTGGTAAAATATTGTCAATAGAGAGATAATTACAAACAGCTTTTAGCAAAGGAATTAATATAATATCTGGTGCTGCTGTTATATTAACTACAGTGTTGTACAGAATTTATCATGGATTTTTGACTGCTGAAAAAGGGACAATGGAATTTAGCCATACCAAGGACTGTACTGGAAAGAGACTGCTGCTGCTGAATGGGCCCTGATACACAACTCACGCCTTGAAGAGGTCACTGAGACTTTACATGCGAAGTAGAGCTTGTTAAAGAAGATTAAAGACTGCTCATAATTACTGCTGCCAGAGGAAGGGGTGACTAGTCACTGTTGATGAGTCAGCTGTAAATAAAAAGTGTGTGCATGGAATATCAGTTTTTATCTATATCAAGGAAAGCTGAATTCAAGTCATCGTTGCTAAGGCTCCATGCAAAGACCCACACCCCTGTGTGTATTCTTCCTGGTTCCTGCAGTAAGTTGTGCTGTGGATCATACAAAAACACATGCTTAATAATGATAGTGATGTAAACTACATCTGTCTTCTGTCATAATAATGGTATATTTTGCAAAGGTCACAAATATGAACAGAGTAGGTTTGCATAAGTCCTTGCTTTCTCAGTTTGCCATGACCTATATTTGTATGAATTCTAGTGTACATGCCAAGTCTTAAGTTTACTTTTCACTTTGATAACAGAAATGTGACTGCAGACAAACATCACTGACTTTATTCACAGCACACAGTCTTCTTTCATTGTTACCTCAAACTATAAGTATTATGAGAAATAAAATTCTGGCAGCAAGATTATTTTGGTTTTTTTTTTTTTTTTAAATTCAAAGTGTTGTAAACCCAACATCAGTAAGTATAAAAGATGTATTAAAATTATATCCTACAAAGGTATATTTTACATAAAAGAGATATTCTTTGATCAGTTACTTTCTGTGATTTTTGTGGTAAATGGATCTAGCCTGTTCTATGTTTATGAGGCATTGTAGTGCTACGATGTGGTAATTATGTTCTCTCCATCCCATTCAGTGGGAAATTCTCCAGAATCTGTTTTGTCACCCTGGTGTCCCAATTGTAGGGACCTGTCCCAGTTGTGAAACTCTGTATCGTGGAACTTCTGTGAACATGTCAAGGTGCATGCACAATCCTGGTGGAAACCAGTGGAAATGTAATACCTGAATTGGAGAATAAAAGGCAAAAGACCTGGGGAGAATTTGGAACATATCTTCTGAAGTGGCTCATGCGCTTTCTTTAGCTGTATATCGGTCCCCTGCCTGCCACTGGCCATCCCAATTCTCAAACCAGTTTCCTGGGATACATGAGGAGCTAATTCAAAAACTAGCATGAGCTGGCTTCTAAAACAATTTAAAATCTTCCTTCTTGTTAATGACCCCACACCTCCTGTGGAAGTTGTAATTGGGCTAGATATTATCAGACTCAAGGCAGTTTTATTGCATCCTGGTGTGAAGTCAACCTAAAAAGGAGGTGATAAATGGTTGCTTAAAACTCCTGATTCAATACTATTTGGGGCAGCCAGTAAAATCCCAGAATACATGAGCAGAGTGTCTGAGAGGGGTGAGGGAGCTAGTACAGCTGTACACATGATCTGAGAGGCTGTTACTGCAGTATTTTGGAAGAGGTTCTGGAATGTAAGAAAGATTCCAGAAAACAGGATCAAGAGGTGTTCAAGTTTTGGAAAACGTGTTATAGACATATATAGACATACCACGAAAGCTCAATGTGCTGAGTTTGCCCAAAGGTTAAAAGTTGACTGTACTGTGACCTATACCCACATGAAGAAGAGTTGTAGTTGTTAGCCAGGACAAGGCTCACAGCCAGCTCCAGTCACGCAGGTCTGAAGTCTGCCCCCAAGCACCCAGAGAGAGGTGTCTGGCTTTCCTCAGTGCTACATGGGGAGAGTGAGGAGCCCCAGGTGGGATGCAGACAAGGTGGTGCGTTGTGTTGGGCAAGACTAGAAAACATTGATGGCCGGATGGTGTCTGACAACTTCTACTGTCTCTGGATGGTAAGGAGCTTAAGCCTGAATGGACCTCCACCGACACAGGACCTTGAGTCCAGAATATCCTGATTAGAGCTACTTATTTTTCCCCTAGAGAACCAAGCCCATGTTTAAATGCTTTCTTTTAAAACACACTTGGAGGATAAGCTGATGGTGAGTCCATTAACTATTCATGTGTCTTGGGACTACAACCCAAATCTGTCTGTTCTAGGAGGAAGAGTTGGCTTAACCACCAGCCCTCAAAGACTAGCCCACTCTGGTTCTTCCCCTGCTTCTGGGCCCAAGAAGGGGTGAAAGTGCATTTTCATGGGAGGTAGGCCACCAAGGTTTAACTTTCTCAGACTGRGGAAGGCTTTGAACCTAGACTTCACTCTTCAGGGTAATGCAGTTCTTATGTCTCAGATACTATGTAAAGGATGGGCAGCACATTTACTTCACTTCCTCTTTTGGCCATCCTTTAAAAATAAGTAGGTACAATGATCTTTTGTAAAGAGGATCCTCACAGGGCGATGTGCTTACGCAGAGCAGATCTATCCGAGCCCCCAGAGRCCTTCAGCCCTGCAGAAGCAAAACTGTGCCTGGAGGAAGGAGTTTTGAGTCAAGCAGAAAGATGCTATGTGAGTGTGGGTATCCTGGGGACCAAATACTTACCAAGAGGTGGTTGTGGGCATTTCTGGGCCTGCTTTAAGAGTCCAAAATCTTATTTAATCCTTGTATAAGTAAGACTTGAGGGTTAGAAGTCAAAACTAGATAAAGTTAAACAAGCAATTTAGAAGCAATGCATCCATTAAGACAATTTACCAAAGGCTGTTTCTTGCTTGCCTTTTTAAGTTGTAAAGTCAAAATGTCAAAAATAAGCATCTTCTTGAAAGATAAGCTAGTACAACAGAAAGGTTGGTGCAGATATCAAAAGCTGTGATGTATTGTGGAGACGAGCAGATTATGGGACCTTCGGACTTTGAAGGCAGTTATTGTTTTTATGGGRCCTTATTCTGCACTGAGAAAATGTTGCTGTTCCAGCGAATTTTGGGACACTGTATTATGAGTGTTACAGGTGTGTACAGTAAACTGGTGCCAGAATTGCTAAAAAGCATGCAGCTAATGATAATTAATATAATGCTGAGTGTCAGGGGGCTTTTTCATGTGCGAAACAATTATTGGTCCTAAAAAATGGTCCTATTGTTCCTAAAAAATTTAAGAAAGCTTCTGTTCAGATGGGTTATTGAGAACTAGAGGGGGAAGGGACCAGTTGGACATGAGCAAACTTGCCAGCATATTTAATGTGAAGATATGAATTTTAAAAGTCATGAATGAATTAACTATATGAAAGAGGAGGGCATTTTATCATCAGAATAAATCATGCAGAAGTCAGATAAAGGAAATTGGAATGGAAAACTGCTACTAGAAAGAGAAAATGAATGTATTAATATGCTGTATTACAAGCAGTGGCTTGAACAATTCCATAATAGAGCCTTTGAATACTAACTGAGTGAGAAGAAATTACAAAAAAAGCAAAGGTTTCTATCAGGTTAAAGTTATCAGAAATATTAATAWTTTTATAACACATTATTTTTCCCTTGGAAATACTTGTTATTTATTTAATTTCTAAAGAGGCAAGTTATTTAAAAAATGGTGGTTTTTAAAGTCAAGGGTTAGCTCATGAGCAAATACTGAGATGTCAGTGTTGGGTGTTGGGTACCTAGCTGTTGTGCCATTACCAGGATTTCCTTCCTACTTAACAATATCCCTGGGACTTGTTGAAATTGCAGAGGTGTCTGATTCCTGGCCCCAGAGATGGGGATTCGTCACACGCCAGCTCTGAGGGATTTCTGGGGTGCGCTCCAGCCAGGTGTGAGCGGTGCAGAGCTCCCGGCTCCGTGGCACAGCCTGTGGAAGCACCCCGAGCCGTGGTCTACATGCGGCTTCTCATTGCCTTCTGGCAAAATATGTGTGCTTCCCCAGCCCTCTGCATCCTCATCCCCAAACCCCAGCCTTCTGTCTCTTGCATTTTTTTCTCATGAGCATGTTGATGAACAGCTGACAGAATTCAGATTCATACTTTCACAGCTTCACATTCACAGATGGCAATATTCTAGCATATTTAAAAAAAAGAAATTGGAGGTGGACAATTTTTGAAAATTTGGTACCAAAATGTTATGCATTTCATTTAACATCTCCTGTATTATTTGCAGGTGGAAGACTGGAGATCAGGTTAAAACCAGGGCTGCAGCTAGGCTATACTGAAACTTTCAGGATGTGTTCATTTTATATTCTGCATCTGGTTAGAGCATCGCTGCATTTTACTATCACATGAAGCGCTCAGTTTTCTCCCCAAATGGGATTTGGAGATAAGATGCTAGGGCAAGTCAGAGAGTACTATTTTAAGTTAAATGTTTTCTCTATAGAACAGTTGTGACTACTATAGGACTGTAAACATGAATTGTAATATGAAGAAAAAGGTATTGATTGGGAAATACTGAGGCTGTAATAGATGGCTGTAATCCATCTTTGTCTTGCAGAATGGTACAGGCACCCTTTCTTTAAAACACGGAAAGCAGAGCAGCATTAGACCTCCATAAGATAATGAACTACCAAAAGAAGAAAGTGGAAGTTGTTTCCCTTGACCTTAAGACAGCTTATTTGCAAAAGCAGCAAAATCAGACTTATTTAAGAAGCTTGACCTTTGCAGTGAAACAATGCAAAACTCCATCAATCTGAAGAATAGTAAACCGTAGCCACGTTATCCTATTAGGCTGATGCTAAATATAGAATGCTTTTTCAGTTTCCTACAGGGATTTCCTTGCTTTGTGACTAAATGCAGTACCAGGGTTTTATGAAAATGTTATTTTCTTCATGCCTATCAATGTGGTTGGTACAATACAGTGTTTGGCACTCTGAAAGCCTTAAAATGATGCCATTGTTTAGCAGTACTTTTTACATTTTGCTGGCATGAAAAATCGGGTTTCTTCTGAACTGGAACGTGGGAAAGGGGGGTAGAGGAAGCACTGAAGGACATGGATTTCTTGAACTCTTATGGAATCTGCTGCATGTAACTGCGACCACACAGAAATAAAAATATGCAGCTTTCCCTATGTCAGTGTCTTGACATTGACTGTAACTTTTCCAGTTCTGAAAATCCTCTTCTTAGTTTTGGTTGGAAATCACAGCAACAAAATTTATTCAGTTACTGCTGTTTGTAACCTCTACTTAACCCTTGATAAGTTTGATTTAAATCAGTGAATAATGGAGCAATTATAGAGATTAACAGCACTAGGACTGAGCTCAGAGAAGAACTTAATGCACAAAGTTAATAGGTCTATCTGTAATTACTGAAGAGTTTTCTCAGTACAGGACATTATCTAAACAAGTTCCCAGTGTGAAATGTCCTCACTGAAATGAATGGCAAAACTGTCCTTGGCTTACTTAAGCAAGACTAGGTCTTGGGAAGCAACTGATTTATGTCGTGGACGTTTCCAGGATATTTATCACCAACATTTTAGTATTCAAACGTATTTCAGCTGAAATGATGATGACGATGATGATGATTGATGTTGATGATGATGATGATGATAATAATAATGTGATTTATCATGGTGGTCACCAACTCTGATWTGAGTACAAGTAGCCATAAGGACATGCAGCTGCAGCTTTTATCTGTGCCCCATTCCCCTTTTCTCCATCCTCCACCAGCTGCTGCAGCTGCAGCAGAACAGCTCGTGTGAGTGCCCAGGGCTTCGCGCTGCAACTAGAAGGTCCAACCTCCTCCACCTCCCGGTGCAGGGGTGAGGAGGAGAAGGCGATTGTCACCTCCACACCCAACTCACCCGCAGGGTGTGCAGCAACACCTCTGTCCCGTGCATGCCTGGGGCTTGGCATGCAAGCTGCTTGGGTTTCTCCAGAGCTAAAGAAGACGGATCAAGCGTGTACAGATAGTGATTTTACCCATATCTTAAATACCTCTTTCAACATGGGTCAAACTGAGTTCTGCGAGTGCCTGTTGACAGAAAAAGTAGCCGGATCTGTCTCCCTCCTGGCGTGGGGGCAGACGCAATGTGCCCCTGCTCCAGTGCCTGCCCCTCCCRGTGATTTTCCCGCTGCTGCAGATGTGCGGTGCCAAGGCTACTTCATGAACATTTCCCCTCCACTGCCCCAGAAATAGTTTATTTTTCAGCACTTGCATTCTTCTCAGAAGAGGAAGGGAGTGTGCAGTCAGAGCCTGCCCAGGAGGTGGCTCATGCTCAGGTGTATATGGGACTGACGTGTCTCCACACTGACTCACAAGCCACCTTCTCTTTTTTTTTTTTTGTCACAAGAAATGCATCTCTGACTGAAACCATCCTATCATGTGAGCTCCAGGTGTACTTCAAAAACACTTCTTGGAAGAGCATTTGGCTATCTGAGAAGCTTTAAGCAGAGTTCATGTTATTTGTTTGCTTTTTTTTCCTTCTGCAGTCTCCTGAACCCACTATGTAGATTATTCCCTTGTTTTCTTTGCACGTGCCTTCACTGCTCTCTGCCTCCTGTAGCTTTCGTAGCTTCAACTCTGCCCATCCTGTATTCAGGACTTACCCACATGCCTCTTTTGCCTGYCTCCTCATTACAGTGCAGCTCTAGCCCGCATGAGAGCTGCTGCAAGGGGAAAAGGTAGGTGAATTTGGACCTTAATCACAAGGGTGGAGGAGTACAGGACTGAGCCTCCTTGTGAAGCTGACTAAAACTTGTTGGAGAGGTTGCCTTATGCAGTTGGGTCCAGCCCAGCCTGGAATGAATTTGCAGTTCTCTGCAGCTCCTTTTGTATGGCCACCACAGTTGGGAACATTAAATTTTGGAACCACAATGTGCTGTCTAAAAGCAGCACAGCTGTCAATGAAGAGCAGTTTGCAACTGGATTATGGCCAGTGCCAGGGACACTGCAGAGGGACTGGATAGACATGATTGCTTAGAAACCAAATTCAGAAATTAGGCTTTCCAACCACATATTCACTGAACTATTGATTTACCAATCAATATAATAGTTCTGAGAGGGATGATTGGAGTGCTGAATATATCATAATTTATCAAAAATAATGACAAATACTCACATGATTCTTTTTGCCCTTTTTTAAGGCTTACTATAATACCAAATTTCTTTCAGACCTGAAGATAAATGCAGTGAAAACAGGTCCATTATCTAAATTAATGTCAGGGAATAAACATCCCTCAAAGGTAACTGTAAGAATTTACTTTAAGAAAAGTTTTTACATTCTAGTCCTAGGCAAAAGCTGTTCATTAAGTTTTATTCCTAGTCCTCAGTACCCTTCAAATAGGGCATAATTTCTAGAATTCTGCTGTCCTTATTACTGGGAAGCCTGTTTCACTTATCTGTGTTTGAATCTTTAGGCAGTAACTGCTAAGTTTTTGATTCCTGCATTGCCTGTGTCTATTTAAAAATACTAGACAAACTGTGTTATATGCTTCCCCAAGTTTTCAGGTGAGATGTTTTGTAATGGCTGGCAGGGCAGGCAGACATATGCTTAGCAACAGAGATGCTCCAGATTAATGGTCCGTAATTCACAGCAGGTCCTTAGGGTGATTTGTGGGGCTGGCTTTGCCTCAGTGGGGCTGTTGCTACCATGTCTAAGCTAAAGGAAGGGGCTGGAACTGCAGTTGCCTGACTCCCCATAAAGGTTTCAGCATGCAGAGCTGAGAGGTGCCAGCATCTGTCTATGGCGAGCACTGGGATTTAATTCCCTGCCTCCCTGTTGCGGATGAATGATTTAGATCGCTTAAAGAATCACTGTCAAAGGTATTAGCAAAAGTGGTTTTAATACGATGTTGTAAAAGTGCGACTTAACAAAGTTTGATGGCAAGGTTCACTCTATTAATTGCTGCATGGAAGAAACATACAAAGGAAAATTGAGTTACACTCGAGTTGGAATGATTCACAGAGAGACYGGGGACGCAAAAGAGTAAGGAGGACCCTCCCATTGAGTCACGAGGTTCAGAGTGGATCCCCTTGCTTTCTAAACTCCTGATGGAGTCTAGGTGCGGCTAGGTCCAAACCTAGTCTCAGACTTGGTCGACGGTTTATGTCTTAAGGGATTATACATGCAAAATTTATGTAATGTTTCATAGCATCAATTCAGCATGCAATCAAAGTTACCAAGACAAAATCAAAGTTACTGTACTACAAGGTTATGTGCGATACCGGTTGCTTACCAAAGATTTGCCGTTGGTAAAAGGTCTCTCTGCCTCGAGGAGCAACTTTGAGAGGTGTCCCAGCTCAAGGGGAGATCACCGCCATGCAGCCAGGCTGCCTAGCAGGGAGAGCTCAGAGAAGGCACGCCTAGGTTGTCATATTTATGGAATAAAGTGGTTGGCTTGTAGTCAAATGACATGTGATGGGAAAGGTGTGCATGAGACTCCTGGTACCCACAACTTTCTTTGTTCCTTGATAAATGAGTCTTGGAAAAGCCACCCACTATTCAGTTGTTAATCGCAAGATTGGTGTTCCAACCTCATATGCACTCTATTCCTTTGTGGATTTTCAGAGAACAGATTGAAACTAGAGGAGTTCATAGCCCGGCTACGGCTCAGGYCTTTAACTCTTCCGGAGCCTGTACCAAACCACCRCCAGTCTAGTTAAGGAGTCGAGCGCGTCTGTCACACTCCCTAAAAAGGCTGTCCCAGCCCACTGAGCAGTGTGGACATCCTCCGCAGGACGCAGCTCTGGTGTTACACCTGCATTGCCAACAGCATTGCCAACACTCTTTCRGGTCCTGGATCTGATTTCACCCCTGCAGCCGGAGCCTTTTCGGGGACCCAGCAGCRGTGCGTGAGGTAAGTGTAACAGCATTCAAACCTTAACACCARACTGTGCAACCCCTGACAGAAGTTTTAGTGAGTCAGCTGGAACGTGCTGTCTGCCCAAGAAGCAGCGTTATGTGACAGCCACCACGCCGCTGCAGCAYGCGTCTGTCCCCTCTTGTCCTGAGGCTTTAACAAGGGTGCTTTCTCCTGTGCGGTGGGCTTCGCTCGCCGAGCTGCTGGCAGGGAAGCAGAGCTGTGTGGCGAGTGCTGAACATGTCACAGCCCTCTCCCCCTTCCCCTTCACCTCCACAGCTTCGCAGAATAGTTGCATCGTCACAAAAATGCTTGAATAATTCCACACCTTGGTGTTTTACAATATGATGTGCTCAGTATAAATTGTAAATTGTACTGCATGGCCCAAGGCGGTGGGAGGCAGGGGATCTTCTCCAAATCTCTATGCAGGACTACRCCTTTGGGAGATCAGTTGTAAGTGATTATTTTTTTTCGGAGATAGAAAAGGAGTTTATGTTTTTGCCCATTGGGTAGATGGGTGGATTTGGAGGGTCATGCAGCTCCAGGTGGGCCTGAGAGGGGGACACRTGCACTGGATGGTTCCTGTGTCCACGCACTGCCCTGCCTGCACCAAGACCCAAGGGACCTGTTGGATGTGGACCACGCTGTGGGGGCTAGAGACAGTATATCCCAAATCAGTCTCAACAGCCAAATCCTGCTGGTCCTCATCCGCCAGGGCTCTGAGTGTGGGCAGGAGGTGRGTGAGCTGTGCTGCACAAGGAGGTAGGTAGCTGCAGAGGCTGCAGGTCAGTGGTGGACCTTCTGCCAGGGCCTGGCACAGATATGGGGCAGCCCAGCAGCATGCAGCATCASTGCCCACTGCATGCCCACTCCTGCTCACACCCAGAGGCATTGGGCCCTTTGCCACAAAGCTGTACCTCGCTCCTCCCCAGTCCCCGTGTTTTCTTTTTTAGGGCTTGACTGGGCTCCTACAGACCAAGGGAAAGCACAAAGCATCACCCAGATGGGGGAACAGAGAAACATTTTCTCCTTGTGTGCCCTGGATATGGGGAGATCCTTCTCTCCCGCACATCACTGCAGCCACCAGCTCCTCTCCTTCCTGCCCCATTTTGCCCCCCATGCATCCCCAGCAGCTGGAAAATGAGAAACAACTGTGCATTTCTGATCCTAATGAGGTTCTTTCTTCCTTCCCTGATGCTCTATGTAATGCAGTGTCACCGTGAAGGTGACACCAAGTACATTTGACACCACAACCAGCCCAAAACAATGTGGTCAAGCTTAAGGCAAGGTTTGTTACATGGCTCCATGGGCTAGGTGTGGACTCTAGACCCCTAGAGATGCAGTTGTTATTATGCATTTCTGACAAGGGATTGTACTGGTTTTGGCTGRGGTAGAGTTAATTTTTTTCATAGCAGCTCGTATGGGATATTTTTTGGATTTGCAAAAAAACCAGTGTTGATAACACACCCATGTTTTAGCTATTGCTGAACAGTGCTTACACAGCGTCAAGGTCTTTTCTGCTTCTCAGATTTCCCTGCCAGTGAGCAGGCTGGCGGTGCACAAGAAGTTGAGAGGGGACACAGGTGGGACAGCTGACCCCAACTGACCAAAGGGACAGGYGAGGAAGGAGAGGCRGTGGGGTGGCTCTGTATGTCAGGGAGTGTTTCGATTGCACGGAGATCGATGTTTGTGATGATCGGGTTGAATGCTTATGGGTTAGGATGAGGGGGGAGGCCAGCGAGGCAGATATACTGCTGGGAGTCTGTTATAGACCACCCAACCAGGATGAAGAGGCCGATGAAGCGTTCTACAAGTGGCTGGCAGAAGTCTCGCGATCGCTAGCCCTTGTCCTCGTGGGGGACTTCAACTTGCCTGATGTCTGCTGGAAATACAACACGGCAGAGAGGAAACAGTCAAGGAGGTTCCTGGAGTGTGTGGAGGATAAGATAACTTCCTGACGCAGCTGGTAAGTGAGCCTACCAGGGGAGGTGCCTCGCTTGACCTTCTGTTTACCAACAGAGAAAGACTGGTGGGAGATGTGGTGGTCGGAGGCTGTCTGGGGCTCAGCGACCATGACATAATAGAATTCTCCATTCTTGGTGAAGTAAGGAGGGGAGTCAGCAAAACCGCTACCATGGACTTCTGGAGGGCAGACTTTGGCCTGTTCAGGACACTGGTTGAGAGAGTCCCTTGGGAGGCAGTCTGCTTGACCAACCTGATCTCCTTCTATGACCAGATGACCCGCCTAGTGGATGAGGGGAAGGCTGTGGATGTGGTCTACCTGGACTTTAGTAAAGCCTTTGACACTGTCTCCCACAGCATTCTCCTGGAGAAGCTGGCGGCTCATGGCTTGGACGGGTGTACTCTTCACTGGGTAAAAAACTGGCTGGACAGCCGAGCCCAGAGAGTTGTGGTGAATGGAGTCAAATCCGGCTGGCGGCCGGTCACAAGCGGTGTTCCCCAGGGCTCCGTTTTGGGGCCRGTCTTGTTTAATATCTTTATCAATGATCTGGATGAGGGGATCGAGTGCTCCCTCAGTAAGTTTGCAGATGACACTGAGTTGGGTGGGAGTGTTGATCTGCCTGAGGGTAGGAAGGCTCTGCAGAGGGATCTGGACAGGCTGGATCGATGGGCCGAGGCCRATTGCATGAGGTTCAACAAGGCCAAGTGCCRGGTCCTGCACTTGGGTCACAACAACCCCAGGCAACGCTACAGGCTTGGGGAAGAGTGGCTGGAAAGCTGCCYGGCGGAAAAGGACCTGGGGGTGCTGGTCGACAGCCRGCTGAACATGAGCCGGCAGTGGGCCCAGGTGGCCAAGAAGGCCAACGGCATCCTGGCCTGTATCAGGAATAGTGTGGCCAGTAGGCAGAGGGAGGTGATCGTGCCCCTGTACTCGGCACTGGTGAGGCCGCACCTCGAATMCTGTGTTCAGTTTTGGGCCCCTCACTACAAGAAGGACATTGAGGTGCTGGAGCGTGTCCAGAGAAGGGCGACGAGGCTGGTGAAGGGTCTGGAGCACGAGTCTGATGAGGAGTGGCTGAGGGAGCTGGGGTTGTTTAGCCTGGAGAAAAGGAGGCTGAGGGGAGACCTTATTGCTCTCTACAACTACCTGAAAGGAGGCTGTAGAGAGGCGGGTGTTGGTCTCTTCTCCCAAGTAACAAGCRATAGGACGAGAGGAAATGGCCTCAAGTTGCGCCAGGGGAGGTTTAGATTGGACATTAAGAAAAATTCCTTCACTGGAAGGGTAGTCAGGCATTGGAACAGGCTGCCCAGGGAAGTGGTGGAGTCACCAAGACTGGAGACATTCAAAAAACRTGTGGATGTGGCGCTTCGGACATGGTTTAGTGGGCATGGGTGCTGGGTCGACGGTTGGACTCGATGATCTTAAAGGTCTTTTCCAACCTTAATGATTCTATGATGCTATGATGTCCCAGACCACCACATGATGTCATACTCAGCACCAAAAGCTTGCAGGGGGTTGAGTTTCCCAGGGCCGCTGTTGCCTGGGGACTGGCTGGGCATCGGTCRGCTGGTAGTGAGCAATTTTGGGGGTTTTTTACACCACTTGTTTTTATTGGTTTTGTTTTTCTTTTTCATTGTTTTTTATTTTAGTTATTAAACTGTCTTTATCTCAAACTGTGAGTTTTTATACTTTTACATCTTGTCCCAGAACCTGCTTTTGTTGTGTTTAAGGTGATAACAAGGTTTGTTTGTTTGCTTGGATGTTTTTGCCTCCAATTAGTCAGTCTTAAACATCCGGTTTAGCTTCTACATAGGAAATTCCTTTTTTTCCTTTTTTTGCGACACTATTTTCTCTTTCAAGWCCAACTTGAAGCAGTTTCAAGGAGACATCAAAAGCATAGCAGCTGACRTTGAAATGTGAGCACTGGCTCACAGTTTCACAGCTGCATGTGGTCTTTAGCCTCATCAGGATTACAAGGCCACTAACGTTTCTGAATTAATTTTACATAACTTCAAATGGGTTTCTGTTAAAAAGCATACTAAAATAATACAAGTGACCACCTCCCTCCTCAAAGGATTCAAACAAAAAATAAACAAGGGAGAATTTCTGTCCTTTCATTGGCACTGTGGATCTCTGGTAATGGATTTTATGGACAACAGGCTTATTGCCAAATGTGCAAGGAAGGATCCCAGGAGCTCTCCCTCCTACAAGTGTTTGACTTCATGTTTCTTCTGCGTCAGAAGTCCTGGTTCCCCAGAGAAATCTGGTTCCTGGCTATGCTGGGGTTTTGAGCACGGGTACTCCGGTCCTACAAGCTTCTGCCCCACTGCTGGTCCACACAAGCTCACTTGGGTGAAAACATCAGGCTATTCTGTTCTTTAGCCAGGGAAAAAGAAACAGCAGGGACCAATGGATAAAAGCYATGAGGCTAGCATTTAGGACCCTGGGATTCACTGAAATCAATGGGGTGTAGGCTCCTAAATGCTTCTGGATCTAKCAGATTGAATGGATCTGCTCCAGAAGTGGGAACCAGAGCTCTGTTAGTCCAACCTTGATCATTAAATTACTGCATTGTCTTAGCTTAAATGTTGAGTGACTGGGCCTCTGTTTTCTTCTTWAAAAAAAAMAAAMMCAAAAMCAACAAACAAATGGGGATAATATTACTCATACATTTCTGAAAGGTGCTTTGTGTATAAGGTACTCTGCAGGGCGAAGCTGGGACTCGGGTAAATGGTACTCTCAGCCTTGCACTGACCCTGGGGGTAAAAGAGGATAAGATGTAGTTGGAAAAAGCCCTTCCTTGTTTGCACGTCAAACACAATTGTGAAGAAGCTGTTAGTCTCTTTGGTCACAGGTCACTCAGGAGGGTGGCTGATAACCTCTCCGACGTTGCCACACACCAAGCTGCAGATGAGAAGGTTGCAGTGGGACCATGAGCGCTGAGGCACTGCCAGGGCTTGGAAGCTCCAGAGGATGCTAATTCCTCTGTCATGCTGCACTAGCATGCAATAAAATAAAACTCTGTCCCCCCAAGAAAGGGAATTTCTCATCAGACAATGCAGTGTGCGTGTGAGTGCAGTGAGCAATATGTATGCAAATGGACTGCACATTTCAGAGCTTAGCACTGAATTTTTAGAGCTATCTGGGCTAGCATATTGTGCCAGGGGTCTCCATTGCATTGTACACAGCTGCCCGGAAAGCACAGGGAAGCCACAACCCTGCCTGGCAGCTGGCATCACTGAATTAGACTRCTTGGTGCCCCAAGCCAACGAAGCCATGGCAGGAGACATCCCCTCCCTCTGGGGAAAGGTGTTTGCAGATCAGGACGTGCTCTTTCAACACGTTGGCTCTTGGGCAGCATCCCCACAGACTCCATTCCCTCGGCGTATGGGCACTTTATAACCTACCACCAGCTTTAATTTGGGCAAACTCATTCTGCCTTTGGAAGCCCTGCTCTGTGGACCTGGATTACAGATGAATTTACCAGCACTTTCTTTTTTTCTGGAGAAAAAGGAACAAGGATGAAGAAAAGCTATACTTGCTACTGTGTAGCTTTGGAATACTTTAATATAATGGTTGTCCAAAAAATTATGTTGACAAGGAAATCCCAGAAAAAATAACTCAAGGAAGCAAAATTCATGTAACCTAATGGATGTCCATTAGTGGACTTCCTTAGTTTTTGTCTCCTGAGTCTTTCATCAGAAAGGTTCCTATTTGCTGTTTATAAACAATCAAACTACAATAATAACATAAGTAACCCTTTTCAATAATCATCCCAAATGACTGTTATTGTATTTTTGTCATGTTGATCACACTGAGTTAATTTTTTTCCCATCAAAAAAAACCTAGAAAAAGAATTCTGTTTTACTTTCTTTTAATATTTGACACTATCAAAATACATGTCTTTCTTTTGTGGAGTACAGAGACTGCTATACACTGGAGAGATAGATACAAATTTCCCCAAMACTATTTTTTTACAGCTAGCATGTAAAGAAGCAATAACATAATGTATTACCAGGCAATAATGAAAGAGGCTATGGCAGCAACTGTGTTGTGTGGGTGGTGTCCAGAGTTAAGGGTTCTTAACCTTTTTGCTTTCCTCCCTCGTGTATCAAACACTTAGTGAAAGCCATTATAAGGTGGTATTAACATGAACTATTTTTAACAAGCTATAATGTCAAGCTGAAAGTAGTACGTTGCATAAGAAGTCTTCATCAAACTTCCATTTCAACAAAGTTATTTTCAGATGCCATATGTATTAGCCCTTTCCATTGAGACTGCGTTCAGCTGTCATTAATATCACTAAACATTTGCTGAATCTGCTTTAGCTTCTGGGTAAGCTGTTTCCCATGTGGTAGCTTCGACTCATCGGTTGGGACACATGCACCATTCTGAAAAGGAACAGCACAGTGACCCATACATCGGTCCTATTTTAACCGAGCAGAGGTTAACACGCTCCTGCTTGTCCTGCTGACTCTGCACAGGCTGAATCTGAGCAGGCAATGAGTGCTACAGAGGGATGAGCTCTTCTGCTGCAAATGTGTGACACACACAAATATTTCAGCAAAAAAAMCCCCAGTAGTCATTAAAATATTCAAACAACCCTAACTGGTATAAACAGTGTTCAAACACTCCTAGTTGACACAAATACTGAATGTCTCATAGCCAATCTTTTTTTAGAGAAGACATTTCTTCCTGCCATGTAGGATTAGGAGCAYCGTTTCAAACTAAGGAATTGAAATTTGCTGATGAAAGCGGTATGAGCACTGTGAGAGCACACAGCGTTTGCCCACTGCACAGTGACAGGAGGGATGAAAGATGAGGGGGGCGCTTGGCAAGGCAGAACAAAGAGCCCAAATCAGCCGTATGTGGGGCTGCTCCCCAGTCAGGACATTATGGAGCAATGTCAACAAACCTGCCTATGTACTCTGGGGGGAAAAAAGAAAAAGAAACACCCCAGCCCATCACCTATGAAAAAGATGAGAAAGATTTGCTTTTCTGTCGACCTTGCCCAAACCTCAGTGCAGCTTGTTCTCAGAACTTTATAAGCAGTATCTCATGCAAATTGGCTACATCAAGAGTTCATTTACAGTTTGACRAAAAGAAAACCTGATGGCTCATGGCCAGTGTAGAGAGCTGACACTGGTCCATCGACTGCAAAGCTTGGGGACCAGTATAACATACCTCAGATCAAGGTCCACCCAGACGACAACCCTGCCTTTGATGTGGGTTGCCCGTGGTTCACTTCCCTCTTTGGGCTTTAACTGAAGATGTGAGAAGATCCAGAATGTTGCCATCATACTCATGGTCAGAGCAAAGTTGAATTGCAGGAGGAACAACTAAGAAACAAAGAGGAGAAGTACAAGGACAATAACCCTTCTTCAGTTTATGTGGTTTTATGTCTCACTCTACCCCTCAGCATGGAGACCTTTACAAATGTATCTCTCTTGGCCACCCGAAGAAGGGTGTAAATGGCTTTGATAGAATCAGTCAGACTGAGGGGCTGCAAATGCTGCATAATGCTTTATACACAGCCTTTGAGCTTCTGCCCACGTTTCAYGTATTCCTCACCAGCAGCAAGGTAATTTTAGAAGTATGACTTTTCCAGAAAAGTTGCATGAAAGTGCACACCGGCTTGCAGGTTGGCTTCAAGCACATTTTTTTTCTTTTCTTCAAAACAGCATCAAAATGGCAGCTGCTTTTACATTTTCAAACCAGAGTGGCCCAGTGAAATTTTCTTTTGAAATTGCAAAGACTTGAAGAGCACTAATGCAAGATGAAGTAAATATCTATTACTTATAATAGAAGACTGGAGCTGAAGATTAAGAAAAATAGAATTGCAGGAAAAAGCATTAGTGAATGCTGTCATGTGCAGACATCAGAAGCCACTGGTTAATGTACAGTGTGCCAAGAACAGGCTCCTTTGAAGTATGAACATAGCTTTGTGCAGAGCAGGAAAAAAACAGCAAAGATGCAAGAGAAAAATAACATGCTGAGTCTCAAAGTTTTACTGTAACCAACCCACTCATCCAAAGTCTGCCCCTGAAAAGATTAATGTGCTAGAAATGTAACTGTGAAAGGAAATCTAGATAACCTGTCCAGCTCTGAAAGTGCAAAACAGTAAAGGAGTAAATGAAAAGCTAATAATTCAGGACTAAAAATTCAGCTTGAAAGTTTAGCCTTTTGAAGATATAATCCTCTTTTAATAAGCAGGATATATCCTGTTTTTGAGGATATAAACAGATATAGAACATTATTTCCTGGAATGGGTCTGGGAGAAAAAATGATAGATATATATCTTTTAATGTATTTAAAGTCTGTGGATGAAATCTTAGGCATACATTCTGGACCAAATTCTCCTCTTCTTGTAAGGTTGCTCCTGTTCCAAAAATATTCATATTGGTAGCATTTGGGAATACCATCTAACATAAGAAAACACATCTGAATGTGGCTTATTGTGAGTGTGGAGTCCATGGGGTCTGTGAGTGATCCATGTTTCATCTATCTATGGTTATCTGTGATTGACTGTAAAAATCACATCCCTCAGTGGACTAACATTTCTGGAATAAACATTACTACGTGTGAATTAAAAGTTCATTTTCCTACAGTCATGTGCATCCACAACTTTGTATTTTGCTTCAAAGGCCAGTGCAGTAAATATTCACTATCTTAAAACTTGCTTATTCTTATTGTGATGATTGAAATAGTGCATTGAATTCATATCATAGTCTGCACAAAGATGGGTTTCACTCAAAGTAAACTGAGGTGCCAGTAAGATTCAATGACAGAAGTGTTTGTTTAAAGCAAATCCAAAAAACTCTTATAGGTATGACTCTAATAAATGCATTAAAAAATAAGTGATGACTCATGTAAACTATTTGACAGCATACATCCGTATCTAGAAAGGAGATTCTGCTAGTTTTTAAAAATATATCTAACCAAGAAGTATTTTTTTTTTTACCAGATTAAACAAACCAATGGTTACTTTGCTCCAGGCAGCAAGTTTTTCCCTTTTGTGTACCACCAGCATGGGCTGTTCCACTTGACTTGTCTTGTATTTTGGCACATATGACAAACCTTGAGACTTTCCGTAATGCCACAGTTCATCTGAGGTCAATCTAAAATGTCTCTGGTTCCCCTCTGAAATTTTTCAATCCCTGAATGACCCTCACACAGCCTTTTAAATGTGTTTTTCTGTAAACATTTAGGAATTATGCCCCATTCTGTTTCTAGAAAAAAAAATTAAAAAATTGTACTACTGAGAGCTCTGCCCCTCACTGACGCAAGGGGCTGAGAACATGCCCAAGGCAGTATTTAATGGGGGTGCTAATTGCTTTAATTTCCTTCTGCCAGGCCTCATCCTTGGCTGAACTCACTTTTCGTTTGAGCTCTAGCACATTTTTCATCGAACAGTACAGACAGGGTCTTGTACTGGTCCTTGTTGGCTGCACTCAAAGTATGGGTGTCTGTGACCACCGAGCCCCTCTCGGGCTTCCCACCCACACCTGTCTGGAGGTGCAGGAGTGGGCCCTACGCCCTACCCTTTGGAAGCAGCAATGTTTTGGTCATTTCCTGGTAATATTGGTCTCCTAGAAAGTGTCTCAGCATTTTTAATATGATCAGCAAAGGCCTTTGTTATCTGTATGTTTAAGTACCTGGGAGGATGCTTATCTCCAGTTTTACTCACAGTGTTGTGAAAGTTGCCCAGTTCTCCATGGAGAGCTTAGAGTGTATCTACAAAGCACATGTTGGTGYTAAAGTGTCTATCTGGCACTCACAATATCTAATAAAATTTGTCAGCGTGGGTTGATTAGCCTGTTCAGGGGACTGGCATAATGTGGTTACATTTCCTYGAGCACCTGATACAATTTTTACAGCCTCTTACTATCACTTCTTGTGCCATCATCATTGTCTTCTGCTGTCATAAAACTTCAGGACTCCTTCAGCTTCTTGAGCTCTTGCTTGGGTTTTCATCCCAAGTCCACCGAAAGCCTCTGCCTAGTAATTGATCTTATGCTGGTGATCTGAGCAAGATGATCAGCCCCAAAAGACTCAGTTCTCTATTTAGACTCTTTGGCATCCTTCCTCACCTGGGCAACACCCACTCTAGTGAAGGCACCAGAGATTTTAATCTTTTAGGGCAATTTTAACCTCTACATTTTCCCACTAAGGATTTTGTCTTTGTCCACAGCACTCCTGASCCTGTGTTATTTATGAGTTACTCACAGCCAAGGCATCTGGAAGTAGYCTGCTTCATCCTTTATCTTAAGATTTTGGCGTGTCCGTCATTTAACTAGCTCTGACTTGAGGCAAACTGTTTCTGAGATTGAGTGTGTAAATCCTTTACACAATGCCTCTTTCTGCCAGAAAAGCTTGGTCATGATTGCAGACCACATAAATGAATGTCAGGGCTAATATCTAAAATTTTCATTCTGAGAAATGATCCCTTTCCAGCAGAGTAGTTAGGTACACTTGAATGCATGCACTTATGCAAGACCCATTGACTTTAGATGCACTTAAAACACGTCTTTAAGTGTCTTAGTGAATCACCATTATGATCAAAATCTAGACTGCAAAATAATGTCCTTTGAGCAGATAAAGATCTTGTAAAGTATTTCTGTGAGACATGGCTTAAAGATTGCTTCCTTTTCTAATTCTTCAGTAAGGTGACTCAGCTTCTTCTGATCATTCACAAAAATCTGCTGGAAATGTTTAATCAGTTCAGGAAAGTTCTGGCAGCTTCAAACTGAATCTTTCTTTCAAGGGTGACTGTCGCTTCTGCTTACTAATAATCAGACAGCAGAAAAAAAAAAAAAAGCCAAGCATAAATTAACCTGGAAATAGCAGCATTAAATGTTTAAGAGCTCTGGAGACTGCACATCTTTGGGTTATTCATTAACATAATTATATGTACTATTTTGTCCAACAAGATTTTTCCTTAGGAAATCTCATACCTTTATCCATGGATTATAAAACCCACCACTCTGGGCTGTTGTTCCATACCCCTTTCTGGTCTCACCTTCAGCTCAGTGTGTGAAAGGACTTGGGTACTCACCTGACTTGCCCGCTCCACTGTTAGCGCTTACATCCAACACCCAGAGCCTCCAAGACACTGCTTAGTGGTGTCTAACCCCAAAGGGGTGTAATTTTCCAACACAAGCAGTAAATCCTCACAGCTGCCTGCACAACTGTCTTGTCCATTCCAGCTGCTTTCCCTGTCTTGGGTGGGAAGGTTGCAACCCTTCCCCAATTTTGCAGTCATGGCTTCATGTGCTCAGATTTGGGGATGGAGGTAGAGTTGTCAAATCTTGAGGACAATAAGATGTCTCCGTGCATGTGGGAGTGGGTGACCCATGTCCTTGAGCCCCCATCCCCCCAGCCTTCCCTGAGCTTCCTTGTCCCCAGATTATGTTCTCTAAAGCAGGGCCTTGCAACCTCCATATACTTTGATCTTAAACCCTTGATAAGGGTGTAGCATAGAGAAAAGCTGGAAAGGTAATATTTTAACAACCACATTAATCAAATATTTATAAACTACAATATAATTCCTTAGAATATCATAGAGCTATTTCATACAAATGGAGCATTGGTAAATTTTTAAAACACTCAGACCACTCTGAACTACAAATTTAATAAGAACACCTGAGTGACAGCTGGCTTTCATGAACAGAAATGCAGCTCAGAGGAAAGAAGTGATCAGCAGGCTGGCCTATTTTGGGGAATGGCTGGCTGTCTGGCACAAGGGATTCACAGGCATCGAAAGCATGTAACTTGCAGACAGGCATAAGGGAAACTCATAGGGTCTCAGGCTTGCTGCTGTGATCACTGATCCATCTCTTTCCTTATAAACTTCATTTTTACAGCAGCTAAGAGCTGCTGCTGTGCTTTCTCCACCTTGTACAGGGTGCCCTTCTGAATTAAACCCTGTTYGTGGAATACAGCCTCTTAAAATTTACTCTTTTTCCAGCATTTATCAAATATCTGTTGACCAAGACCTGTTTTCCTGTATACRCCTTCTCAATCCACTGCGGTAAATATGTTATCATCTTACTGATAGCATTTTCTCCTTCTTTCCTCCCTTCTCAGTTTGACTTCCTATCTGTTCATGATGCCTTGCCTCAGTGAGAGCTTGGCTCAGGGTACACAGTCGAGGACTTGGTCCTGTGAGGTTTCTGTCCTGCAGGCAGGTACAACCTGGCTGCCCTTCTGTGGGCTCGCCTACGCAGAAAGCGATAGATACATGCGTCTTGTTTGCAGGATCAGGCTCTTAGGGTGCAAACTGGTGTTGTCTCCTCTCTTTGGTTTCTGGGGCTTGCAGCACATTTTGCAAGACCCAGGGATATACTGCAGAGGTGGTAACACAGGTCTTTAGAAGGGGAGATGTGGCCTGATGCACAGGAAGCCTGCAAGTCAGAGTACTTGGATTGTCTTCCCAGGTTTGCTTCTGACTTGCTGAGAGATGTTAGGCTCAGCCTGTTCCCCAGCTCTTATAGCTGCATTAATATTGTAATATGTGCTGAGGTCTTTAATAAAGTGAGTTTTATGAATATCAGAATGATGATTATTTGGCTCAGCCTCATTCTTCTGAAATGCTTACTCACATGAAAGATTTCTTTTTCTTTTCAGAGGTTTTAAGGATAATTTGGCTAGATTGTTCCTTTCAAGTAAAGCAATCTCACATTTGCCATGGTTGGCTGCAGAGTTGTTCAGTAGTATCATTGCATTACTAGCTTGCCATTCATGTTCTCAAATAACTTCAAAAGCGATGCTTTGATATACTTACGGGCTTCTTCCAGCTGGTGTATAGCACATAGTGTCTGTGCTTTTGTAGCAAATCATAACCTGTGGGATTTTTAGGATTTTACTGACTGCGGAAGTATACTGAGGGGTGCTTTTGAACAACGTACAGGGGCTGGATAACAAGATGACCAATGTAAATGGAATATTTACATCGACAGCAAAATACCCTGTGCTCCTGCAAAGAGCTAACCACTTCTAAAATGTACACTTCCCTGTAGTTCCTTAGATTTCTGCAAAGGGAAATGACAGTGTGTGGTATGTGAGTTGCTTCTGGCTTCATTTTCCTCTGGTTCTCATCTTCCCAAAGAGGCTTCTTGAAATCCCAGTGATCAGCATGTGGATCTGAGCTTAACAGTCCCTCTGGTTCTGCATGCCCAGTGACACAGTCGTTATCCTCACCAGGTGGTAACAGGGTTATTAAAACTCCTCTCCATGGGAGCAAATGGGTAGTGCTGGGAAGGGACCCAAGGAGCTTTAGAAACAGTTTTGCCTGGTGAGAAAGCTTAACTTTCCAGCCAAAACTGTCTGTTGCTGGCTCATTAGATGAAAAACACTTGAGGACTGGTATTAGTCTGATGCAGTCTGGCAGTTGCTGTGTCCCCATGAGATGGTGCTCTGCTGTCTGAAAGGGGGCTGCAGACAAGGTGCTAACGACACCCTGTATGTTTCCTGGGGTTGTATATGGAGTGATCAGATTTGGGACACTGTGTCGTCACTGCAGGATCCCTCACCTGTGGATTTGCCCCAGTATCTCATGGCCGTTGGTTAACCTAAGGCTAAACGCTAGCATGTGAGCAGCACACAGTTGACTCACTGCTCCGTCAGTCCTGCACTGCAGCCAGGCACAGGGTACCCCTGCCGCAGCTCAGCATGCAGATGAGATTAGGTAATAGGACTTGTAGCTAATTGCTAGACTCTAATTTTTATTTTGAACCTGGGCCCAGAACATCTACAAAATGTCCTGACATGCTGGGATCAAGACCAAAGCTGATAACTGCCAAGTGACGACTGGCGCTTTCTCTATCACAGAGGTTGTGGGCATGGACCTTTCTTGATGGCTGAGCTGAGATCATGAAACTAATTGTGCAGGAACTGAGGACCATCACATACTGGCCATCACATACTCTGACAGTAAAAGCCATTGATTTGACTGGCTCAAATACAAGTATGTTAAAAGAAAACCTGCATCAGACCAAACTAAATAAAAACCCTATCAAAAYGGAATGTTCCACATGGTCCAGACTTCTACCTCTGGGGCAAAGCTGAGAAGCTAAACTGTGACTCAGTCAGTGTGTGACTGATTTTTAAGTCTGTTGCTTAATGCACTATGGGTCTGTTGCTCAGATGCTATGGTAATGGACATGTTATAAGAGCTGACACAGAATAGAATGAGGATGAAAAAATTCAGACATCATGTTGAATTTGCGATTCAGATTGAAGTGCATTAATAATAAATTGAACACATGTATTATATATGGAGGTTCCTATTGAAACATTTCTTGAGGGCAGCTGAATTTTAGTGCCATTGCAGGACGATAACAGTTTTAGAGGAAATGTAGATTACTGTCATTTTTCTTGTAAACTGTGTTGAGCAATAATTATGAACAATGACAGGGCTCACACAGGGTATACAATAGGGTAAACTCAACCTATTGTTAACCTCTGCATTCCCACCTCTGGCCACAGAGTCAGATCTTACCAATCTCTTTGGTGAGGGAAGAATAGAAAATATGCTGCAGGTTACAGGTCCAAAAATCACGAGGAGTATGTCCAATGATTTTAAAGGGAATATCTGTTGATGTTGGAATTAAAGACCTCTCACTGAAGTCACATTGTTCCCAGAAACCCAACCCACTCATCTTATAAAAAATACATGAAATAGTGGAAGCTTTCTGAATACTCATTTATGAGCTTAAGGATGATGGGTTGCAAGTCGTAGCCAGAGGGATTTCTCAAAATCCCTCCCTCTTCCATGAGAAGGCACGGAGAGGTAGACCAGGAGCGTAGTGACAACAGCACGTGCCCTGATCCCCTCTGACCYTTCAGATCTCTCTCTGCCCAAAACCCTTCAACTCTTTTCCTGTTACAGAATGATAGAGGTGGCTTTAATGTGCTCTGCCTGTCCCCTGGAAATAGCAAAATTGGTAGCAAGAGACATCTGATACTCAAGAGGGAAAGAGATTTGATTAAGCTGGAGGGCAAGGGCTGCTAGCTTCTTAGCTAACTTTAAAATATCCTTCTGAGTAAAAAATCTTTTTGCTCCTCCCCAGACCTTGTAATTCAGCTCAGGAGCAAGTCCTAGGGGCTCTGGGTAGCAGAGTTGCCTCTTCTAGAGATAAAGGTTCCTGTTTCCCCCATGAAAGGTGTAGTAGATGTCCTCTCTCTCTACAAAGAGACAAGAGCAACTTTGCAGTACTTTTCAGTACTGAACCCAAACTCTGGTCCTTTTCTTTCCACACAGACTTTTCTGTTGAGGGAGTGCTTGGGGACCCCCAAGGACTGCATTTGACCTTGAATATCCTTTCTGCCAAGTGTGAATACTTCGTGTTGGCAGGACATCCCTTTTGTGCTTCCTGCCTGGGCCATGTTGGTGTATTTGGGCACTTAGAAATGACTGGGATGYCTGCGCACAGTTCAGTGCATTTCTACTTCCCTAATTTAGAGCAGAGAGGAGCAAAAGCCAAGGGAAGGGCAGATCTCCCATCACTCAGAGAGTCCCTTGAGGTACCGAGCATGGGGAGATCACCAGTCTCAAACAGGACACTCTCATTCAACTATGGGTTTCCCTCCCTCAGCTGCTGCTGTTGCTACAATAAGAATTTTGTCCTCTCTTTCTTGGACACTTCAACCCTGCCTTAATGTTGCTGGTTATCTCCACTCTGGGGCTTTCACTTCGGAGCTGAAAAGGTTGAGCAGGGAGAATGCTTTCCCAATTATAAGGGTCATTTTTTGTTTTCAGAAATGCTACCCATATGCAGGAGCTGGATGCAGGAGAAGAGGCAGGATGATGCCTCCTCCTCTCCTTTTGGTGCTCTCTCTAGCTGGAGGTTTGACTTGCCTTTGCCCTCGTTTGGATTCCTGCATTGATTACATGGGGATTATGTGTCCAAACTCTTTCCCTTGAACCTGCGATGACTAAACCAATTTTTGTGTATTTGCCTTTTTTTTTTTTTTTTTTTAATGAAAGCTGTGATCCTGATGTAATCTCAGGATTCAGAATCAGAAATCAAGGACTGAGCATGAGTCCTGGATTCTCGGATGTGCTTAGGTGCATAAATTCTTAGGGGGCCTGGGAAGTAGCACCTATGCCAATAACACGCCCTGCTTTCATGGACCTCTATTTCCAGGTCTTCTAATGCTAACAGACATTAAGGACAGTCAGGGAAGAAAACATTGCTTCCAAATTAAGGAAAGTAAATGACTTAGTTGAAAACCAAACCAAAAAACTTGCTGAACCTTTGCAGAATTCATCAGGAGAAAACCACTCAACCTAGAGGAGGGAGAGACCATCAACATCAACACTTCTTGGCTCTGCCTCAGCCCTGGTTGTCCAACTACAGTGAAACAGTCCCAGTTCCTGTGTTCAGTACTCTGCCATGGAGCTAAAACTTCATGTCAGGATGTGCAAAAATGGTGATAGGGGCCCCATGCTGCATTTCCTTCAGTGTTTCAAACAAAGACTTAGACACTAATGTAGGCAATAGCATCCTGACCCAGGAACAGGGGATGGAAAGGAGCCACGTAAATTTGCTGGATGTGAAACAGAAAAAACACAACCTCCTACAGACACTATGAAGATTTTTATTTTTTCATTTGAAAAAGAAAGGGTGGGACTTAAAAGCATTAGGCTTGGAAAGCAGACTTTTATAGCTCAGCAGAAGATGTAGACCTCTTGAACCAAGAGACCAGGAGAGAGGGCCTTTATCTGAGAAGAAAATGCGGAGACTTTGTAAGTGAAGTCCTAGCAAGCTATCGACATGTATTCTAATAGCTTCTAACAGGTCCTATTAACCTTTGGAAAAAATATTTGCAAGCAGCTTGAAATTTCTTTCAAAATAAAACAGCCATATTTGACTGTTAACTAGTAGAGCAGGAGAATAAATTAAACAAAGTCCRAGTACATCGCTCAGTAAAGATAACAGAGCAGTGAGAGTTAGACAAGGCGGAAGAAAGCTGGGTTTCGTATAGCATTTGCATATGAGCAGGGGGCCGAGACTCCCATGCTAGTTGATTGAGAGCTAGTCAGCAGTTGGTGGAGCCTAGAGAATGATTCAGTTCTCTCCAAAGGAAACCGAGGGCATGATTCAGATGTCATTTACAATGCCTTCGAGGAACCTAGACATCTCCATGGGGCTGTCATATATGTCACAGGATCTACAGGGAACCTCAGGTCTCCTGTAGTGGCTGCTGGAGGCAAGGCAGATACCCAAGGGCGTCACAGATGGCATCAGAAGGCTAAGTTGAAGCAGTTAAATCCATCTGAAAAGGTGGCCTGCAGCCTAGTCTCCACTGACTGTTTTCTTTACTGGCTATATTGGGAGCTAAGGCACCCAACTTACATGTAGACACCTGCATTTATGTGCCCGGACCTGAATCGTGCCAGAAAAGCCTGGCTAGGAAAGGGAGGGGATTTGTCCTTACGCAAAAGGATACCTACAACCTAAAATATGCACTGGAACTTGCAGTGTTAATAGAAAAAAAATGCCAGAGGTATTAAAAAGAGCTGGAGGTACACTGTGCTATCCATGCCAGAGCAGAGCTGGGGGCAGAGCATGTGGGGCAGGTGGTACTCTGAGTGCATGCCAAAACCATGGGGCATCTGGGGCACAGGAAGACCAAGAAGCCCCAAGTCATGGAGTTCTTTTAATCAAGCTTCTGCCTCCTCAGCTGGAAGGTATGACTCTCCCAGCCCCGTCCATCCTCAGTGCCAGCCAGTTAAGCTGTTTTATCAGGCATGGCAATGGGCTGTGGGCAGAATATGGACAGATACAGTGCCTTAGMTGAGAGGTGTGGATTTCCAGCCAAGGGGTGATAATTTGTAAGATTGCTAACTCTGTTTATCAGGTTTGACTAACCAGATCTTGAATGCTCAGGAAGCCTGGGTCAGCCTTGGGCTGCTCAGTTACACAGCCCAGGTAACTTATGCCTTAATTTTCTATATCTGTAAAAATAGAGATATTAATCCTGGCCTCCTTTGTAATTTGCTTTAAGGTGTCATAAGGAAAACTTTTATGTAAAATTCAGGGGAAAAAAATAAGAGCTAATACCAGTTAATGCTAGGTCAAATGCAAACTCACAAAAAACATGCAAAGAATTAGTGAGCTACGACCTTGTGAGAGCACTGCCAGGTGTCCTCAGCTTTACTATCTTCCAGATGTCAGCATGGGGACACCTTAGATAATATCATAACTTCTGTAGCCATTTGATTTAGGAAACCATAAACTAATGTTATTTGAATTTCTTTACAAGTGGAAGAAGTTGGACTTAAAATTGAGCATCTTACTAGATCTATAGTTTCTAATTTTACAGCAAGACTATTGGGACCACTTAAAGAAGCAAAGTCACAGAAAAACCTCATTTTTTTCATGTCTAGATGGGAAGCCCTCACTCATCTGGGTGCCATTAGGCAGAAGACAGACTGTAATGATAAACAGTCCATGTTAAAATTTTATGTTATGAAAAAGGAGTATCACACATTATTTCATTGGCAAGTCATAACAAGCCAGCGGGTTTCAAAAGAAAAATTATGGTATCTGGTTGAAAACAAATTAGCTGAACTTTCCAAAGCTTATATCTTTCAAGATGGAATCATAACTATAAAGCAAAAAAGGTAAAACTAGACTTAGTAAAATGAATGACTTTTAACTTCTGAAAAACTCAACAAGTTTTATTTTATAGCTGACAGCAACTATTGGTTTCCAAGCACACATCATAGAGAGCGCTGTTGGAGAGGTCACAAACCATATGAAAAGTCATAGCTGATTCCTATACGTTTTGGTTACACTATTTACAGAACACGGAGATGTAATGGGTATATTAGTATTTCAAGAGRTTATTTTTCCACCAAGCTTACCTGACCAGTGAAATTCCAATTGGAAGAAATTGTTCTCTTGCACAAAACACCAACTATGTGCCCAGTTTTCAACTGGGTACCATTATCCACAACTGGAAGCTTTTTCAGCATGAAGAGAAGCCAAGCCACAGCCTGTCTGGGCTAAGGTTTGTAGGATGGAGCACCCATGAGATGTGGGCAAGCAGAGCCTTAGTCACTGTAATGGTCACTGCGCTGGCCAACTGTCCTGGCCAGAGGGCTGTTCTCTGGTTGGGGTCTGTAGGGCTCCCTTCTCACAACCTCCTTCTTATTGTAGAGAGGACACAGACAAAGATCTTCACTTGTACTTCTGTACTTACACTCGCTTTTGCATAGCCCCTTTTGCATAGCACACGTTAATGCCAATCTGTTATCCAGGTGCTAAACTTTTTGTCAACTTTGCTAAACACATACCTAAGCTGTAGCAATTTATCTGAGAGAGGAAATCCCAAGTTTGCTAGGGTGAAAAGAAGCATTTGTGAGGGCTGAAGAGAAGGTGAGGAGGGAGTTGGGGGTGTTTCTTGTATAGCTCATACTTGCAACMTACTGAAAATACACCGTTTTTGGGAATGTACTAAGTCAAGTCTAAATTGGAGTGGCTACAAAGTAAATCTTCCCCTTCATTATTCTTGAAGCATTCATCATGCTTATGAAGTCCCAGCAAAAATGTCTATGACAAGAAGGAATATGACAGATTGCTTCTGCAGTTCACCAAATTTCAAGTCATGCTGTGAAATGATGCCTGTGCATTTTAAACCTATGTCAGACTTCGGCAGGTTTCTCATGGCTGAATTATGGTTCTTGAAACATGACTTGAAACAAGTGTTGCAGAATTGTTCTGTATGACAGAATATGAGAGAGTGTGCAAATCTTATTTTGAACTTTCTGACCCTAATTTTTGTATTACTTTTCATCTCACTGTTCTTGTTATAGTCAAGCATTCCTTTCACCTGTTTCCTCATTCCTTTAGTAAGTTTTATTTAGCCTTGATCTAAAATCAAAATAATAATAATACATAGTTAATAATACTGTTCACACAGCAATGAAGATCAACTAATTACAGCCATTTTTCAGTCCCTGTATTTTCAGCAGCCTCCTAAGTTACATTTCACTGCTATCTTTTAGATAAAGTGTTTCCCGTTATTGAAGGACATCATTATATTTAATTTCAGCAAAATTTAACTGTGACTTTCCAAAGTAAGGGCCACCATAAATATGTTTCTTTCAAAAAAACTCCAAAGCAAGTCACCAAGCTTGAACATTCAAAAACAAACAARTAAACCAATCCATAATCATTAATTAAATAATACTGGAAGAGTAAGAAAGTAAGTGTAATGTCTAGCCCACTTATCAAGACTTTCTTTACAGGCAATGGAGAGAGAGATGCGCCTGCTGTGGGCAATTCATGCCATCCCTAAGATAAGAGTCTAAGCTAAGTGGGATGACCTGCTTTCAGATGTCATTTTATTGAATTTGGAGAGCAGAAATGCATACCTTAGACCAGATGCCTGACTTTTATATGGTGACAGTTAGGTGTCCAACCTTATCAACCATCATTACAGTTAACTACATTCGTGGGAAACACTTCAAAACAGAGTCAGACACTGACTACTTATGGCAGTGATGCTGAAGACGTGTAGATACCGGCAAAGAGTTTCTCATGTCCACTATATGCAACTGTTTGATCTTATCATGGATGTCAACGTATCTGTATTGATGAGCTCTTCACACCTTTCGGTGTCTTATTTTCAGCTCCTACAGAAAGCTTATTAGAGCTAAATGTCTTTTGTCCTGCTGCATTGGGAAATCAGTCTTACCAAGCTGACTGAAAATGACAATATAAATACCGATGGGAGTATTAAATGTTTTCTAATAAACTTTTTCAAATCATGCAGTCAATGATTGTTTGGAACAAGAAGAGATACCTTTGTGGTAGCAGAAGCAGCTTTGTTGTCCAGCACTGAAGTGCAGCTTGGAGCAATGAAATTGCTCAGCACAGGTTCAGATGCTAAAATTTCCACTGCTTCCTTTATCAGCATTCAGAGATGCAGACTTGTTTACCACCATGTAGTTATGATGGTACAGTATATAGCATTAAACGGGAATCTCATTAGCTGGAGGAGCATATATAACCACATTATTCTTAGAAATGACCGGCCTTCTGAATGTTGTTTTCTATACCCTTATGCAAGCTAATGATGAGCAGGTCAGCACCAGGATAAACAAACCACGCAAATTCTGGTACCCRGCTTTTATTTCTGTGTGTGCTTTCATTCTTCTCTTTGGCCTTATGACCGCATCAAGACAGMAAAGGGAAGAGGTGTTCTCTGACACTTGCACCCTGCAGCTGCTTGTTCCTGTCCCTCTGCTGGTGCTTATTGTGCCTGCAGCACAGTCCATGGCCATGCAAGCACTTGTCAGTCATTTCTGTGCAAAGTCTGGTGGCCTGAGCTGTCCTCTGAGGTGTTTGACTTTGCTAAAGGAATTATCATATATCTTTTCTACTGCCTACTGTCCTGCTGGAATAAAACATGTGGCAGAGAGGAGCGATAACATCTTAAATCATCATTGTCTATTGCTACGTGAAGATATGTCTAAGCCCTGAGGTTAACTCAGCCAGATATTCAGAATTCATTGATCAGAGTCCCAACCATTGTAAGGATGTCTTAAAAATGAGAACTTAAAAATAATAAATGCGTTAATTTCTAATTGTTCCCCAGCTATTTAAGCASTCATGGATTTTCCAGGTTTTCTTTGCAACTAGGAAGTTTAGACGATAAAATGGAGACTGTGGTTATTCACATGATTTCAGAAGCAGGACTTACCAGAAAACACCCAGGATATTAAGATGCAATATTATGCTGCAACAAAGAGACAGAATCTGTATATTTACCTATATGTTTAGGTTAATAAATAGTAACTGATGACATGWCAGAGTTTTTTTATATTGTGAGCTGAAGCGTGTTTCCTTACAAGATAGTAKTTTAAGTTTGGATGCCTGAAATATGGCATTATCTCACATCTTATATATGCCAATCAGAAAGACTTAGCAGGGATGTATATTTTTTTCCTGAAGTTCATTACATTCCAGGGTGATCTGCAAATATTTAACTGATGGTTGTGTGGTCTTTTATTGAAGATGTTTCTGACATTCTTTGGTGAAATTTCTCTTCAAGGAGATCTAAAATCTTGAGATTGAGGAAGAACATTTCTAGGTAAGTCCTTCTTTCTCTAAAAGTGATTTGAGCAGTTTGTCTCATGTTGTGTAGCTGTTCAAAATGCAAGTGTTCAGCTTCCATCTTCTTTCTCTCTTCTGGAACCAAAGTGTCCAACCAGAGTGTTCTCCACCAAGTTAACTATATTCACTGCCAYCATCAAAATGATTTCCAACAACACAAGAGGTTTCTGATATGCCTTATCTGTCAGAAACAAGATGAGTGACAACCACAGCAGTAGTCTCCAGAGGAACAGATCCAAAAGCCATCACTGAATCTGTTTTTAACTCTAGCATACATATTCATTAAGTGTTGATCCATGATATTTAAATTACTGTTTTCCCTATGTTTGTAATCGAAGCCTCTTTCTTATAAAAACAAATTCCTTTCTTGCTCCTTTAACTCAAAACACTTCTGTACTGGCAGTACCACTATGTGAGAGAAGATTGTCATTGGGTTGTACAAGGGCATCTTCATAGTGTAGGTCTTGGGAGTGGTGTAAAAACCCAGACTTTAGGCACACAGTTTTTAAATGCAGGTCTAACCCAAATTATTTAAATATGACTTTTTTTTCTGAGTGACRTATGGACTAGTGAAACTGAGAACAAATGAGGGTTTTTTTCCTTCATTCTGAAGCACCTTGAATTCATATAGTGCTCCAGGTATATCAGTATTCAAGCAGAGGAATAGATGGCATATAACAGGCTAATGCAGATGTTATTTTAAYACTAATATTAATATAATAAAGCCAAATGTAAAGGGTTAATCTGCACCATTCATCCATTTGATGAAAATAATAAGCTAAAATGCCCTTCCTGATGGTGACTGAAAGCCAATATTATTAACACAAGGCTGATGTCTGGTGCTCTCATGCAGCAATTAAGTTCAGTTAATTGCAACTACTTTGGAAGGATTTTTCAATTTTAGTCTATATTTTTTGATCTCTTCAGGTCATGCATCATCATTTTCTGTTATGGCACTATAATTTTTCCACTATTTTCTTTTCACCCTTGGCTCATTTGTATGACAAGCTGGAAATGTGCGTTCCCCAGTGAATGACAGAACTTGTGTTAACCAATGAACAGAAATTGACAGCAGGCCGCCCTTGCAGAATGGCACAGATTAATAGTCCTGCATTTTTTGAGGGGTAAAACACTTTCTAGTATAGAAACCAATGACAGGAGCAGCCCTTATTTGATTAGAGTAAAGCCGCAGGCTGTAGGACTTCTAAATGCAAATGCTTTTTTTGGATCCTCGAAGATCAGTCTGATTGAGGAAGGAGCAACTTAATCAGATCACCCACTTTTTTTCTCTTGAGCAAACTATATTTTCTGGTCTCTTTCCGAAGAGCGAACCCTAGGCTGTACAAGGCTCTCATCTCAGAAAGTAGATCAGAGAGAACTCTCCTGACGGATTCACAATTATCCACGACTGCAGGGGAGAAACAAAACCTAGAGAAACAGTAATGTCAAAAATAAGGTGCACCAATATAGCATTTGCTAAACAATGACAAGCAGTTGCGAGGACTTACCTACAGAGTAAAAGAGCCATGGGGAGAGAAAATGAAATAATGTAAGACAAAAAAGGGAGAATAAAACAAAAAGAAAAGCTCAAGATGATATGGAAGTGTGGTAAAGTTCTTGTGGAGTATAATGAGAGTAGATGGGTTTTCCCAGAGACAGGCATGGAGGACAGCAGTCTTGAAGATGAAAGGATAATTGCTTCAAAATAAATAAAATCAAAAAGAGTGAGATAATTAAGAGAAATAAATTCTACACAGGCAAAAAAGCAAGACAGTGTCAGGAAAGAATCGTCTTTCTACTAAAATCTAGTGTTCATATGTAAAAGCCTGTTTTTTCAAAACTGAAAAGAAAACTTCTTCTGGATACTACCAAACAAATGCCATCCTTATGCCTGATGGCTCAAGAGTTTCAAATTTTTATTTTAGCAGCAAAATTGAAGGGAATAATTGAAAAAATGCCCTCCTATTTTATTGCTTTTCACGATTGTGAGCTCTTGTGAGGTTTCTGTTCCTCTGTAAAAGGAAATCACCTGAAAAGCGTGTAGAATTCTTTATCAATATAATATCAATAATAACAACAATAGTTATTTTTAATAATACTGATATGGGCGTGGTTGATTCTGCAATCTCTGTAGGACATCATTTGTAGAAACTGAAGGATAGTAAAGATGATCTGTAGCAGATGTAACATCTCTGTACATTAATTAGTAAATCACTTGCTGCAGTGCAGCATAAGGACCACATTGCTATCTGTATGATGAGATGTGTCAGACCTTTGATATTTTGTCATTGTGCCCTGTTCCTATACAGAATTGATTCTTCTGTGGAATTTRATGTTGCATGTCAGCTAATAAAACATGATTATATGCTTTCCTCTATGGTATCTAATGTGTTGCTGTAATTAAAATGTGACCTCTGTGGAAGAGTTTATGCAGAGTGGATTTTAATGTCAGGTAGAATGGCAATGCCCAAGACAGAAAKAATTTTAAATAAAATATAAACATTTATTGTATTTATTCTGTGACTATTCTCTGCATCAAAATCTGTGGAGTTTGATAATCTACAGTGATCTTTCTTCATTCACTTAATTAACTGGATAGTTAGAATAGGTTGTTATCAAACCTTCCACAAATTCCCAGGGCCAGCTGGCTTCCTTCAAGGAGGTTACTGATTTCTGCTACCTGCAAATATGGTTAGATTTACCAGAAAAAAAGTCCCATTAGCAGAGAATTGCCTGTTTATTCAGTACAGCTGATGTGGTAGGAGAAGGCAGTAAGCAGGCTTGAAATATCATCCTACTGCTTGAGTACCTGCATCATTCAACAGCTTTTGAATCCTGAACCTTTTGAGGTCCCAAAACTTTTATGTTGGACAATGTTGACAGACTCTTGCCCCTGGTTTGAGTTTTGAAGTTGGCTACAGAAATTCTTGGAACTTCCCAAACCATACATAGAGCAGAAAAATAGACCCACAGGGTGTGTGATCACTTAAATAAGCAGTAAAACTGAATGGGTAATTTCTAGATACTTTTTTTCTGATTTGTGTTTGTTTTGCCCCACTCAAAGCAAGAATACTTTGCCCATGTAATGGGGGATATCTGTGTTCAGMCAGCCCACAAATGCACGTCTGTTCTGGTGCTGGGAAAAGGGTCATGGTGTTGGCTGGAGAACATCCAGAAGGATCTACATGGCTCTGTTGACCAAAAGGTTTTAACCAAAGAAAAGCCTCCCAAATTCCATGCTGTTGATTCAGACACAGTAGGTGCTTTAATCAGTGGAAGGTTATACCTACTATTACCATCAATGTTGTCAGACTCTAACTACGCTGAGGACMAATGCTTTAAAAAAAGAAAACATTTCTCATGGCAAGATAAGGCAATGCAACCAGAACAGTGACAGTTTGCATTGCTGTTCAACAGCCTGGCCAGTGGCAATTYGGAATTGTATCATTAAATTAGATTGGGCATGTTATCTTTTGATATTTTGCAACATTRTCAGAAATATCTTACCTTTCCAAACAGAGAACCTTGCACAAAATTACATTGCCTCTTTACAGGCAGACCATATCGAGCATTACATTGCTTCAGGTAGTAACAGCAAGATATGAACTCACTTTGTTTTTTTAACTATACCAGATGAAAGTACTCTAGAGTAAATGGGGAAAATCTTTCCTTTTAACAGAGAATGGAATGGAATTATTTTGATTTAATGAGGAAATGTAATTTAATTGCTGCATCTGGGCTTTTTCTCTCCATAATGTTATATATGTTGTTTTAAATGTAATTAATTCTAGCTGAAATTAAGTGCTTTGATTTGAAATGTTGTTAAATGAACTTGCCACCTAACCAAGCTTTAAAAATCAATTAAAATAACCCATAAGTTTAATAATACTTGACATGGAAGGAGTTGGTATTGCTGATTAAAATTCTGCTGCCAAAAGTCTTTGGWTGGTTAATTTTAAATGGTTTTAAGTAGATAAAACATAGTGAAAAAAAAWGTGATATCTAGATGAAGCTAATGTTATTAAAAACTTTAGTTTTAGTACTTTTACTGAAAGGAAGGAGACAATCGAGTACTGCTGAAGTGTTTGAAGCAGGTTGTTGGTGCCAGTTTACAAACCCAAGCTGGAATGTCAAGGGAGAGAGAGTTAAATTTGTGTATGTGATTTGTGTACATTTCTAAATGCTCATGAATCTATTTGAATTGCAAGTTTCTTACTAAGATATGATTAAAAAAAAATCCCTCAGCTGAGGCATGCAGTAATTATTTGCAGTGCTAGAATAGAGTTAAAAGTGTGGGAAGAATCCTGTTATGAAGGATTTATGACTTTTTTTCTGTCTTCACTGAGTGAATTAAATCCAGTCTGTAGAGTCAGTTTTCCTTAAAGATGGACAGGACCATAATGGAGCATTAATGAATGAAGGCACCAGCACACATAGGCAATGTAAATGAAGTGATGAGARGGAAAATTTAAATTTGCAAGGCAGATCAATACAGTGTTGCGTGAATCTTCTACAYGGTTGTTCCTTCTCCTGGAAATTAAGGTCACCATCTAACAAGCTTCAATAGTAGTTGTTCTGGAGAACTGCAGAGTGAAGCGGCTTGGTTCCAGCCATATTTTCTAACTCTGAATGAAGTGCTTTCTTCTCCCAGGAGTAGCAAACATCAGAAGAGATTAAAAGTTTCTTTGATGTGTCTGTGCTTCTACAAGCAACCTGGAAAATTATGTATGTTTTTTTTTCTTTGAGACCTTGAGCTGAGGTAGCAGCACCAGGGAGCCAGTGTACCACAGCCCAGACTGATATKCTAAAACTGCTGCCCTAATGCAGCCTGGGGCCTCACTTCTCCTTTGTATTTCAAACCTGCTCCGTAATGTTTAATAACCTTGCCGAAATGATTGACTCCTTCAGATGGTCACACCTGCCCCCTTTAGCTCCCTCTGTCTTTCCATGGAAATCTGGAGGCTTTTCAGTCAGACAATTCTATTTTATTTTTGCATAAAATGTTAAGGAAAAAGGTATTTTTAATTCTCCCAAAAATTGCAGTGGTGGTGTTATGAAGTAGACGGGATTTGGGTGAAGCTATTTAGTTGTCAGTTGTTTGTAATTGCAGGGTTGTTTAAKTGTTGTGTTAAGTTTTTGCAACAGAAGGTCTTGCGTGCAGGTGGAGGGAGGGGGCAGATATGTTGTGCTGAAATCCCGTGGAGATTATGTGCAGAGGTAAAAATCAAGATGTAATTACCAGTGCTGGATGGAAAACAACTTTCCTCTTTTATAAAATGAAGTAATCAATGGTTTGAATTCTTTTTACCTTACATTTTCATAGAATCACAGAATAGTTGAGGTTGGAAGGAACTTCTGGAGGTCATCTTGTCCAACCCCCTGCTCAAGCAGTGTCACCTAGAACTGGTTGCCCAGGACCATCTCCAGATGTCTTTTGAATATCTTCAAGGATTGAGACTCCACAATCTCTGGGCAACCTGTAYCAGTGCTCTGTCACCCTCACAGTAAAAAAGTGTTTCCTGATGTTCAGAGGGAACCTCCTGTGTTTCAGTTTGTGCCCATTGCCTCTTGTCCTGTCACTGGGCACCACTGAAAAGAGCCTGACTCTTCTTTACACCCTCCCTTCTGGTATTTATATACGTTGGTAAGATCCCCCYGAGCCTTCTCTTCTCCAGGCTGACAGTCCCAGCTCTCTCAGCCCTTCCTCATAGGAGAGAAGCTTCAGTCCCTTAGTTGTCTTCATGGCCCTTTGTTGGACTTTCTCCAGTAGCTCCATGTCTCTCCTGTACTGAGGAGCCCAGAACTGGACCCAGCACTCCAGGTTTGGCCTCACCAGTGCTGCGTAGAGGGGAACAATCACCTCCCTCAACCTGCTGGCATCACTCCTCCTAATGAAGCCAGGACACCACTAACTGCCTTTGCAGGAAGGGCACGTTGCTGGCTCGTGTTCAACTTGGTGTCCACCATGGTCCACCAGGTCCTTTTCTGCAAACCTGCTTTCCAGTTGGGTGGGAAGAAGCACATTTTGTAGAAATCCAAATACTTCCTTAGCAAGAATAAATACTTGTCTGGCTTATATTCTTCCAGGGGAAAATGCCACTACTGCCTGCTCTCAGTGAGAGTGCCCTCCTGGAAACAAAGCCATGCAGCTGTCTGTGACAGTAGGGCGGAGTGCCATGGAGAGCCCTTTCAGGTCCAATACATTTCCACCAAAACAACATCAATAACAACAGCTTTCCCTGTTGATTAATTGTTGCAGCCTTTTTCTACTGAGTGAGTGTTTCTCCTGGCCTCTTCTTTGATCAGTAGCAGCCCCGAGATCAGGCTGAACACAGGTTTGCTTTTGCGTCTAGCTCATGACTGCTTTAACAATAATCTCCTTCTTTAGTACAACCCCTGTGCTCTTTCACTTACCCATATACTTTCATTTTTACTATACTTCATGGTTACACTCTGTGTAACTCATAGAAATGGATCCTATTCTGCTTATATTCATTTGAAGATGATAGAAATATCAAACCCCTTTGAAGGCTATTGGTACCACAGGCATCTATTTGTAAAATGTTAGGTATATTTAAATCTTCCATCATCATGACAACCTGTTCGCATTAGTCAGAAAAGGAAAGGAAATAAAGGCTTTTGYTGCAGTTGTTACTCAACTGACACCCAGCACTCAGAACCTCCTCCAGACGGTATCACCTCTTACCAGTCCTTCAGAGTAAGGGATTTCTTCATTATGCTTTCAATGTCTAAAACAGTGTGTGTTGTTGGCACCTAACAAACAGCACCAAGGCCCACATATTTAAATATGTTTAACCGCTTGACCTAGGTTTCCAGGATCTGTCTCTAAATTCTTATAYGGCACCTTTAATCCCTATGCTACGAAACTCTTTTCAAAGGGAGGCAAGCACTGCTGCCCAMCCTGATGCCCCATTCTTGGGCAGTTCTGCCTCCCTGATCACTTACTGTTGAACTACAGTAATCAGAGGGTTTACATCCATCAAAGTAAAATCCTTACATGAGGATGAGAAAGCCATTCAGTGAGAACAACAATAAAAAAGGAAACCTGAAGGATTTAAGAAAGAACACTTACTAACATGCAGGTCCAAAGGAAAAATACTGAATCCTATGCCTCATTTTCTAAGAAGAGCTACAGTTTTTACCACTTTATTTTAACTGTATTCTGGAAGAATTCTTTGAAAAATATCTTTTAGCTCTAGGGTAAGTTATTCAAACATGCAGAGAATTTGTAAGTCCTTTTGTTCACGCATTAGGCTCATGTGCAGAATCCTCGCCCCAAACAAAACTCTGGGASATTCATGTGTGGCTTGCATCACCCCTAAACAAATGTTTTTGCATGAGTCATAGACTGTGGAACTATTAACCCTAATTGAAATGCACATCTAAGCTGACACTTAACCCTGAATTTTTAAGCAGCACATGGGGCTGTGGGTGATACTGTCTTATTTGGATAGCACCTTGCAGCCTCAAAGCTTTAAAAGAAGTGTATTATTTACATAATGTCTCRTTTATTTTGTAAGAATTACACTCTCCCCATCACTGCTATGATCTTCTTTGGCATAGAAAATATCCAGCAGCTGTTTATCAGCCTACAGAAATGCTGTGTAATAAGAAATAAAAAGAGATTGTGCATCTCACTGAAAACATGGAGTGAATCAAGAAGGAACACCATCAGGGAAAAAAAAAAAAAAACCCAGTCACTGGGCTTCCACCTTTCATTTGTACAGTCCTGCAGGTCACTGGTAGACACAGAATCAGATGGGAAAAAAGCAGTCACTAAGTTTCCATCCATGATTTGTACAGTCCTGCTGGCCACCAGCAGGCACAGTGCACTGATGCACAGGGCAATCTCTTTGGGGAACAGTATTTTACATAATCTGAAAAAAAAAAAAAGCATAAACCAAGATTTTGAGAAGTGACACATTCTTCGGCTGCTAAATAGAAGGTATTTTTAAAAGGAGTAGGGGCTGTGTTTTTTTTTCAAAAGCAGCTACCTATGAGGGAACACCAGTTTCACCACTTGAGGCAGCCAGTGACAACCACAGGAGAGTGCAGAGAATAAATTGCAGAAGATAAATTGCACAAACCTTTAGAAGTTACATACCTGCTGAGGTGGTTTTCACTTTTTATTGTTTAAAATGGTCTGATCAATATTCTTTTTCATGTTTGATTAGGATAACAGCACAGGAAAAACCTCAAAACTTTATTAGTTGGGGCTGCTAGGTGGACAAAGCTTATTATAGTTTAAACATGTTAGATTACCTCAGATGTGTAGTGGGAGAGATATTTATAGAACAACAGAGAAAATACTGTTGGTATCTTACAGGTGAGAGAATATTTAGGTGTAGAGAAATGCAATAAAATTTGAGTTGTGAAAATTATAGTTCTTGCTAATTATAAGAGACAGAACTTACAAAACATAATATTAAACCTGATGGGAAAAATAGGGACTTTACTAAAAAATAATACATTTTTAAAGATACAGTCAAGTAAATATCTTGAAAGTCAATTCATTTGAACTTGCCTTGGAATACAGAAAAGAGTGAAAGTTAAATGAGCAGCAGTTGGGATGACAGGCTTTGTGAATATATCTCTTCAGAAAGAATGGAGCATTCGGAAACAAGTACACTGCCATTTATCATTATCAACTGTAACTGAAATTGGGGCAACTCAACACTTTGCTCTGAAGCTGTGAAAGCTGTGTCATCAGGTATTGGGCTAACACAACAGAGGGCCTTAATGTTCACTGACAAGAAAGCTTTGGATTATTTAACGCCCTCCCTCATCAAAACTCTAGGTTATTAAGTATGGCAGTGGAATAGGTATATAGGGAGAGAAAGAGCCTCAGCCATAGATTTTGCATCTTTTTAAGTAGTGCATCCCTTGCAAAGGTCTTCCAGGTGCTCTTGTTATCACTGATACACGTCAGTAATTTTATTTAGGGATTGTGCATCATTCCAGCATCAGTCAAGCATATTTCAACTGACTGCAACAGAGTGATAAAATATCTAAATTCTAGGCTACCAAGTAAATTTAACTGTTACATATAAAGACTAGTGATTAAGGAAAGACAGAGGTACAATTTCTAAATTATTCAGGTTCTCAGGGTGAGGTTTTGCATTCAGCACAAAAAGTCAGGTTTGAAGAAGAGTGGCTGCTCTCATCTATATTTCTTGCCTGATGGCAGGGACTTGCAGGGGGGCAGGGCGGAGCCTGCAGACTACAGGCTATTTAGCTGGCTTTCCTTTTCTAATTTTTTTCTATTAAATACTTTTCTTCTTTGCCTGTCAGACTCATCTGTAAATAACAGCCTTTAGGCACAACTACAAAGACTGATACAGAAAGAAAGCTGTGCATTAATTTCAGCATATGGTCTTGAAGGTTAAGGATGAGATATCTGAAGAAGMGGTGTCTATTCATGTCAGTCACCAAGATCCCCTCTACAGACAAGGGAAAGAGTTCATACTTCAGGAGGCTGATGCCTTCCATCTAAAGACATGTGTTGAAAGTTAGTAGGTTGAACTGCCCTTCAAGGTGCCTGACTCTCCTCCATCAACTGTAGAGGAGATCAGATGACAAGCTTCCATTACGTGTCTGAGCTTTTGATGACTAAAAATAAGATAATTCCCCAGCTGAAATGAGACAATTCCCACATTTGGAGGCCAGAACTGCTCTTCATATGTTCTTCTCTGGTGAGAGAGAGAGCCTGGACAATCAGCTGTGATGAGGGAGGGGACTTTTCTCAACCAATACTGAAAAAAGGTGTAAACTCTGTGGTTTCTTCACCTCAAGAAACAGGAAGCTCCAAAGGGTGGGCTGTACGATCCTGAAACACTTCAGAAAGATGAGGTGGATTGTCCTCTGAAGATGTTATCCTCATCATAAAGAAAAACATCTTCTTTGTACAAACTTCTAAATGGTGAAAGTTAAGTGAGCTGAATCTCACCGATATGACAGCTCAGATTGAAATGAGGCACTGTGTTAAGTGTAGGTGTCAAAGTGTTGGAACCAGGGGGGATGCAAGGGTGGCCTCTGTGAGAAGAGACCAGGGGCTACCCCATGCCGGACACAGCYGTTTCCAGCTGGCTCCAATGAACCTGCTGGCAGGACRTGGCTGAGCCTATCAGTCAAGCTGGTGGTGCCTCTGGGAAAAGAAAACACACTTAAGAAAGGGCAGAGAGAGGAGGAGGGAACAAAAATTGTGAGAAAAAGCAGAGGGAAAGCTCATACAAGGAGGAGGAGGTGCTCCAGGTACCAGAGCAGATATCCCTTGCAACCCATGGAAGATCCGCACTGGAGCAGAGAAAAAGTATGAGAAGGAAGGAGCAGCAGAGAGAAGCTGCTGTGTACTGACCAAAATATGCCAGCCCCATGCTGCTTGCTGCAGGGCAGAGGAGGGTGGAGTGAACCTAAGTATGAAAAAGAGGGAGTGAAAGGTATTTGTTTWATGTTTGTCTTTTTGTTTCCCATTAACTGAATTAGTAATTAAGTTTTTCTTTTTTKGGGGAACAAATTAAGTTAAATTTCCCCAAGTTGAGTCTGCTTTGACAGTAATTGGTAAGTGAACTCCCTGTCTTTATCTCAACTGATGAACTTTCTTGCTCCTATTCTTCCTATTTTCTCCCCCACCTCATTCACTTGCTCTGAAGTAGGAGAAGAGCAACAACCATTCCAAAACCTGTATTAAATTAGCTGATTTTTTGGTTTTGATCTGGGGAGACAAAAGGTTTCATTTCAAATTTCACCTTTTCTCGAAAGTATGATTGTATTAATTTTTACTTTAAAAGAGCTTTTCAATATTGTTTTTCAAAAATGTTAAGACTGGGCTTTTCTATATCACAGCATTTTTTTCCTWAATGAAAAGCTGTCAATACTGACACATACTAAAAACATTTCATTGTGGGTGTGAATACTACTTACCCAGGAAAAAAATTCTGACTAAAATATTCTGACTGGCAGACCACATATCTCAGGCCGTCCTTTTCTTTAACTGCCCTTTCACATCGATTGTAAAGCAGGTTTTCTGTTCAGAAACAGATGCAATAGCCTTCTGGGTTGGTGTCACAGCAATCACCTTCTCTGTAGTCACTATGGTTACATGGCAAAAGCAGCATTCATCCTTCATGCTCCCTATTCAGCTGTCCCTCTTCCACTTTCTACCAGGACTAGCACCATACTGGCAGGGCTGCATTGCTTGTGAGCTCCCTCATCCTTTTCTCACTGGGAATGAGCAAAACCCCTTGCTCTGCCTTTCTCCTAAGTGTTAACCCTGGTATGTGGTTTTGAGAATAACAACATCTTGCAGAAAGTATTCACTGATAGCCATCAGGTGCAAAGGAGGTATATAGTGTGTGGGGCTGCAGCTTAATAATGGGGTCCKGCAAATGGTATCTGAGAACATAATTTTCAAAGCCTGGGATTCATTAGGTTAGTTATAGTTGTAGCTGGGTACTCCTGGGACCAGAAAGCAGTTCTGTAGGAATTAGGATGGAGTAAAATGGACAAAACCATCTGAATAGGGTAAATAAGATGATTGCTTAAGACCCAGCTCAATAACTTGCTTCAAAGGTAAATCAAACCTAACTCAAGCTTCTTTTAAAACAAGGTTTTTGGCGTCTCTTTTACATTTCTGCCATGGCTTTTCTTTCCTTGTTTTGGGCCAGGACCAACAGAGCTATTCTGTACTGCCTCAGCAAGCATATGGTGCGTGTGCTGTTTCCATCATTAACTACCCAGGCAGCAGGGAACGGAGTGCCTGCTTGAAAACATTGCAGGAATGGGATTTCTGTTACTTGAAGTGCAGGAGTTTATGACTCAGACTGAGGATATGCCTCCTTGCCRGCTAATATCTGGTCAGAGCCAGAAACTGAATATTATAAGGCTGAAGTATCATTTTGACACACATTAYCCACCGATTCTCTTCACGACTTGTTATATTTTTGCTTGTTAGAGATACCTATTCACAAAAACAAGCATTCATACTAGGCTCTTCCAACTGCGGTTTAAAGTGGTGCTGTCATTACAGAGCTGACACGTTGCGTACACCCTGCCAACTTGTTGACAAAAAGAGAGAAACACGTAATTTAATACAGCTGTTTTACTGCAAAAAGTATCAACAACACTTCAGCCTTTTTATTTCRGTCCTGTCAATCAGAAAAATCCACTCCACCAGAAAAGTTAATATGCCCTGGAGGAATGCCTGTTTTCGACAGGCATTCAGAACATGGTGTGACTTTTTTTTCCTCTTTTTTATTCTCTGTTCCTCTGGCCTGCTCACACATCTATTTGTTCAGAAAACTACAGCCCTCCTCATTGACTCCAATGATGAATTCAGAGAAAGTTTTGGGCACACCCYTAGAACTTTGCAATCTTTCCATGTACCTGAGTAATTTCAGCTGCACAGCAGATCACTATGTACCTATGAAATCAGTTTTCTTTTGAGTGTGGACATATCAGATAGGTACAGTTGTTTAATTGTCTTTTCGAAATTTGTCCGTTCTCTTGCAAGTAAGATCAGGTTTCGTTAAAGACGAGATCAGATTTATTGATGCTTCTTGGATTATTACCTGTCCCCACTTACATATTTCTTTGACTAACTTCTTGTGCTTGCTCAGCATTGGCATTTCTGAAAGTTTGATATCCAACTCTTGTTTTATAAACCCTTTTCTTTTTTTTAGTGAAACTCGGCAAGATGTAGTCTTCACAGCAAATTCTGACTCCTCCCTGCCTTTTCCTTTTCCCCTCTTCTTGCTAACAATCCTGGTCTATTTGTAGTTATTTCACCCCCTAGCTTATGTAAAACAGCCCGTTTGAAATYGTGAATGAACCTGCCCTCGGGTGGACATTAGACTTCTGTGTCCTGAACAGGTAACTGATGTGGAAATGCACATTACCTGGAGCAACAGCAGTTTAGGTTTTTTACAAGACTTTTATTTCTTCCATATAGTTAATTTTTATTCTTTCATCATATATTTTTAAAATAGGAGAAAAATTCTGTTTGAAGACTACCCGATGATGTTGTGAGTTTCTAGCCAGTGAGATTTCTGTAGCACTAATTCCTGAATTAGTAATATCCTAATGCAATACAACAAATCCTGACTAGGCTACCTGTCAGCAGGTAAATAACATATTTATGAGACTTATAATCCAATTTATAATTTATAATGATTTTCAAAAAGGAACTGGAAAGGGGAGTCAGCTAAATTTTGACCTTGCTTAGACTGAGTGTTTGTAACTATAGGGAATCTGAGATCTTCCTGCTGAGCAGGAAGATTTATGATCTGTTCATTGAGAATTCATAGGCTGAGATCTCTCTGCCAATAAATCTTGATATTCATCTTGCCTAATTCTCTATGAAGTTAATGCAGAAAATTCTTAAGACAAAAAAGATGGTTTGACTCACTGTAAGTTTTTGATAAGTGATATAGGATGAAGTAATTCAGAAGGAGAAAGAAGTCATTGCTGTTTTTCAGGGATTCTGTGACAAACGAATGAAGTAGCAGGGTGGGCCCAGGCAAGGTGCGTATTTTTGGCAAGGGTCAATGAATTTTACACTCTGCTTCAGACGGAGCCGTCCTGATGTGGAATTTGCCATTTCAGCAATGTATTTCAACGTTGACAACAGTGCTAAAAATATAGCCACCGTTGTGCACAGAAGGCTTCTTAGGGCCAAATTTAGTTGGCCAAGCATGGCTGGGAAGGAGTCCAAGAGACTCTGGACCCCACAGCTCTGTCCAGAAGAAGGAGCCAGAACCCTGTTATACAATAGATATATTTGAAAAAGACAAATATGAGACAAAGATGCAACTGGCACTGGAAACCATGGCAACAGGTGGGTGCATCTCAAAAGCACAAGGAATCCAGGAGCAGGGTTTAAGACTAAAATATATTCATTTCTTCTCTGTGAACTCCCTGTGGTCTGGGGAAATGTCTTTTTGCAACCTGCAAGATTTCACACCGCGGAACATTTTAAGAATGTGTTCATTTCTTTGAAATATTACAGATACATGATCATGAGGCAGGTATCTACATGGAATAACTGCACTGAGGTGAAGATACGCAGACAGGGCAACTGTGCCCCAAATGTGCTTTACAAAATTCCAGCCTAATAAATCATAAGAATGCCAGATCTGTCCCTGAAATCAGAATTCAGAATCCTCTAGGATCTGGTAGCACTCTGTCTCAATCGGCAGGGGGGAACCTGTCTGTCCATGTCAGGTTGAGGTGCAACAGGGCACATGGTCACCCGATTTGTGCACAGGCTGGTTTCTCTCCACCGAAAATGACTTCAGGAGCAGTTGCCACTGCGTGGAAGCTTAAGTGCTGCCTGAGACTTCTCAAGTGTAAGGAAATTGATTCTTAATCATGCACTTAATTCCACTCATCACCATCATTATTCTAGCAAGGCAAAATTATCATGTTTTAATTTATGGAGCTGTGCATAACATTTGTCGGTGTCTTGCTACTTTTTACTCTCAGAAATATGACACAACAGTCTTATTTGGTGGTAATATTTTGATACCATATTGCACRTCAGAATTAATCACAAAGTCTCTATGCTTTTTATTAACACCAGTGATCTCTCTTGGAATTTTTTGTATAAAGATGATAAGATGTGCTTCTCAAAACATCTGAACACTAAAGTGCTAGATCTCTGGTTTGTCTGCTTTTGAATGATTTAACAAGACACTGCAAACACAATAGTTCAAAGATATGGCAACAAAGTCAATATATGCACTTGCACACAATTTTTAATTCTTTCCCCTTAAATTACAGCCAAAGCCTAGAATTTTTAAGAAATTGTTTGATTCCTTAAAATATTTTAAAATTATAGACTGACGGTTATAAAATTCAAACGTTTTTGGCAAAAAAAAAAAATTGACACAAACACCTGAAATTCAAAGAACAGTTTGTTGGCTTTCTTCTTCTAGTAATATTCAAGCTGATAGATCACCTAGAGATTTCACTCAGTTTAGTTGGGTCAGAAAGCCACCTTTTTACTCAAAAGATCTTAAGTGCATTTTGACATTTAAGCTTTCCTGTGGATATTTTGTTTCTGTTCCATGTAGGTTCTTAAAGATCTCAGCTACTCCATCACCAAACCCATGTTCATCCTAAAAAGACAATTGGTATCCTGTTACTTACCCACCATTGTTCTAGCAGCATTGATGTCCTCCAGAGTATCTGAACACATTCAGAATTGAGCAACTTAAAATTCAGTGCAATACCAATGTTTTCAGACAATTTCCAAATTTTTAGGTTTGGCTATGCAGCTATTAAGGGACAAGTATGYACGTGTTTTTATTCTTATTTTCTCACTGAAGAAATCTAACTGGAATTTTTTGAACAGGTTAGCATTCTTGCTCAGTGTATGTGTTTRTTCCTGGAGATCTTTGTAGTGCTGCTATCTGTGTCCCTCCAACCTAGCTTTTTCTCTTTACAATAGATATCCTATCTTTCATCTTTCTGCTGACGGCAGCGAAACATGTCTATCAAGCTAAATGCTGTCCTTTACGATTTAATTATCTTTGAATTTATGTCATGATCATCAATTCTTCCATTGACTGCCTCCTCTAAGACTGACTGAGAAAATGAAATGTCCCGGTTCACAGACTATTCTCTAAAAATAACAACATGAAAAAGCATGAAAGGCTTGTCCTAAACCCTGTTAAGAAGTCCTGCTCAGCCTGCAGTTTAATAGAAATTCTGTCATGGGACATGTGGAAACTGAGTTAAATGACACTTTTATAACAGTAAAAGGCCAGTATTTTGTCTGGCAAGTTTTGATGAAATAGCAGGTAAAATGTTGGCTCCCTTTGAAATCATTGGGAGTTTCACAGTAGAGGTCAGTGTGCCCAGGATTTCATCCAAGGGAAAACTCACTACCAAGAGGTGTGCCTTGTATCTTCAGGACTCCAAACTGATTCATGCTGTGGATCACTCACAGTCACTTTACCCATTTCAGTGGTTTGAAAGTAATTTACTACGTAACAAAAAAACCCTTTATTGTGTTTTGTAAAAAAAGGGGAATAAATAAATACATCTATTTCTTGAAATAAGTTAATTTTCACAACTGTAAGAGATAGAGGCTGCCTCCTGTCCACCTACAAAATAATCACTTTGGCTCATGCAACATGAAATCTGAACCTTGACCACTTATCTGGTCTTCTCCTGACTCACCTAAGTCAGGAGAGTTGGTCATTATCCAAGTCCCATGGAGTCCCAGTGTCCGAGATGTTTAGGTGCCAGCAGGCAGTGCATGGGGGTGGGGACATACCCCCCAGGAATACCCTGGGGGCACAGGGTGGGGAGGCAGCAGCCCTCCCGGCATTGCCGGGAGCTGAATGCAGCAGCCGCCTCTCCCTCCCGCTCTGCTCCAGTCCCCTGGGGCCGGGCACCCGGGGGGGCTGCTGGCTGCCGCGGGGTGGTTAGGAGACGGAGGGGTGGTAGCTGGCTGCGCCTTCAGGGAAGGGTTTCTGCCATCAGTGTGCAGCAGGATTGTTGGCAAAACACACCCAGTGTCTGACTAATTCATAAAACCTACTATAACTAATCAGGTGACCAATCTGATGTYGAAAGAGAAACAACATTAAAAATTGGGAGAAAATGCTTAAAATAGGAAGTATGAACACATGTCTGCATATAGCTAGACAGATGGCATCTTTTTAAGCAGGGCTTATCCATATGGCAAGCTGGTAGATTGAATCTGAATGCTGTATAGGATCCCAGTGGAGCAAAACCCGGATTTTTTGACTCAGAGTGTGTATGCTATATATCTCACTTACGCTTCAGATGACAACATAAGCAGTTTTATGCCATCAGCTTCTGGTAGTAGGTGCAAATAATCAGGGAGAGAGGGAAAGGGATGAAGAAACACGAACTTATCAGGGAATTAGGAAACTCTCCGAATGAGGGTTTGAATAAATAGAAAAGAAGAATAGGAAAAAAGAGACATTCAAACCCCAGTAAAGCAGCTTTCATAAACACCCAAATTTAATAGCTGACTAAGAGAAAATTGCAATTACTGCAGCTGCCCAACTACCCCATGATAACTCATTCACTGAAGAAGCCTGTTCCTTTAGCACTGACAGACAATGGAGTCCTGCAGTACCAAAAAGTCTGTGTCAGTCTGGGGGAAGGCTGCTGAGGACACGAAATTTCTCTTCTACTGTAGGAAGACCATCTAGGYACAGAAGATTTCTGAATCATAATAAGCACATCCCTCACCTTTTTATCCCTCACAGGAGCTTACACATTCAGCTCATGCGCTGGTTGCTGCTCCTGAGCTGCAAGCTCTTCTCAACAGGGATACTCCAGGCATAAAGGAAAGGTTTTAGCTGAGAATGTRTTACCTACCGTGGCACAGGGATTACACTGCTTGCGCAGGAGGAAGCCTGCCCGGCAGTCTTATGGTATGGGAGACTGGGAAKAAGCCAATTTTATCTACGAAGAAAACTCAAAAGATAGTTACGCTGTTCATTTCAAACCAGAAAATCTCCATACCCTTTGAAACAAAGCATAGCAAGGCTATGATGTTTGAAAAGAAAGGAAGTGAATGTATCAATATGAAATATCTTCATTTTAATGGAAGTTTAATCGTGAGAGGCTGCTGACAACTTCAGTCAATCTCATTTACTTGTTGACATATGAAGTGTTGAAAAACATTTTGCTTTTTTTAAATACAACAAAAGCAAAGGAAACAAAATAATAGAAAGAGCCCAGTTTAAATATTTCTTAGCTAAATAAACATGCAWATCTGCACATTTGGTGGAATGGCTAATTAAACATAAATAGTTTATATATTAACACTTCTGTGGATATCCACACTTTCAATTCAGCTTAACAAACCCTCATTGATCTCCTTTACAGACAATGTCATCTTTTGAACTGGGAAAAGACAAAGGGTTGAGTATGACATTAAAGAACTTCTCAGGAAAAAAAAATACCTGTGCTCACCTGCAAAAACATAGGAAAGGTTGATGATTTGATAAACTGGTGTGCTTCTACTGCTACATGCCATAACTGATTGAACCAGTTAAAGTAAGACTGGAATACTAAACAAAATGAGAACCAACAGAACTTTATTTTCAGGCTTAAATTTCTACTTTCAAAGGAAACATGATGTCTGAACACATTTCTCATTATTTGCAACTATCCTGTGCTGCAGTAAGACCTGAATACACAGATGGCCGTACCTGTATGCTGTCTTGCAGAACTCAGCGGCACCTTGAGGGCAATAAAATGCTCATGCAAATTATGGTTCAAGACAGTAACCAAGACCTGTCTTCAAAACATTATTAAATTGTTTCTGAATCCCTTGTTTCTGAGTCCCATATAAGACTAGCATGCATGCAGCGGATGAGATTTCAGTCATTTGCCATCCAGGAACCAAATCCCACAAAATCTGAAAAATTTCAAGTTCCATCTATCCCAATTTTTATAATTCACAAATATTTCAGTTTTTTGGGGGGATAATTTTGTGTTCTGTAGCAAGAATGGGTGCTATTTCTAACTATAACTACCAATAATCATTACCTATAGTCGTCAGTGTATTGTTAACTTTTTCCCTAATCTTGTTCACCAGACACAGAAAGCATCTTTGACCTTTCAGTCTGGAAGATGAGGCTCAGGAAACCATTCAGCTCTTTGGCACACGGAAGCTTGAGGACTGACAGTTCTTCTCTTCCCTCATTTATTATCTATAGAAAGAGGATGTAAACTTSTAAATGTATATCAGGCTGGTGAGTCATGCTGATTAGCAGATATTTAGCCAGGCTCATTTGCTTAACCTTAATGTTCGTCACATGTCATGCAACAAACTCTACTGTGCATTACAAAGGATTTGACATCATGGAAGTAATTATTCCAAAATGATTYTGATAGATTAAAAAAATAAAAAATGAGGCAATTTGGCCCTAAAAACAACATTCTCTAGTGAGAATGTTACTGGGTCTGCAAATTCATAGTCATGTTTTATTTATAGYCTGGCCTATGATTCATCATTAGAGTTTCTTTCAGATTTTGGAAGAAAAATTGTTCTTCCATGCACGAGTGTTTTTAGATAACCACAGCTGCTCCTCACTAGCTGCTGTTTCAATAGCAGAAAGCCTAACACTAGCATTCTTATGCATCTTTGCTCCTATCTGCTCACATTCAAACCCTTTTCACCACACACAATCAATCCCATTGTAAGGGCTTCAGGCAGCAGCCACTGCAGCCGTCGTTTGGCTTGTCAGCAAACCATCCCCTTTTCCTTCCAAGGACGAACAGCTGATGGGATGAAACTTTGCTGCTGGCTAGAAATCTTTGAAAGGATGGTGCTGCCCCACCCCTGCTCTCATGTCCTCCTGAAGAAACGCTGCCTGTGCCATAACACCTCTGAAACATTTTAAGGCAACTGTTAGAAGCTCTGCAGGGTAGGCAGCAAAGGAAGGCAGGATACTACCTAGCCCTTCTGCTGCTCTGGCCTCAGGGGCTACAAAAATTTGAATTTTTCTGTGTATTGCTTGCTGGGTGATAAAATAGGAATAGTCTAAAGTGAATTGTCATTGAGAAATTTTTTTTTGGAAGTTTGGTGGTTGCAGTTAGCATTCCTGCTGTCTTGTTTTAAGAGCCTTCTCTGCAAATGGACAGGTTTACAGGTTGTTTAAGAAGCAGAGCTTGAGCTAAACTTTTCTGACAATCCTGTCTCCAAATAAATTTTGGTCATCTCTGCACACACATATGTCTCTATATACCTAGTAAGGTTTTTTCCACTTGATACYTCTTGAATAAAAAGATAAAACCCTCTTGAACCTTCTGGGCTGCAGGGCTTCTATTTAGCAACAAGTGCTTCTGCACTTTCAGATACCATACCACGTTATTATTATCCTCACATTTGCTCTTTCAGGACTTGATCAGACTTGAATTGAGAGAGACCAGAGGCTGTGCCTGAGTTAAAGACCAGCTCACTGAATCTGGCACCGCTTACTGAGTACCTCTACAGACAACATTGGAGAAATGAGACTGCAGCTTCACACACATGCCTGGCATAGCAATACCAAATGGAGCTGTTTTGTTGTCTCACCTTCATTCAGCTTTATGTTGGAGATGGGTATGAATAAAACTTTGATCAAYGCCGGTGGGGATGCAGAGGTGGATGAGCAGCAGAGCAGCGCTTGCTGCACTTGCAGAGCTTTGTGAGTCGAAAACAACTGAAGCTTTGTGACTGTGATCAGCACGTCTGGGGAACTTGCAGGCTGAGTCTGTAATCTTGGCCTAAGGTTGAGGAAAGGAATGCTCTTGTCACTTATCCTACCGGCAGTTTACTGCTGTCTGGCAGCTTGGAGAAGGCAGAAAATACTGTAGGGAGTAGCTAAGTGGGTGACTTTTGACTCTCTGTAAGTAGAAAAGGAAAAATTGAGGCATTTAGCAATCCTATAGATCCAGTACAAGGAATCTGCAGGTCTGCTATCAATTTCATTCCTGTGGGCAGCCAGAAGTCTTGTCCTGTCATATTCCCTCATCAAGAGTATTGTGATGATATGGATGTACATACAAACCGTCTCATACTGCGTGAGTAYTTTGTCTAGTTCCTGTAAATAATAGCATATACACCAATCAAAGCAGAGCAGCTTCACATGAATTCTGCTTTTTTCATTAAAAACTACATGATCATAAATACTCACTAAATATGGATTTGAACAAAACCCAACAGTTGTCAAAAATAAAAAAAAATTCTTTCTGTGAGAAAAGGAATCACAGAAGAAATAYTCATACCAGAATCTGTTTTCTACTGTCGGTAATTCCATACTCAATGTGTTTGGGAAACATTTGCATGCCCCTTCCTAGTTGCTCTGTATGTTCTAAGTGCAAAATATGAGCATGAGATCTGTAGCTCTTACAGTTTGATTTCAGCATAAACAGTTCTTATATAACTTTACTTCTTCTGCCAAATTTGTATAGAGATTACCTCTTAAATATGCTAAACAGAGAGGTCAGAGCTCTCTCAATTTGTTAAACAAATTAGTGTCAGAGATCCTGAACAATTCCAAGGCAGAAAACACAAGAAAGGCAGTGAGGGAGAGAGGCAGTTAGAAAAACACAATGAAAAGTATTTTGTATGTCAAAAATCAGAGAGTTGCTAATAAAAAGCTCAACTTCCCAAAAAAACTCCATGTGGAGGAATTAACTTTATTTTAAGTTAAAATATAAACTCCTCTCTGACTGCCCCACCACAGAAAATATGAACCTGGTAATTGGAGTGACTGGGGAACTACTGAGGATCCTTGATCTCTGTTTAGTTTAGGTAAAGATCCATGCGTATTTGGATACGTAGCTGAAATGTGTCTTTGCCTGATTCATCCCAYCTATGCTTTTCTTCCTTTCCATCTTACAAGAATGCCTTTGGGCTATCTTGCTTCTTCGAATGGGCAGCCAAGACCACCTCCCCCCCTCCCTCCTTCAATTCCCAGCTCATCCCTGGCCATGTGCAGCTCTCTCCTTCTAGATACGTGCACCAGTTGCACTAGTGCTACGGTGTGACTGAGCATATATCTAGGGCTCCATGAAAGGCTCTGATCAGCATTCAGTTTACAAAGATACCCAGGGGTTTACAGCCAGGGTAGTCTCTGCCTGCAAATTTATAACTTTTAAAGAAAGTCAGGCAGGGAGGGTACCTTTCATGCTCGTTGCATAAGGAAGCCCTACAGTAATTGKAGACTTAGATGAATAAGAGGAGTGATGAAATGGCGATCAGTCTTATAAGAAGAAAYGGAAATCTATTTGAGAGAGAGGAAGAAGGTGAAGGATCTAGAGGAAAAGAATTGCTGATCGATTGGACATCATGGGAGAAAAACAGGAAAGAGAACAAAAAAGAAAAAAGAAGCAACAGTCTCTGTAGGGGGAATAGCAAATTTGAAAGAGGAAGAAAGACCAAAGGAAAAAGGTATAAGGCTTCTGATTGCTCTTTTGGTGGTGGTGGTTTTCTTTATTAAACGCATCAATACAATAAGTTTACCTACCAAGCAGCTGTGATGGTTTAAAACCTTACTGCCTGGGGGCTGCTTGTCACCATCTTCCGTTGGAGGTTACCCAGCCCAGCTTCCCCCAGCAGAGCAGAGCAGAGCAGAGCAGAGCAGAGCAGAGACAATAGCAATGGGCACCCCTCTCCCCTTTGGCTGTCGGACAGCCTGGGTTTGACTGCCCATGATGATAAGCTTAAGCTTAGCTGCCTGACTTCTCGCTAAAGCAGATAGGGTCCCTGCACACAGTAACCAAAGCAAAAGTGGTTCATGCACATGATCAATAAAACAGACAGGGTCTATGCACAGTCACTGAGGCTGTGCGTCCAGCAGGTAGGGTCCACGTGCACAGTCCCATCAGCTGGCGCAATGGGAACCTCTGGCAGAGGACCGAGAGGTGGTAAAGTGTTTTTGCACTGTCACAGCTCGCTCCCAAAAGCCACAACACCTTGAAGGTTTTTGAGGGAGTCATGTGTCTGTCTGGTCAGGTGGGGGGTTTCAGCCACATAAATAAGGTGTTTCTTCACTGGGACCACTTTTTAGGAAGTCACCATGCTTTGTATTCATTTATTAAGAAAAAATCAAGAAAAAGCATGGATTTTTATCCTCTATTTGTGAAGCACAGGAGAATCAAATTAAAATTTTACTGCAACACAGCTGATTCATTTAATGAAGGGTATCACTCTTTCATGGTCTTTATATGAAATCTCTGTGAAGCTGCAGGGGTGAAGGAGTGGTCCTCAACAATTCAGTTGGATTATTGTATTAGACCAAGCACACGCATCACAGTATGATTGGTCTCACAACTTCTAGAAAAAAAAAATCATAATGATACATTCCCTTTTTGGAAGCTAATGGATATGCTTCCACTGCCTGGAGCCCCGGTCAAACTTTTATTCTCCAGAAAAGAAAATAAAACTTTTCTGAAGTTAAAYCTGGTGAAATAAAACCTTTGCATACTGATTTTTTTTTTTTCCTTAATATAACCAGTTGTATATGGTTAACGTTAATTTGAATGCACAGGTTTGGAAGTTACAGCTATTTTAAGAAGTCATCAAAGAGATATTTGAATGCAATCTTTTGGGAATAAAAATATAATCTCAGCACTTATTCATAATATTCTTATTTTCATCAAAATTTTGCTGAAAGTRGTGGAAAAAGAATTGATCTAGAAAATTAGGGCCAAAATTTTCAAATTTGAGCATCTAAAATTAGGTTCCTAACTCCATATTTAAATAGCTAAATATAAGTAGCCTGATTTTCAGAGCTGCTGAGCAATCCCAGCTGCCACTGAAATCAGTGGGAGCTTTGGGTAAATACCAGATTGCCTATTTAGGCTCACTATCCTGTAGAGACTAAATCAGGATTGGGACATTTTAGCCAATGTTATTAGTAAAGGTTACCGTGGTAGGACTGGGATCTGTAGAAGCGCGTAACAAACTCTCAGTGACTTTCAGAGGCCAGAGTTCACCCAGGCCGCTGCCCATGTCGGCACAAGCCCTTCCTGAGCTGTCTTGCCCATTACCTTAAACCATATGAAAGTGGCCCCGTGGCTAGAGACTTTTATGGTCTTTAGCAAGTGGTCTGCAACTGCTGTCCTAGAAAAATCATTGYACCAATCACCATTATTGTCTAAAGGCTTTTCCTAATGTATAAGCTTGATAGGACCCTTTTCAGCTTCCTCCCAGTCTTGCCCTTACAAACACAAGGCGCTTGTTTCACTCCTCCTTATCCCGTTCCTGATGCTTACCCTCAAACAGCACCATCCACCTGTGCGTGGGCACCAGCACCTCACCCCAACCTGCTGCCGGGGCCCGGGAGGCGCAGCCCCGCAGCACTCCCTGGCCGTGGATGCTGCCCACCTCTTGCATGTTGCCAGACCTGGGAAGAGCCAGCAAGTGGTTCTATGCACCTTCTGGGCGTAGCGCCYTCCCTCCCAGGGAGCCCTCAGGTACCCCATGGCTCTGTGTAAGGGTAGCTGGGACTCACAGTCTTGCGTTTCTTCTGTGCAAGGTGGTACGAGACGATAGCACGGCTCCCACACTGCCTGCACACCCCGGAACGAAAGAGGCTTTCTTGTATGGGCACTGCACCGGGAGCCGCAMTTTCAGTTTGTGGTTTTTGAAGAAGCATGGTGTTATATTGTTTTTTCTCCATAATCTCCTCAAGCCTCTTTCTCTACGATAAGAGTTGCCTAATGTTTATCTTTACTCCACATGGCTATGGCAGCCTCAAAAGCTTTTCTGAGCTCTCCACAGAGCCCAGAAGGAGCAGGCGCCCAGCTGCCGGCCTTGCTCTCTCCCTCTCTGCCGAACCCCGCAGTGAATGGGTACCGCTGATTATGAACTGAAACAAAATAGAAGCTGCTTCCATTGAACATGCAATTGATACAAACATCAAAGCAGAAGCAAACAAAGCACAGCTTGAAAGAGAACAGTTCAAGGAACCAAGCAGATGCTTTTTTTCCCTACCTTGTGGTGCAGATGCAGAATGAAGCCTCAAGTCACTGAAGTTAATATCCAGCCTGACAGGAGCCAGGATTTCACCTCCAGTGTTTTAATCCCTGGTGTATGTCAAAACCGCTACATTCCTCATGKTTTTTTTCTCTCATTCCATATTATTTTCACAGCCAAGGGAACTTTTTAACATAGTTCCCCATCTTTCCTCGGAGTAAGATGGATCTTCTGCATGTAAGCTTTGCTTTCATCAGGCTCCAAGAGTTATATTTCTGTTAAGCTTCTGGAAGCTCATTTAGCTGTCATGGTCTCATTTGGGGCCATGACTCTGGATGTGACAAAATCTAATCTATGGTTTAAGTTGCTAATGTTCTTTTTGATGGTTTATAATTTCACCAGACTTTAGCAGTTTGTGTTCAAATCTTCCATGTAAAGTGTCTGCTGTTTTTCTTTTTTTTTTTTTTTTAATTATTATTATTTATTCTTTTTGGTAAAAGGTCAGAGAAGCACGGTTAATATTTCATGAGGAAAGAAGGGGTAAAAATTATTTATTTTTTTCATGTTAAGAAAAAAAAAATTAAATTGGCAGCCATTTAAATGAGAAGTTTAAATGCTTCCATGCCTGGGAACAGGCAATTCTTGGGGCAAGTGGGGTAAGGAGAAGAGAGACCCCTCTTTTTTGTATTAGTGTAATTTTCTATGTTTAAAGGAAGTGACTTTTGTACCTAAAGTCAGTGGACAAATTGCTATCCTTAAAAACATCAAATACGAAGAGAACTGAATGTTTTCAAAATCATTTACAAACATTGCAATGTGAATATTGATGGGCAAAGAAGAGGACATTAGGCTTTTCTGAAGTGCCTGAGTGAATTATAAGCCTGAGTGCCACTGYATTTGAACGATGATTTGGGAAGCCTGCCTGGTGTGAGGCAGCACTGGGCAGTCACCCCCGAGCCAACATCAGGCAGTGTATCTTGGGCAGGAGGCTGCACTGCTGCACCGAGCCTGGTGCAGAGCCATGCTCAGGGAAAAGTAGAATTATTGTAAAAAAAAAGCTGCAAGTGTTGGCAGTCAAGCAGTAATTTTCATATTTCAGATAATTTAATTCTTTCCAAATGGCAGAAAAACTTTGCAATTCATTGTGTRGGTAAATGTCTTTGGGCACATGTTTTTGAAGAATGGATCTGATGATTGTCAGATATTCAGAGGTGAATTGTTTTCCACTATTATTTCTAATGATGATCATAGAGATTATATTTTGATACTGTAAGTTATGAGAAAATCTCTTGTCTGACAAGAATGACTCCCTATTGTTTTCATTGACAGTGTTCCCATCATTGTTGCTAGATTGTATTGCCTCCCCTCAAACTTCTTCACCATCTCTTACAAAAATGAGTCCAACTAGAATTTCTGCCTCTTCCCATCCTTTTGCTGCCCCACCATTAATTTCCCCTTCCCTGTCACAGCCTGTCTCCTTCTGAGGTCTGAGGACTATTATCTGCCTTTCACTCTTTCAGTCCCTGCTATCTCAAGCTTCCTTTCCTCCTATATTCCTGTTCTCATTATCTCAGCTTCACCTTCAACTCTGCTGGCTCCTGTCCCACTGCCTGCGAGCATGCTTTTGCATATTCTACAKCAAAATAAGGCTTCTTTATTCAACTTGCCCATTTACAATCCTATCTCATTCCTCACCTTTGTTTTCAGTACTCTAGRGCCCAGATCCAAAGATCTATTTAGGCTCTTGACTTGTCCTTGAATGCTGAAAAGTATTCTGAATACAGTCCTGCCCTCAGTTTTCTTTCCTTAGTTCTCATGATGCCCTTTTAAATTTCTCTTGTACCTTCCCTACTCTTCTGTGACAGCTGAATTCCTTTTTGGGAAACAACCTTTATATGTTTTGGTTCTTTATGGAAGGAACATTATAGCAGCTGAGCAGTTTGTACTTGTGCTCCCCTAATGGTGGCTACTTCCAAGAAGGAGCTGAGAGGAAACTTCTTACTAAGTCCATATTGGACCAGTCAGCACAAATTAGTTCGCAAAAATAAAAGCAAAAATTAAGAGTAATTCCCACATTAATTATTCTCTCTCCATCAACAAGAAACTTTCCCRTATTTTAACAAGACATATTATGGCCTTCTCAACCCTGCTGTGATTCTCCAGTCAGACAGACTCCTAAGATGAACTAACTAATAGGACAATGAAATACATGACTCTTCACAACAAGCACATCTTAAGGTTGCTAATAAACCTAGTTGTGCGGAGGAAGTGCCCAGAYCATAGAGGAGACAGGAGCAGCTCAACACAGAGAACAGAGGCTGAAGGAAGGGACTCTGCCAGCAAGCATGGAGAGAAAGACATTCCTACACTGGGAGTTTTGTGTTGCACAGGTAGAGCCATTGAACCACTYGAAGCCTGTGACACAAGATGCAGAGAAACCATAGAGAGGACCTGGGTGTTGCAATGTGTCATACCACAGCGTCTTTCARCTTTGTAGCCACCTAGCAGAACTCACAATACAGGGTTTAGAAACCCAACTGTAAGGGTCCGTGAACTGGGATTCACAAAACCCAGCTGCTGGAGAAGGCAAYTGGGAAGTGCTATGGAGACATCAGAGCATTTGAATGTTTTCCCTGCTCTTTAGCCTTTCAAGTCACAAGCACTTGCAGAAAATTATCTCATGTTCTCCATTCCTTTAGGACTAACAGTGCTGAACTGTTTGCTGGAGTTAAAAAAAGACAAATGAAAGTCCCTTGTTTTAAAAAGTTGACAAGAAATTAGTTTTTCTTCCTAAAGCTGGCTGGGACGAACATTAAGACACTTAGCAAGTGTCAAACACCAAGTAACCAGTGTTTTTCTTAACAACTCCCTGGTGAACACCTGTGCTTCTGGCTTGTCAGAAGCTGGCAGAGGTGCTATAAAGATCTGAGATCTGTGTTTAGATGTCTGAGGTTATTCAGCCAAGGTCCCTTGTTTGGATTCAGCTCACAGGTGTTATCCTCTTAGTTGTGCCTGACAGTATTTTATGTTTCTTAATTTTGTATATGAATGGCAAATGGCCTGTAACGAATTTTGGAAGGACACCTAAAATGGAGCAAAACTGTAGAATAATTATTGCTCTCGGTACTTTTGTACATGCAGTAAGGGCCTGATTTTCTCACTTGGGTTTCAGGAGCTAGAACATCCACAGTATTGCCTTCCAGTGCACGCTCTTTGCGATGCTGTACACAGAGGTTAACAGTGAATCTGTACCTTTACAGTGTCCTACCTCTAAGGTGRCCTCGTTAATGTAATCTTAGTTTAAGTGTTTTATCTTTGACTTCATAGCTGGTTGGAAATGACATCTTGTACAAGTGGGGAAATCAAAAACACTCATTGCTTTAATACTTATCCGCATACAGTGGTTGATTGTCATGTTTTGGAACCTCTGTGTTTTAGGGGAATGGAAAGCTATGCTAGCTTGCGTCAGTAGAGCATAAAAATATCTTCCTCTTATAGAAAAGAAACATAGTAACAGATAACATTTTAAGTGATGTCAATAGCTRCATTTTCCTTTTAATAATTTAGAATGCATAATCTGATTTGTTTAGCTAGATCACTTGCTGCCTGTGTATCATCTCATATCAACCACAGAACAACATAGTTTATTAATACAACAGAAGAACGTAAAACATAATTCACTCCTTAAAAATGCCATTATAGTATCACTAGGTTCAGCTGACTTGGAAATTGTGAATATGTTTGAACTCTTTGCTACTAAATGCATGATCATTAACTAAAATCTAATGGTATACAGAGTAGGAGTGGAAGAAGGGAGATCCCATGGTGACATGATGTAAGACACAATGATCATGACAGAGGGCACGCTGGAATATTTTGTGAACTTAAGGCCAAAGACAACACTGAAGTTTCCATTMACAAAGTTCAGCAAAACTCAATTGAATTTTGTAGAGCTGCACTCATGTATTCTAGTAGAGGTTTATCAGACAAAGATAAACCTTCTTGGTTATTTCCCTTTTGATGGTTCTTAGGCTCACTTGCTCCAGACAATAAAGAACTGGAGGGAAAACAAAGTAAAATTAAGTGTAATAACATAGATTCTAATAACCTTCTGCAGAAAAGATGGGAACAGATGTAACAGATGGAAGCTAGGCACTAAAAGAAGTATTAATTCACCTCCATCGGTATCATTATGAATGCTGAGTGACTTTTTTATTACAAGTCATTAGTTTCATTAATTTTTGAGGCAAAAAAAAAAAAAAGCACACTATTGGAAATATTTTATATTCCTTTCCCTGTGAAAGTTTATCCTTCAGTTATCACAAGGGCTAGTAATACCCCTCTCAGAAAGAGACACAAACGTGGTTCAGAAGTCTGAACCAGCAACCTTTCAGTGACATAACCACAAAAGCTGCCCACCTTGTACGTCAGAGTAATTTAATTTGGGAAGTAAAAAGAAGGGAGGGGAAAAATGAGAAGCAGATCTGAGATGAAATAATGGAAAATCAAATGTTCTTCTTTTCCTTTCTTGCTTTCTCTCCTGGAGTGTCACAAGAGCCCACAAGAGATGGTGGTCTGGTGCCACACTTCACCCCATTGAGGCTGAGATTGCAGGTGCCCTGGAAATATCCCTCTTGCTTTAGGGGGAGCAGAGTTGGGCTTGCTGCCAGTGAGAGGTCTTTGCTGTGATTGTGCACTTGTCAGAATTACAGGCTCACTCCTTCCTTTGGCTTGGCTGTTGGGTAGGACCCATGTGCAAATACTTGGCAGCTCTATACCCCTCTCCAGAGCTGGTCTGCAGTGCTGAAGAAGCTGGCAGCTTCATGGGCTTGTTGGGACCCCTACTGTGGTGGGGACAGCAAGGCAGGGCTCAGCTGGGYGCTTGCAAAAAACTGAGTCTCCATGCCACGTATCTGGCAACACTCATACTCTCCATTGATCTGAAGAAGGGATACTGTTCTCACATACATTTAGTAATCCAATTTTAATGAAATCTGGAGAGCAAAATTGTCTAAGGAAACGTGTTTGCTTTGCTTAACATGGCACACAACCATCATTCTTACCTGGATGGACAGAGAATGTTGCTAAGATCAAACATAATTTCTGCATCTAAATACTGACTGATATATAATACTCAATGGGATTGTGTGCATTTATTACTTGAACATTAGCAGTATAACTGTGCATACAAATATACAAAATAGATATATGCGTACATCTTTATATCTCTTCAGAGGCATAAATGTACTTAAAATAGGAAAAAGCAGACACCTGTTTAAATATTTTTTTATCTCTCTTATATGCTTTTTTCAGATATTTCCCCCTAAAATCATATTATAAACAATAATAAAAAGCTGAATATAGTACAAAAGTGATGGACAATTCAAGTCATGGAAGGAAAACAGAATTTTGTCATTCCATAGTTATAGTAAATAAAAAATTATCTCAAAGTCTGGATTTCCTTTGCTTTCTCTTGTGATGAAAGCTGATAAACCTCAATGAGCTTTCCAAGAAACTCCAGATTCATTGCAGCCAATAATGTGAAAACTCTCTGTGCAATAAGAAATTTAGAAAGTCATTTATTCTTAAGATTGAAGTCTTAGGCTGCAGGGGTAAGAGCACTGAAGGTTCTCACTTTGCCTGTTTTCCCAGAAAATGGAAAATAAATAGCTCTATGACTAAGCCTTTTTGATCTCTATTGAAAACCCTAAAATCAAGGCTTTGAGATRCAAACCAGTTACTCTACGGTAACAAGCTCCCACTAACACTTATCGTGCCCTCACCTCTTTTATGTGGCACGCCCAATAAATGCGAGGTAACTTATCTCTTTCCCCGAGGAGAAATTCCTTTACAATTGCAGGACTAGTGCCAATGCTCAGAAGTACTGCTTGAATCATTAAGGTGCTGAAATATCTGGGGATCTGGGATCCGTGCCTGAGAGCTCCATCCATTAAGCAGAATGGAGCTGGCAGTACTTTGTGTTGCAACGTCTGTATTTTAGGCACTTGCACTGCAGCAGCACCCACGGTCCCCGCTGAGCCGGGGTGCCTGCCCCGTGCAGCACACCCGAAGCTGGGGAGGAGCCCCGGGGGAGCCAGCACAGGAGTGCAGAGCTGCATTAGCCAGGAAGGAGGAAATGTGGGGAGAGAAGTGGATCTTAATACAATATATGGGCCTGTATTCTGACATTTCCCATCACTCAAGATTCATAAGACATCACGAAATCAGGTTCCTAGGGCTTTTCCTCCAAACTGGTGATGCCTCTTTACGAGCTAATAGGTCAGGCATGACAGTGGGGCGTGGGAGACTGAATTTCCATTAGGTTTTTTAGAGCATTAGGATTTAATCTTATGTTTACTGCCTTCCAAAAGCATTCTGTAACAGCAGCATTACAGGCGTCTCTCAGGCCTCCCCTCCTGCTTAATTGCTTCATATACGGTGGATTACCATACATCATGTGTGTGGGTGCACAGGAGACAAAAAGCAAGGGGCATAGTTCTTTATCCTGGTGGTTTGGGCACACATTTGGAAGTGATGAGACTTGGGCTTCAGTGCCTGCTCCTATTAATGTTTATGAGCTTTATATTTAGTGATCACTGAATAAATGTATTTTTTCAGTGCTTCAAAGACAAAATCATTCAGCACTGAGGTGCTTCTGGGCATSTTTAAACCTTTGAGAACCTAAGGATTTCTTTTTTGGAAAAGAGAGATATCTAGAGCTCCCAAGTACCTTTTTGGTGAGAAATTAATTTCTAACTTGCAATGTTTTGAGCTTTTGGAGATGCACTTTGACCTGCTTGTCCAAAAATAGAACTTGGATTTCTTGCAGCTCACAATCCACACYCATTAGTGTTTATACCTTTTCCTGTGAGAGAAAACCAAACAGATAAAATACAGACAAAATAACCTTTTGAACAGCAAGGACTCCTCTTATGATATAGTATTATTCATTCCACTTTCTGGATACTGGATCAAAAAGAAATGATCATTTATCAGAGGTCACCAAAATGCTTAGTTGTGTTCAGCCCTTAGTAAACGCTGTCTCTGATTTGGGACGTGCTATTTTTGGTGCTTTGTTATGTTATTTGATATCCAGAGTTGGTAAAGTACTTGAAAAAGGTGAAGTTTTCACCGAAGTACTCTCAGTCCTATAGCATCCAAGGTCACAGGGTTYTCACAAATAGGAGAATGCAGATAAAGAGGAGCTGGCATGTGTCCTGGAAAGATCCCGTTAGTGGATCAAAAGAACAGACTAAATCCCTAAGCAGTCATTTCCTACAGTTCAGAAACTAGGGGTAAATTGAGACTTGAGCTTTTGGTAAACCTTTTTTTTTTGTGGAACAGGTGAGACAGCAATAAATACTGAGATAGAGATATTATCCTGTGTATCCAGTGGAGATGCACAGAGATGTAAGAATCAGAAAGAAATAGCAGAAAATCTGACTTGTATCAGAGTATTCGTATGTTTTGATTCCCCTCCCATCCTCAGGTCTTCAGAACTGATACTTCTCCTGGCCAGCCCGGGGACCAGAGCAGCTGTACATAACACAAAGGATCATGCCAAGAGCAATTAGTATACAGAGAGGGGCAGGACCTGAGACATTTGTGTTACGCCCATGGAAACTTCCTAATTCACTGACTGATGGCTGTGACTGCTGGGGAATAGAGCAGCTGGAGCACCTGGAGAGCCTCTGAAGGTGGTGGTGTCTGCTCCAGCTGCTGATGCTGCAGCCTGCCTTTCTCTAAAGCATCCAATACAAGTTGGCAGGAACCCGCAAAATCTCCAGAAGATAACCAGAACCTGTTATTTTTACATTTTCTTACACATTGTTATAAATGAACTTCTTGCAAAGCATTTGTGAAGGCATGCTCTGCCTGAAATATAGAAATCCAAGCCTGTGCAAGAGAACTTCTCCAGTGCCCTCGTCTGGGTAAGATTTTCATATCAAGAGACTGAAGACCACCATAGAGAGAAACAATCCACCATTTCAGTAAAGGCTGGATTGAGAAGACCTTTTGGGCATGTTAAAGACTTTCAAACAGGGTGCCTTGGACAGTGCAACTCACCTAATTTCTCAGCTGGAAAGGCTCTTAGTTTGCTTATGGATGCTATTGCCCATTGTGGATAAATTAAAAACTCACAGTGCTTGAAGCATAATTGTTTCAGGAGCCAAATTTCATAGCTGTTCTGTACAACAGCAGGCTTCTAGTCCTCCTGCGATGGTGAGAGGCATACACTGTACAGTGAATGCGTTCAAATCAGTACGTTTGTGCTGATACTAATGCTTTATCCATTACTTGCTCCATTTCATTTTAATCACCTGAGTTTGTTTGACCCAGGATGATGTAGGAGGAGGAATGAAGGAATCCAATTACTACAGTTCTACTCAGCAAAAATTAGAAATAAAAAAGAAATAGAATGCTGAGTAAGTTTTTATTTTTAAATGATACAGTGATGACCTGCCTAATCTTGAAAAGCAGCTAAGAGTGACTCTCACTGTGTTCCTCTTAAAAAAGAAACTGCTCAGAATGAGTAAACATGACCCAGTATCAGTTTTGGAGACTTATTTTTATCAGTCATTTATTTGTTGTGCTAATGTTCTAAATTGAGCATGGAATAAAATGCTTGTCAGATGCTTGCATTCTCTGCAACAAAACTGATAATGGTTTAAATTCTTTYCATGCTTCGACCAAAAGGCACTGACTGAATACATCCAGAAGTGAGTTAAGGTGTATTCTACTCACAAAAACAGAACTACTGAAAATTGTATTGGGATGCCAACAAAACGTGTTTTTCTAAAGAAAGTTGAAGATCCAAAAATGGTGCCAACTTCAAAGCTTAAGAGATAATAGAGCCAAAATCACTGGTAAAAAGAAATTTAAAACTAATCAAACCCCAAGTCCTGTCTGTCCCAATGCCTTATGTAAGAGAAACCCATACATAAAGTGAACTCCAATAAAGTCAATATTGTCAACATGTGTGATGAGTGGGTTAACAGTCCATTAGTACATGGTCTCACACTGCTGTTTACCAGGCTCAGGACCTAAGGGTTCCTTCTAGCTGCCCAAAATTGTGTCAGGACCCAGGATGTGCCGCTGTGCTCTGCAACTGGAGTTTCATTTAGGGTGGGCCTGCAGCCCTCACTGTCCTGAGTCTCTTTGAACGACAGGAAAGATCCTCTTGTTTTTCACATTCCTATGAGGGTATGAAATACTTGGTTTCTGAGCCAGAGACAACTTGAGGTTTGTTAACCTCTTTTCTTCCAGCAGTTATTTGATACTTTTGGTTTTAGTTCTGCATCTGCTGAAGATGTAAATCCCGCTTGGTTGCTGACCTGGTGGTGCCCCTATCGCCTACCTGGACTTCTCAAAGGAAGCCTCACTTTGCAGGCCCAAGGACACAAGGTATTTGATTAGAGGGATGATGAAGGCGGCCAAATCGTAACCATGTAGTAAAGCAAAATAGAGTTAGGCAGTCATTAGCAATCTAGAGTTTCCTGAAATTGACAGTTTTTTCCCTACTGCCAGACTGGATAAGAGGAATCATTTTCCTGATATCAGCGATTAGGACATCCCTAGACAATGAATCACAATCCGTCAGAGCAGCCCTTTCAGCAAAGTCAAGAAACTATTACAATTTTTTTTGGCCACTGGAAGAAATCACGTATTTCTTGACCACCAGCCAAATTTAGGCACCAAATGAGATTACTATTTTCGTCTTAATACTGTTAAAAACAAGGCTGGATAAAAGTGATTTCTCCAGTTGTCAAAATACCTATTTGTTTCCAAGGTCTGCCTGTTTTACAGTCCAGGGAGCATGACCACCAAGCTGTAGAGGTGAACTAACACTAAAAATAGTTTTCCAGCTTTCTTTGCTCCAGCAATACATCAGGGGAACAGAGTATCAGCATATTGGGATCAGGCTCATTCCTGTTTTCTGTTTTTTGTCCTGAGTTCAAAGACTTCAAGGCTGCCTGCATGTACGGTGATGCCCCATACATTATAACTCACATTTGCTGAAAGGTGACATAGCTTGCTTGTGCCCTGCCCTCACACACAGTAATCATTGACCCATTAGCGCTCTAGGCACGTGTCTGCTAGCCAAGCTGGCAACCGGCCTTGTTTTTTAAATTCCCTTCTCAAATGATTCAAGCTTCTCTGTAGTGTCTGTATCAGCATTATCTGTGCTTAGCTCACATCTAAGCTCTGTGGAATCAGGCTGCATAACCCTCTTAGCGTTGACACAGGGAGAGTAAAAATTCACAGTCTGTCTTAGTGAAACATTTTCCACAGTGCTATAGACTGATAGAAAATTACGTAATATTTGCTTAGGAAAGAAAGTTTTCTTTCTGCAAGAAGAGAGCTTGTCTTCTGCTGACAGGAAGATGTATATCTAAATCTTAAGTATGCCCTTTTTCCTGCCAGCAGCAAGCTGGAACGGAGTGCTTCTCGCGTCTCCATTAGGGACAAAGATACCATCAGCTGAAGTCCGTTTGGGCCCCTGGCTGCCCTTGCATAAGCTCTGGCAGTAGGTGTTATGCAAGGGGTAGACAAAGGTAATATTTCCTACAGAAATAAGAAAACCAGAAGCATGCAGGTATAAGCATAAAGACGTGCTTTCATACAGCGCATGTTTCCTTAATGGCTTTAATTATAATCTAAATTATTTGTAGCGTTTTTGTTGTTGTTGTGTTAATGTTCTCATAAGAGACTAAATGTTACTCAGGTTTGTTCACATTGATTTAAAATTTTTTATTTCAGTGCTATCATCCTTTTGCCTAAGGGTAAACTACTGCTGAACATACTTATGTAATTCTCCTGAGGGAATGATTAAGTTATTGTTTTATTCACACAATTAGAACATGTTACTCTGAAATGGGGGGGTTTCACTCGGAGTAGAGGATGGGCACTGAAGCATGGCACGGCAGTTTTCCCATTGGTATGTCACTCTGCACTCCCCTTGGACGTGTGCCTGGCTTGCAGGGTGTGCAGCGTGGTCGGTGTAATCCCAGGGGGTACACGAGTCCCCGGGAGTCATGGGACACCCAACAGCAGCCCTTCGAAGCAAGAGCCTCTGCTAATCGTGACACTGGTTTGAGCTGGTGGGAGATCACAAAGAAGGCAGAAGAAAAATGAAGTGGTGAAGGAAAGCTGAAAGATGGAGAAATAATGTATTTTATGTTCACATGTGCACATTTAATAATTTGCCTTTCAGGAATTTGGCAGACTGCTTGCTCTCTTCATTACTTTTTCTTTTCAATTAATTTAAAAGTTTGAACACTTTATTACAACATTCAGTGGCAGGACAGCTTTCCAGTAGCTTGATAATGACTCTTTCCCTGGCTAATGAATCTCTTTGTTGTGCTCACTGGGGCTTATTCCACTGATTCACATATTGTCTTGTAGGGAGTCAGTAGCCTCAGGTTATCATTTAATAAAAGATGCTCTGTTTTACTCTTCTCCACTGTTATGTTTTTGATGTTATGAAGCCTTTCCTGACCAACTTGTTCATGATCATTTCAGATGCAAATTTCAGCCTTAAATGAACATGAAGCACCCAGAAAAAAAAAAGTATGCAGGCCTGGTGGACTGCTGCATTCACACAAAAACTGACGACCGTGGGAGCAGGATTTGGTGAGGCTCGCTGGCATTTTCTGGCTGCCTTCCTCTGCCTCCCCTCTCATTTGKTCTTATCCTTTCTCTGAAGAAAAGGTGAGTGGGGAGAAGAGCCCCTTCTGAAGCAAGAAGAAATAAGTGGCACTGAGAAAATGGGAAGAAAGGGAAAGAAAATAATATGCYATGGCAACAGCCACATTACTGTAATGGTGTCGCTTTCTGAGCACAACAAGGGCTCCCCCAGCCCTTCCGTTAGCTCCTTTGTCTGCACATTTCGGGCAGCTGGCCCTCAGCSCTGCCTGCTGCTGCCAGCTCCTGCTGCAGAGGCGGGAGGGCAGCGCTGAGGGCCAGGGAGTGCACGTTTCACCCACTTGRAGAAAAGACCCTTGCTTGAACCTGCCTCAGGGTCACAGAGACCAGGACAGGAAAATAGATGGTTTATAAGTCACAGTTTTCACGTAGGTGAGGTGTCAGCTCTGCTGGACGTCTGAGTTGTATTTTGCTCTATGACAAAAGTGCTTCAGTTGCATCCCAAAGGTGCGACTTCTAACGGGCTGGACCCCACTCAACTTTTTTTGTTAAAATAGTTGTTCTTGGCCAAATRTTCATGCACTGGCCTGAGTCCCCCCTTACTGCCTGATGGAAATGCATGACACAAGGCACTTGGAGGAAGACAATTTACCACAAACCGTGATACACAAGCACTGAATTTCCCCTCCTGATACAAGAAACCATGCAGCAGACGTTCAGACCAAAGGCCCCACAGAACATCTTTTCCTCATATCGCTTCTCAGCAGAGGCCACAGAACACTCCCAGTAGCCCGTGGCCAACTTAGATCTAAACTATAAAGTTAAAAGCCACAGCTATTTTCTGTCACAGGGGAAAAAAAATAGAGGGAAGATCATGTGGCATTTGTGGGGTGAAATCAAGCAAACCTTAGAAATGGGCCATGTCCTTGTCTTTAGAGAAAGGCAAAAATAGACCCTGACAATCCCAACTGGGGGAAAATTCTCTCCTGACCCCAAATCTGACAATGTGATAAACAAGATGATACACTGGGCAAATAATTCTGAGACCTTAATACTGTGAGGAGCAGCTGTGCACTTCATTCTCTCTATTCTGTTTCTGTGACCAATCTTCAGTACTTCAGGAAAGGGCAAAAATCTACCTAAAAGCAAGGTATTCAACAAGCAAAGATCTAGTCTGGTTCCTTCCACCAGAAATACTAAAGCTTCATGAAATAATTCATTAACACAACCTAAATGTGATGCAGTAAGGAACCACTATCAAAAAGGGAGTTGTTGCCTCAGCTAATGTGCAAGTAGGAGCAGGGACCCACATGAAACTGTCAAAATTCCTACAASTGTTGAGCACCCTGTCTCAGAAATATCCTTTCCCTGTTTCCCAGCAGGGTCTTAAGTGATCTCATTGTGGTGCACTGAAACATTTGGATGAAGGTTTTTCTGAGGTTATTCAGTCCATCATCTGAAATCCTGTGGTCTGACTCTGCTTTCGCAGGTGATCCTTATGGGTAGGTTTATGCTGACCAGTGCAGTTATACAATGAACCTCCCTTACAATGGCGGGTTGGTTGGCTTTATCCCATGAGTGCTCCAAGTCAAACTGCACTGCAAGATCTCTACCTGGTATTACAACTGCATCCACCTCTACAAAGGCACCTGRAGTAACTCCAAATATCTTAACATTGGAGTCAGCATCAGTATAACTCCTCTGACAAAGGGTCCTGCAAGATAACTGGCTACTTTGCCTGCTTTTGGGACCATAGCTGACATGTTGGCGTTGTGCTGCAAAGGTATTTCAGCCCATTGAGAAGCATCTCCAATTAACCCTATGTGAAGAGATGCTTCCTTTTGTAATATACACCTATCCTTCAGAAATGGGAGGATGCATGTTTTCCAGCCAGTAGCACATTTTCCTTTAATCCAGAGCTGACATTTAGACATAATTCACTTTTGAAAAAAGCTTCAGATATGACTCTGAACTTCAGACCTTCTCATGTCTACCTGACTTACAGCTTCTGATTTTCACTAGTCCCATAGCTGCAGCAAAATCTTCAGTTGTATATGCCATAATATAATACGTATATTATTCAAAAAGCAAAGAATTAAGAGAAGCTGCTCTTCACAGGAGGTCAGGACTACAGAGCATGTTATGAATGGCAAGGGCCTATGTGAGGCTCAAAGGTGATGTCACATCCAGGAGTGCCAAAAAMCACATTTGCATTTAAGATAAACTTATGCAAAAAATCTCTGCATCACTGTGATTTGCTTTTTTTTCTGTCTTGTAACTTGCATGAAAATCAGTGTAGGAGGTAAACCACTTTTCAAGGATGGAGAGTTTTAAACTGATTGGACACTTTTTCATGACACATCTTGTAGAGAAAAAAGACCATGACCCAATTAAAAATATTTGCTTTAATGAAAAATTACTGTATCTTTTTTGACTGGTTAATCAGGTTGTGTTAAAGCACATGACTCATGCCTGCAGACAATTTTGATAATTAGTCAGAAACTCAAGTGAGCAATGCAGGAAGTGAAAGCACCAGATGAAGGCATAACAGCAATGAATCCTTGGTTTAGTCCTAACACATAGGATTTAGCTGTGAACTTGCACGGACTGAAACTCTGTGTGTGGTGTAGCAGAAGGAAAGCCTCATCTTGCATCACTAGTGCATTTCTTGCAGTTCAGGAAACAGTAAGTAATACATAATTTCATGCAGAGATTATGTGGTCCTATGAGAACTGGGGGGCCGCAATCCTTACAGTGCACTAGAGACACCTCTTTGGAAGGATGGGGTTGGCCAGGGGAGAAGTACAGATGTCAAGTTCTGCTCCTAAGAGGCTTTTATGTGGTCATGCTGTAATGTCTCCCCACTGAGCACAGGACCACCGTTTTTGGATGGTGCCTGCATAAGGCAAAGCATACCGCTTACACTGCTGTTGGCCTTTTATGGCTATCAATGAGAAGGATGGGAATGAATATGGTTGGACTCGATGATCTTAAGGGTCTTTTCCAACCTGAATGATTCTATGTTTCTATGATTCTATGAATGAAGGACTCAGCAATAATCCTAAAATGGAGGATAGAGTGATGTTGCCAGCAGCATCTGTCTGAATAGCAGCACAGATGAACTCATCACAGCTCCCTTCCCTTCTTAACCCTGGCTATTCCCACCTCAGGGACTGGAAGCACTAAATTCAGCTCAGTGAAGTTCTGCAGGTCTGGATCTTTTGAACACATTGTTTTTATCCTGCCCTGCTTCAAGGCTTGCCTTTTTTACGACTCATTCCCCCTGAGCTGCCTTCTTCCCTGTGTYTTTTATTCTTTTTGGTTCTCTTTGCTTTCTTTTTCACTTCATTCCTTTCCTTGCTTTGACCTTTTGCTTTTTTCACACTCAGCCCTTCCTCTCAGGCATTTTCTCTCTTCCTTTGCTTGTCAGTCATAATCTGCTCACTCCTAACCAAGTCTTCGTGCTTCACCGCAGCCTTGCTGCATCTGGTCRCCCAGTCCCAAACATCCTGCAATTAGAAGAAATTCCTGTACTGGTCTGTAGGAAGAAAGGAGCTCTGCACATCAGCACTAGGTGGACAGGGAAGATTATTAACCAGTACAGACAACTGGTTTTGTTTTATGGGTTTGGATGATACATAGGCTACATCTAGTGTAACGAAACTGAGATAAAATATGGATCAGGGCTAGCCCATGACTGTCCGTACTGTTCAATAGCTACCATGGTCCCTGAAATGGCTTTGGACTGTGCCAAAGAGTTCTCAGATAGCCGGTGTCTGGCACAGCCTGCGGCGTGGCAGCCCACAGGCATCATGGGTGAGGACCCTGTGCTTGGGGGAGAGCTGTGCCSTAAGTCCTCCCTTCAGGGGCTGATACCCTGCCAGGCAGTGACGTGATAGTCAAGGTCCCGTGGGTCTAATTTATTTCACTGCAAGAAAACAAAGAGTAAACATAAGCCTTCTCAAAACCAAAAGCTGCAGGGACCTCTTCAACAGCATTGACACATCTTTCAGCAGAGGTTCAGGATAAGAAATTGTTACAAAAAGACCTTGCATCGGGAAAAAGTTGATCACATTGAGCAATCACCATCTGTGAAAAGGAAAACAAACACACACATGAATAGCTGCTTTTCCTTGACTGCTTGCTTTGGAACTGAAACAGTACTAAAATCATTCAGGACACATTACAAATCATACACAATGCCCAGAAATGTCCCTGTGTACTTTACTGACGCACTATCTTCTACTTCTTAAGACCAGGTGTTAGCCTGGAGGAGGGGAACCACTCATTCTGTACTTTACAGTACAATCCCCTATACATTTGAGTGATTTTGTAGGCATGCTACATATTATGTATTTTAAAGCTGGGAATATGGAGAAAAATAAAAGAAGTGTAATATTTGGTAATTATTTTTTTTTTCTTGTCATTGATTCTTACAGCACAATGGCTAGGAACCTTAGGTCTTAAATTTATCTTTGGAAGATACTTTGTATCTCCTTTGAATATGAGGAAAGAAGAGATTAATTTGAGAATCCGATCTCTTTTTGCAAGAGAAATATTATGGTAACTTGAAGACATTGTTTTGGTATCTTGCCTGTTCTCACAGGAAATGACAGGACATGCGGGATCCTGGTTCTTCTCATGCATTAAATAACTGCTAGTGTTACTAAGATGTGTGTTTATCTATGTGGCTCATCTATATATGATTGTTTGAAGGTGTATTTTTTATGATACTGTTGGTAATTGGCTGATCAATGGTGGGGTAGAAGAGACGGTCTGATGGAGGAGGTCAYGAGYGGTGTTCCCCAGGGCTCAGTTTTGGGACCCGTCTTGTTTAACGTCTTTATCAATGATCTGGATGAGGGGATCGAGTGCACCCTAGGTAAGTTCGCGGATGACACTGAGTTGGGTGGGAGTGTTGATCTGCCTGAGGGTAGGAAGGCTCTGCAGAGGGATCTGGACAGGCTGGATCAATGGGCCAAGGCCAATTGCATGAGGTTCAACAAGGCCAAGTGCCAGGTCGGGCACTTCGGTCACAACAACCCCAGACAACCCAACAGGCTTGGGGAAGAGTGGCTGGAAAGCTGCCTGGCGGAAAAGGACCTGGGGGTGCTGGTCGACAGTCGACTGAACATGAGCCGGCAGTGGGCCCATGTGGCCAAGAAGGCCAATGGCATCCTGGCCTGTATCAGGAATAGTGTGGCCTGCAGGACTAGGGAGGTGATCGTGCCCCTGTACTCGGCACTGGTGAGGCCGCACCTCGAATCCTGTGTTCAGTTTTGGGCCCCTCACTACAAGAAGGACATTGAGGTGCTGGAGCGTGTCCAGAGAAGGGCAACGAGGCTGGTGAAGGGTATGGAGAACAAGTCTTATGAGGAGYGGCTGAGGGAGCTGGGGTTGTTTAGCCTGGAGAAGAGGAGGCTGAGGGGAGACCTTATYGCTCTCTACAACTACCTGAAAGGAGGCTGTAGAGAGGCGGGTGTTGGTCTCTTCTCCCAAGTAACAAGCGATAGGATGAGAGRAAATGGCCTCAAGTTGCRCCAGGGGAGGTTTAGATTGGATATTAGGAAAAATTTTTTCACTGAAAGGGTGGGTAGTCAGGCATTGGAACAGGCTGCCCAGGGAAGTGGTGRAGTCACCATCCCTGGAGGTGTTCAAAAAACGTGTGGATGTGGCGCTTCGGGACATGGTTTAGTGGGCATGGGTACTGGGTTGATGGTTGGACACGATGATCTTAGAGGTCTTTTCCAACCTTAATGATTCTATGATTCTAGGAGTGGTGGTTACCACATCCGTGGGGAAAATCATTGGGATAATACTGTGGATGATGGAGGTATTTAGTCTGTCCTAGGTATCCACTGCAGACTTAGCGGTGCATATTATTTGTAATATATCCTTCTGTGTCTGGCTCAGGAAGAGGTTGTGTGTTAGGGACCACCTTGGAGATGATGTGAAGGGGGCCAAACCACCAGCGTAGAAATATGTGAGTTTACACAGGACAGAATAGCCGGCCAAATGGAGGAAAATTTCCACAAAAAGGTCATTGTCCTCTGACTCCTGGTACTGAAGCGATACAAAACACCTTCAAAAGATGTTCCTGGGAAATGGAATTAATAACTCTGTTGGATCCTAGGAGTCATGACATTAATAGCGGTACAGGTTTTATGGTACATAATAGTTTCCCAATCTCGGTTAAACTCTTGGTGCTCTGTAAATGTCTTTTCTTGCTGTTCTTTTAAAGATAACAGAAATGGGGATGAAGGAGAGATACTTTCAGTGACTGAATATTGCGTATATTCCTATTTGCTAAGACGTGTTCCTTTATATTGCTTTCTTAAGATTAGAGCAATCTGTGCTGAAGTTTCTGACAGAATCTGTTGCTTAAATGATAAGCTATATAAAAATACATTTTTTTGTAATAAATTTAGCTCTTGTCTAAAGAACACATCATAATAAAATAGAAAAACTAGGAAGGCATTTCATTCATTACTCGACATTTAAGTCTCCTATATCTGGCTGTACATTTGATTTCAGCAAACAAAATTATTTTAACCTGATTCAGCCATTTCTCTGAGTTTTAGAAAATAATGAATATTCCTGAAGTTCACAAAAGGCTAGACGTGACTTTTCATATGAGGCAGGTTATGTAACGCAGGATTCAGTAAAGCATATTTATTTTCATATGCCTCAGCACATTGTATTAGGAATTAGTTTAATGTTCTGTCTTTAAATGGTTGTCTTCCCAATTAATTAAAAATAATGAAATATATTGAAAAGATTTAAAGATGCCCCTCTCAGATGCAGCTATGAGAAGAATATTTCCCTCAGTATACAGATTAGAATGGATTTCAGAAACTTTTAAAATATTGATTTTTCACACTTTCAAATTAATTTTAGCTGTAGAAGCAATGAGTTTAATAAATTGGTGTTCAAAAACACAAGGTGTAATGAAATATACAAAACCTGATACAAGTATCATTTCAACAAATCAATTGATTCATGACAATTGAGTTACAGTTTCAAGAGCAATAGCAACATGCTTTTGAGAACAGAGGGGAAAAAAATCTGTTAAAGGAAACTGGTTTTCTGAAAAGATCTGAAAAGATGAGACAAAACTTTGTCRCTTAGTTTTCTAGAGATTATTTCTTATGCCAGTGGAAGAAAGGTGGTCATTCTCTTTAACTGAACTTGTTTACTTAATATTACCCACAGAGTAGCTTTAATTCACACAGAGCTGCTTAGTAAATCAAGAAAACTGATTCTTCTATGACTTTTTGTTTCTATAATTAGAAAGAGCTACTAAAGTAAATTATTTGCCTTTCACAGCTAATTTCACATTCATCTGATATCGTGTGTAAGATTTAGCTTATCGTTTCAAACTAATCCGTACAGAAAGACTTTTGAGATCAGTCAGGAGGCTTTGGGCTCAGATAACCAGATATAAAATTAGAGAACAACCTTTGCTTTGTAGTTCTGCTATCAGTGTGCAAGTACCAGGACAAAGCTTATGCTGATCATGTCACTGTCTTCCTGCCATTTTGAAGCATGCATTTCCAGATTTAGTTTTCACRTGCATGTGGTTTACAGTAGTAAACAATTAACAATGCAACCTCAATGAAGTTGGCACATTTTACTTTTATTACGAGGACTGAAAGCCTTTGTGCTTTCTGTATGACAGTACTAGAGCCTGGCCTTCATACATATGCCTGAGGCATAAGTATCACGTCACGGTTGCATAAACTCTCTGTAGAGCTCAGCGGTACTGTGGCAAATAGGCATTGGTCCAGAGCAAAATGATGGATTGATGGCTTCCAGGGCTGTTTTGGCAGATGGGGTCACCAGGACAGAGACATGCCTTGATTAACCCCCTGCTCTGTGAATATCAAGGGTGAGGAGAATTGATGACAGACCAGCGTCAGGGGATGCATAAGCTCACGTAGGAGCCTTGCGATGTGATGATGCATGATTTCAATGTGGCGCTCTGGAGGGCTGGTGCAGATTAGGCTTGTTAAGATGGAGAGCCAAGGTCATATTGTCTTTTTTTTGTTTGTGTGTGTGTGTTCAGGGATGAATTTGATTATTGGTTGCGCTYGCACCAACAGTGCTAATAGAAACCACGTTACAAAATGGGCTCTAGCACTGGTCTCCCCGCTGCAACATGAAGGCAGATGACAGTGTCATGAAACCTCCTGGTTATAGATTATGTGTTCAGTCATGTTTCCTTCTGGTGTCTATTCTCTCAGAGAAACAAAAGGCTTAAAGTGTAGCAGAGGCCTGAAGGGGTATCATAATTTAAAAAAAACAGAACAGTTTCCAAAATCTTAACAAAAATTATATCAAATAATCTGGAAATAATTTGCTGKTTTTTTTAAGATGAGCAAATGTTATAATTGTCTTTTATCAAAGAAATGTATTTACTCAAGTGGAGAAAAAAACAACAAACAACAAACCTTACTTGAATAATTTAATTAGATTCTGGTGGATTTTTTTTTTTAATTATTCTTCCTTTCATGTGATCATATCAGATTTTCTTATTACAAAAACCCAACAGAAAAAAAAACAAGCAAAAAAAAAGGAACAAAGCATCTTAAAGGAAAATGTTGTGGAGTTAAATGTAAGCAATTTAAAATAAATAAAACATATCTTGTTTTACACTGTTTCATGGTTGATTGGTAAATCATAAAAGCCCAAGACAAAAATGGCTAAGAAGTTAACGGGTAGCTCACAATAACACTCATGAAGCAATCTGAGGGAAAAAACTGCTGGGTATTTTCTCTCCCTTAGCTTTTTCCTGAGAAAGAGAGGCAATCTACTTGATGGTCAGTACTTCCAGTTTTTGCAAGGCTAAGGAGCATCAGTGTTTCAAATGAAGCAGAGAACATTGTATTTCGTTCAGTAGCAGAGCACGTTTGCCAGAACCCAACTCAGAGAGGAACAGGCTATGGGGCAATGTGGCAGCCAGGAAACAAGCCTGTCAATCTTTTGCAGAAAGTTATTCTCTGATCTTATTGATGTACAAATTATAGTTTGAGACATAACCACCCAACCATTTTTTCCAAATTACCTGCATTATTTCAATAGCTTTAGCAACTGCCAAACAGAGTTTTGTAGACCCTGTTCATCWGGATCCATTTGAGTGACAAATTACTGAATTCTGTTAATGCCATGAAAATTTATGACTACTTTCAATACTTGAACAGATATTGATCCAATAAAAGTTTTATTATAGCTTTGAGTCATGCTGTGGAAAGGAATTATCTTTGTAATGATCTTACTCCATAACTGATGGTTCCAGTATGTATTGCACTGAAAGTATGTGGAAGGGGTGGGCAAGTGGAAAGTCTCTCTTTTAGGAGTGATTTTTATGCAATCCAGCAAGAAACCATCCATCCAATGGATTTCTAATGATATTTAGATCTGCAGAAAGCTGGCAATACAGACCCTTGCAGCTTATTAACCCCTCAATTTCTAATGAAGGGGAAGACCTGTGCAACTCTCAATGGTGGTTTAGTTTTCCTCGCTGAAGGCCTGGAAAAACTGCTGTGATTTCAGGAGATTCAGTGGAGTTTCTGAAACCCACGAAGTGACACAAACAATAAAATATCAGTCCTGTTCTGGCTGGATTTTTTTATGTATACCCTCAGAGGTACTGATGAGCACATCATAAACTGCACTTCAGAAATGTAACTGTTTTGAACTTAAAGGCTTTTAAAGAAAAAATGTGTAGCAAGTTGGACTGAAAAAAACCAGCTAGCCGTAAGCGGTTTTATTTTCTTGGGGGTCATTTTTAGACTGCTTTCTTCTTAATAGTCATAAGGTGAGGTACTATCACATTGAAATACTTTCTCAAAGCTGCATGCTATCCTAAATCTGAGATCTACCCTTAGACCTCAGAAAATGAAATTGCAAGAGGTARCATCATTGTGCTTGCAAGGTTCGTCCCTAAGGACCTTATCTCAATAGACATTTGTGATAATAAGCCTGAGCTGCTATTTTCCATTGATGTGGGCTAAAGAAATTGGAGCAAGAGAGAGAAATACATTGGGAGAATAGTAAAAGCAAATAGATATGAGACAAGTGCTCCCAAACTCAAGAGAATGTAAACTTTCCTTTCTCCACTATTGGAGGCCAGGGGAGAAACTTTGCAGGAAGTATGTTATTTGTAACTGCAGATAGCAGAAATGGTATTACCGGGTACCATGGCAGAGGAAGGGCCAGCATGAAGGTTGTATTTGCAGTCTCTTAAGCCAGACTGAATATTAATTTTCCACTACATTACACTACTATATGCTAAGACTATTTAGTATAGATATTCCAAGTAGTGGATTTCTTAGGCACAGAAGTATTACTGACAACCTTTGTTCCCTGAGTTTGCAGATTCATTTCTGTAACATTTTCCCCTGTGGCCTTCTTACTATAAATCCACAGAATCCTTAAGAAAGCTGGACTTGCTCTAGGAAGATCTTTGAATAACTCACTTATTTCGTCCACATGCTACAGCTTTGTGAACTCATCATTTGTACAGTTGCAATTAAGCTCTTTTCTTGTCTAGCTCAAACATAGCTGAGGCACAGCGATATTAACAAAAAGGCCCTATGGGCTCCCTGTTATTAACTTCATCTTTTGTACCAATAGCATGATTAACTTCGCATCTGCCATTAATAACACAGCTAAAAAATGCAGGCATTCTTACAAAACATTCTACTTTCACAGGCCCATGAGAATTTACTTCCTTACTATTGCTTTTGTTTCAGAAGTGTTTGCTGTCAGATCTGTGGATTTAGCGTGGGAAAATACCCCTGGCTGTCAATTGTTTGTCATTTGTGCCTGCATCAACTAACAGACAAATCTAGCTAATTTTCCTTAGGATGCAACTGAAGGGGAAACACTGTCAAATTCCATCTGTCTGGTCAAATTCCATCTGTCTGCAGTTCAGCTGGAAAGAGCAGAAACACCTGCCTGGAGGGATGGAGCTGTGCAGCTCTCTGAATCCACAGGATCAGAGTGCTCTTACTTGGATGCCTAAAACCTGTCAGGTGTAATTTGAAGAGACCTTTTCAAGCCTTCAGAACATGACATCATGATAGATATTTCTAAAAGCTGATCACAGATGAAACTAGTTTCAGCTGGGAAACTTTCTTCTTAGTAGCTGGTATAGCGCTGTGTTTTGGATTTAGTGTGAGAATAATGTTGATAACACACTCATGTTTTAGTTGTTGCTAARTAGTGCTTACACTAGTCAAGGACTTTTCAGCTTCCCATGCTCTGCCAGGTGCACAAGAAGCTGGGAGGTGGCACAGCCAGGACAGTTGACCCAAACTGGCCAAGGGATATTCCATACCATATGACATCATGCTCAGTATATAATCTGGGGGGAGTTAGCTCGGGAGCAGCGATCGCTGCTCGGGGACTGGCTGGGCATCGGTCGGCAGGTGGTGAGCRGTTGCATCATTTGTTTTTCCTGGGTTTTGTTCCTCTCTCTCTCTCTCATTGTTTTTCCTTTCATTACAGTTTATTATTACTATTATTGCTATTATTATTGTTTAAAAAAATATTTCAAGTATTAAACTGTTCTTATCTCCACCCACAAGTTTTCTTACTTTTCCCTTTCCTAATCTCTCCCCCATCCCACCAGGGAAGGGGGAGGGTGAGCAAGCGGCTGTGTGGTGTTTGGTTGCTGACTGGGGTTAAACCACAACACTAGTGAAAATTCAGGTGACCTATATGTAAAAAGAATTATGCCCAGAAATACCACAAAATAAAATATCTTCATGTCTAAGTATGCATGCTGTTTGGATACAATTTTCCAGAGCAAGACACTTCATTTTGAAGGAAGCCAAGCCTCATTTTGTGGGTGAGGTTGTAGCTCATGACATTTGATATTCCTTTCTGACTTTCCCTGTTTCTGTGACAGATTGAATCTCTGTATCTTGCATATAAAATTTAATATATAATTTTTGCACTTAGATGAAGCAAAAGCAATGTATTCCTACTCAATCAAATCTTCATCTCATTACCAGCATTCATCTCTATATTTTTAGATCAACTTACCTAACAATGCATGTAGTATTTCAAGAGGTAACACATGGAATTTGTTTGTTTCAAGGTGTGGACCAGCTGTAAGGAAAGGGGCAGACTTGTAGTTGTCCAGTGATGGGGGAGTCCGCAGCAAGTCCCTCTGCTCTGTGTCCCCTCGCAGCTGAGGCTAAGAGTCTGTCAAGAGCAGGGACAGGACATAGCTGAAGTCCAAGGCTGTGTTCCCAGCTGATTTGTTAATGGTGATGGCCATTTCTCATCCCAGCAATTATATAAAGCCTCAACACCAATTTTTCCTGAACTCTGCTCATTACTGAACTCTGCTGCGTTAGATATTTCAATAAGGTGAGAATGGCCTATGGAGAGCAGATCTGAAGCTTGCTTCAGCTGGGGAAATGCGTGAGTGTCCATGGCTGGCTTGCCCCAAGGATTGCTCCACAGGTTTGAACTTATGCATGTTGAGAGGCAAAGTGACAAAAAGTGAAGGTACAGTGAAAGGAAATAGTCACAGAACACTTAAAAAATATGAACAAAATTAGGATATACTGTGGCTGGTTCTCAGACAGGTCAAATAAATACAAAGAAGTGATGCAGGCCGAGACTGCTCTCCTTCAAACTGAAGGGTTTGCACAGAACAAACAGGAGCCTTCTCTCTCCTGCAAAGCAAGGTACTCAGAAGCAACTGAGAAATTGCTGTCCAGGATGATGATGAACCAAATAATGTCTCCCCACACATCTCATAAGTAACTGGCATAAATTGAAAAGCTGAATGAAACTATTCTGTGTATTATTATGGAGCTACAAAAACTGTAACTCTTTTCCGCAGCACTAATAGAAAGCAGACAACACCATTTTCTTGGTATTTGCAATTTATAAAGTAGTGCTTATACATTTCTCTAACCACAGTCCACCAGCAGGGCTGGACTAACAGCCCGAGACAACATGGGCAAACTGTGCATTTGTCTTCTAAACTATTGGAGACATTTGAAAAAATCTCTGCATGTTTGTATCTCTCTTCTAATTCATTCTGAATGCAGACAGACCTTCTCAATTTTTCTTTGTGCAAAAAATGTCTTCTCTTTCTCCAGAAACAAGTCAGGCTTTCCTCTTCCATGATGAACGTCTTCAGCCTTTCTTCTTTTATGTACAAATACTCTTGTATTTGGCCCTGGAACATTCTTTCCCATCCTGAATGTGCCAAAAAATATGGCTTTCTGACAGGTTGGTTAAGAGGATGCACCAGGGAAGCCCCTGGAGCAGTGGATTTCACTCTCATGTCACAGAAGTGTCATGAGCTCCCATCACATAAAAATTACCTGCTCTTGCACCTCTAATGTCAGGCTCAGATATTCACATGCATCTGAGCTTTCTTCCAGTGAGGTGCACCCCATGGCTAGAAGAGCCATCTCTGTCATCTTCAGCTTTGCTTACAGCCCAGGGGAGAATACAGTGATACCTGTGGGGCAAACGGGTCAGCCCTTCAGCTGGCAAATGTCCCAGAGCGTGGGAGAGGTCAAGAGCGTGAATAAAGAGGCACACAAAGCTCAGCATCAGGTGAGAAGCAGGGATAATTTCTTCACCCTCCTCAGGTGGAAGTGCTATACGCAGTAGCACAGCTATGGGCCAAAGGGGTCCCCTCACTTTGATCGGGCCATGCGTGATTGCTGCTCCTCCCTCTGAAGGAGAGCTCATGGTCAGGCACCAAGGTCAGCAAGCTAAAACACTTACTACCCTTGAGATTTATATTAATATGTGGGGTGGATCCGCCACAACAGGTTGTATGGCACAGAAAGTAGAAACAGTCAAGAAACAGCTGTTCCACATCAGGATACACACTTCATCCCCAGCTGTGGGGCACAGCTGATCTTTGCCTTTCTCTCATGGAAGACAATTGGAAGCAAGTGCAGCTCTTTAATACAGAAGTCAGGACTGCCATTTTTGTGGGGTACTGGCAGGGTGAATGCCTTCCTGCAGAAAGGCCACTGCCATTGCTCTGCTTGTGGTGGGCATTGCAACAAACAGAGAAGCAAAACAGCAGGGAAGGGAATCCAGGGAGGGAAAGGACTACTACAGTATAAACATTTCACAGGATGCCAAACCTGGGCTTTTGGAAGTAAGCTACTTAAAAGTTTCTGGAAGGAGAGGGAAAATATAATGTAGCTTTTATTTTTCTGGAGACTTGAGTAAAGCCTCTGAGGAAACATGTTATTATAATTTGAAATTATGAGAGTATTATAAATTACATTGTAAATCATTCATTTACGTCAATATGTTTCTTTTACAGCTATGTGCAGATACATAGGAAGGCATTTTGAATAGCACTAAAAACAAATAAGGGAGAAAGAGCAAGAAAGTGAAATGAAAGTAATTCTACCACTGACATGGTCAATATTTTATTACAGCTTCATAAATCTAACTGTCCCAAACTGTCCTTGGTAAAAAGTGAAACAAATTACTGTAGTCAAGTTCCCTGTAGGTGTTAATGTGTGACATTACTGTGGTCTCCACTCTGCACAGTACTGAATCATTCAACATGAAATGCAACATTACTTTCTTGCTTTGCAGTTGATGGAGATTATTGTTTGCCCAGTCAGAATCTAGCAAAATAAAAGGCTTAAAGCAACATCATGTCTTGGTTCTGTTTCTAAAGCAAAATTCTGCAAACACCATTAAGAAACACTGGACTGAATGTGTTATGCTAGAAAGTCTCAGCCCTGACTTACTGATGTAAAGATTTTGTTTGCTTTTCCAGTTGCATTCAYAGAAGCAAAACTCATTGTATATTTTTTACTCAATTTGCTCTCTTCCTATGCTAAGAATTTATGCCCTTAACAAAACAGTCGAGAGCCATAGCTTGGAAATTCCCTGGTGTATTGTTGGCGTTGTCCTTCGGGATGGTAGTTCATTTTTTAGGAAGAGATCTTAGTTTGTAAAACCAATTAAGTATGTGACCAATCTATTGTGATTGAAGACGAGTGAACATTTGGGAATTCATTTTTTACGGGAGCAGAAAGTATCTGATGGAACATGATGACAAGTCCTAGCTGGAGCAAATGCCAAACTCTGGAGGGAACTGCAGTTTAATAAAAGCGTATTATAGATTTGCTCAAGAGCATTCATAAAGATGCAGAGGTAGTTCTTGGGCTTACAGAGAGATTCAGAGTTCGCTGCCTGACTGCGGCTCTGGAACGTCATGGAGACAAACTACCCTCTTTCCCAAAAGTAGTGAGATCTTTTGTCAGACAATGTAATGCATAATGACATAGATCAATTTAGAAGGTGCATCAGTCTTGAATAGCGCCATGAGAAATTGGCCAAATACTGAGAAAAAAAAATATTCATCATTTATTTAAAAAAACCCATGAGTGACACTAATCTAAATGTTCTCTTTTACCTTTTTCCATAACTCACTGGTCATGCTAGTGTGTTCAGGACATATGCCTGTACTCAGGGATTTGCATCACCTAAATCACTGCTGTAGACTTGGGTTAGTCACTACCTTTTATTGATAGCCACCACAAAGAGGCTAAAAGCTGCATCTTTGGATCATGATCCAGATCTGCAGTCCTAGTCCTGGTGTCACTTTCACTGGTAAGTCCAGCAAAGGTTAAATCTGATGGTGGAGTGTGATGCAGAACAGTGTGCTGCTGCCGCAGCTGTTATAGCTGTAAGAGGAGACAAGCACCAGAGAAAAATCCCTAGGTCTATTAATCGTCTTTGCTGAATTTTCTGAAAATATTTTCTTTCTTAAAGATCTCCTGAAACAGATGTTAATAGCAAGAAAACATTTTCATGAGTCACTTTAAAAATAACCAGACTGTTTTTCTCTAGTGACACAGCAATATTAAGATCAGTCTGACCTGGCAACATTTTATCTTTTAATTAAAATGGGCATCAGTTGTGAGTTCTTCCTTGCTGAATACACTCTATCCAAAATTCTTTCTATAGACAGTAAATTTAACATGTTAAATGTCACAGTAACTAAGGCCGCCTGGTATGAGAGCCAGACTATGACAAAAGCCAGCATAACTCATATCGATGTTATCTTGTCATTTTATGCAATAGCTTTCTAAAGAGAATGAAGGACTTTCATTTAACAGCAAAGAAAAAACGTTCCATCTTGGTAAGAACCAAGAAGAGAAGTGTCTTCAATTCATTAAGCTGTGCTAAATATTAAAGCTATTTTTCACTACATTTTTTAATAATAAATGGTTTATTTKTTCTCAGATGATTGTCACATTCTCCTTCTATTTTCAGCTGTTATTTACTAAATTCCTGCAACAATGGATGAGGGTTGAGGATTGTAATGGATTATAATGGATATATATATTTATATACATAGACACATATGTGCATAGAATCATAGAATCATAGAATAGTTTGAATTGGAAGGGACCTTTAAAGGTCATCTAGTCCAATCCCCCTGCCATGGGCAAGGACATCTTCAACTAGATCAGGTTGCTCAGAGCTCCGTCCAACCTGACCTTGAAAGTTTTCAGGGATGGGGCATCTATCACCTCTCTGGGYAACCTGTTCCAGTGTCTCACCACCCTCATTGTAAAAAATGTCTTCCTTATATCTAGTCTAATATACATAGAAAATGTTCCATGGACCCACTGTATGTGGCAGAAAGAAAGCTCTTACTTCCAGACCTGGGCTGAGAGAGCTCGCTCACCCCTCACAGGCCATCTGTGGAAGCAGAGGATCTCTGAGCTTACAGTAGGCAGAAAAAAATGATGATGCCTGTTATTTTTTTAATTTAAATGCACAATGATTGGAGCTCTTCAGTGACTGAATCAAGACTGAGTAAAAGGAGAACACAAATAAAAAAAACTTAAATACTCACTAATGTCAAAACAGTTTTGTAATGAAGTGCTCTTGCTGCATAGATTTCATAAAACAAAGCATGCTCATGCCTTCTTCACTACGTATTCCATATTTAAATGTTCTCTGGTGGGTTCCAGACCCACCACTTTGCAGTGACTATAATGAGGAATGATAATCCACTCATGAAAATAGCCTTGTCTCTGCAAGCAGGGAAGGACATGCACTGCAATAGGGAAGGACGTGTCAAGGGTAAGACATCAGCTGTTTACTGAGATCTTCTTTGGAGTGAATCTCTGTGATGTACCGGCTGATTTCAGGCATATTATTGAATCTCAGTTGTCCTCTCACTGAACAGCTAAGAATAGATTTGGCCATAAAAAGATAAAATTTTGCCACTCAGTATTCTTAGTTTGCTCCAGTATGGAAAGCTACACCAAAAAAAAAAAAAAAAAAAAAAAAAAAAGAGGAAAAAACCTATTACTATTGCTTGCAAAGCTCGCTAACAGGGATTGCCCAGATTGCCCAGGAAACCAATGGTCCCAGCTTGCTTTGGGTGCCAACCATCTCTTGGTTCGGGGTGGTGTGCCAGCCCTCTAATGTCAGAGGCTGAGCTCCCCTGAGCTAAGGCCAAGGGGATTTGAGAACAACAGACATTTGTGCCAGTCCCCTCCAGAGACACGGGCTCTGTCGCAGTGCTCTGCAACGCAGCTCAACGGGGACTTTCTTATAGGCATGTCATCGTAGAGCCTGAAAACTCCCCAAACCCTCAGAAACTTTTCAAAGCCCAGCTGCAAGTCTGTGCCCGACATCAGAAATGGGAACTGGGTCTCAGAGCTTTGAATTCGTAGGACTTTTCTCAGCAAATTGAACTTCACATGAACCAAGTGCACTGCTCTCTTTTTTTGACATATTCTTTTGAAGACATCTGATAGTGCAGGGGAATGTAAATCATTCATGGGAAACTAAAAATATTGGTGATACGTTGCTATGTTTTCCCCCTGGTCTCAAATGTTTATCAGCTATACAGTTCTCTTTGCTGCTCTTGAGGATTTTAAATTTAATATAAGCAAGTGAAATCCAGTCAACTTTTCCTTAAGGACATACCTACTTTTCCCAAATGAAAAGGTAACATCTGAATCATGAATAATCTGTTTTACTAAATTAATATGCAGCAATGAGATCTAGATTTGGGCTTTGACTTCAGCTTAATTATCTGGTAGCATTTCAGAGATCATCTGTTCCACCAGCATCTCCTCTCCAGGTATCATATAACTGCATTTCAAGGACTGTGCTCTGCTTTCAGGTTATTACCAGTGTATCTGAGAGCAATTTTCTTCACTGGGTTGATTCCTGATTTACCTCAGTATAACACCAAAAATAGACTGTGGCTTCTATGTTCGTGATACTGATGTCTTTTCTTTCTCATATTTTGGTGATATAACACCTACAGGAATACCGAGTAGATATCTGGAGAATGGCTGGGGAGCTGTGTTGCCTGGGATATATATGTGTGTGTATGTGTGTATATATATACACATAAATAAATTGCAAGTACCTCTTTTTCTCTATACCTCACAGGAAAATATGTTTATTACATTCTAAGCTACTCTTGTCCAGGAAACTGTTCATAAAATAATTCATATAGCACATTTGTCAATGCAAATACATGCAACAGCTTTGTACCACAAGGGTGGGTCAATTGGTCAGGAAAGGAAATTCATGCCCACTGTGCCTTTGTAAGGCATCTCCTCTGCCTTGACATCTGACCCAACAGCCTGTGGAAGAGGAATGGGTGGAGGGTTTATTGGATTTTGATAACCTCCTTGGTTCCTGATGATACCACCAACAAGAAATTTGTGCAGCTATCCCTAGAGTTCCTTTGAGAAGATGGTCTCTAAACAGCTTTGGCATTGCTGCAGTGAGTTGTTCAGTGCTGTCCCCAGGTTGAGTGACAGCTGTCTGTCTGATGAGTCTCTGTTGGTTTAGACAGGGAGTAGCCTATGATCATGGCATTCATCTTACACAGCTCTAGGTGCTGCCCACCCTTTTTTGTAATCTAGTTGCTCAAACGTAAGTCCTACAGTATTGCATCCTTATAGTCCTGCAATCCTTGTAGCATCCCACGGTTCAAAAGCTCCTTCATGCACCTGTTTTCTCTTCTGTCAATTTAGGCATCTCGTTTAGCAGTTTTATTCCTAGAACACAGTTTGTCCCCAGGAGTAGAAAAATAATGTTTCCTAAGCTATCTACATGTGTCAGATCTTATGGATAACACTGGGTGGCATTATTCTGTCAATGAGCAAGACTGGAAATGGATCCCTTTTACTCTCAAATGTGCTTTGCATCCTGGACCACCCTCTCAGCCTTGTCRTTTGTCTGAGACTACCATTGATGACTGTAACCTAGCAGCTAAGCTGCATTTATCCATAAGTGAAGTATTGTCTGATAAACAATGTGGCACTGGGGAAGTACAGTTGAACTCTTCAGAGACCATGTGCAAACAATCCTGAGGCTGCACTTGTCGAAGCCCTCTCTTATAAATTCCAACCAAACATGGCACAGTGTTAAGTCATACTGCTTGAAGTCCTTTAGAAATGGGTTCATCACTAATGCCTTAGCGATGCTACTTCCTTGATAGATAGTGGAGCAATTAGGCAATTTAGCCCACTGATGAGCCACTGACTTGCCCTCTAGGAAGGTCTGTCCCTCCTCATGACCCGTAGAGGAAGCCAGTGACAACATAAGTCTTAACTTGAGCATCCAGATTAAAGGATTAAAATGAGATAGGATGTTTTCCAGTGTATTCTCTTTTCAGAGATGACAAAAGGAAAGAAAAAGAGAAGATGCATAGCTAACATCCAAGAGAAAATCTAAAACTTTACATTCTACAGGAAGATCTATGAACTCAAGGCAGTAATAAACCCCAAGGATCTGGAGATCCTATAGTGCTCAGGGTATTGCTGCTGGTCAGTTCCCTCAAATAATACAAACTGGACTCTATCTTTACAGCAAAGAAAAACTGCTGAGCAGACTGTGTAAAGTGTGTCTTTTAAGTGGACTAGGGACTGGAAGCTAATGCAGGAGAAATAAATGTATGTGTTAGAGTAACCGCAGGATTAAAATCTCATTGTTTGAGGAATGGATACAGCTGTTACAGGAAATTGTTTCTGATTTCTGCTATGCTGTGTATTGTGTCTGTAAACAAGCCTTCTCTGGGAAGAAAAAAACCCGAGCTATATTGTTCCTCAGAGAGGTTTTGAGTACTTCAGCAATGTCATTGAAATGAACCTAGGGATAAGTCATGTCTCTCAGGAGACTGAGTTGTGTGATGGAAGGAGAAACTTTACTGTCATGTATATGGTGGTGGCATGGAAACCAGCTCCTGCTGACATTGCAGGAACCCAGAATTTCTCAGCTCAGACCCGTTGGCTTTGTCTGGTTTAGTTGTCCCTGAGCTTGGGTTGCTGAACCTGGCTTTGCTGGGAGCCCAGCAAATCAGTCTGCCTGAAGCTGGCCATGCTGTGCACTGAGACAAATGGCAGTGCTGGGCTGGCCAGGCTGGTCCTAACTGAATAAATCAATATCCTTGCTGCAAGTCGGCGTGTCATGCTGTGCTGATGAAAGACATGACTTTCCCTTTATCCAAATCCTGCCCGTGAGAGGGACTTGTGCCAAAGTAGTATGGAAAAGAGTTGAGTTTGTGCTTGAAGGCACAAACAGTGTTTGAATTTAGTGTAGATGTGACCTAATAACCCTTTCCAGAAATATCAATTTTTTCAGAAGTTGGTTAGAGATTCACAGAACTAATCCTTCCCTTTCACTGATCACATACTGCTCTGTGTGTGTGGCATGCTGACATGAACAAAAGGGTGCAGAATATTATGGCTGGAATAAAACGTTATTAAGAAGCTCTTTAATATTTATCAACTCTATACTCTTGGATGCAAAATAAGAAACTAGCAGGAGTTTAAGCCCCAATTCTCCAAAAGGGTCCTTTTGTCAGAGGACTAACTAGCATCACAAAAATCTGAACGTACAAAAATCCTTGGCCCAATTCTCCATGGTATTGAGCTGCCTTACTCTTATGTCRTGGGTGACTTCACCGGTCCCTGCAGGTTTCGGTGGGACTCCTTTAGATAATAAAGGTCCAAGTGTATGAATTTCTTTGCCAGCTTGGGACTGCTTTCTTGTTTTTCTTGTATTGGTTTTATATAATCAATCTATTTGCTTCCACCTGCCCTAATATATTCACTACTGGCATTGACTTGCATATTTTCATTTTTACTAAGCAATGAAAGCTGAAATTTTTTGCTATCKGCTTGTGGGAAACCAAATCAAATGAGAGTGTTTAAAATAAAAGACTTTACAGTGGTATCATTTAAGAAGTTGTGGCTGCATACATATATCTATATTTAATCTTTGAAGTAATTATTTCTGTTCCCCCACAATACTTAATCCTTTAAAATGGCAGGCGTCAGACAATACCTCTTATTTTAAAAAAAACCACTACACATCAAAATTACTATTGTTAGCAAAAACTCAGCAGGTTTCACCAATTTATTTGTAGGATGTTATGAATTAGCGGGAAATTCTCCTCAGTCAGCTTGAACTGTCTCAAATTCCATTACAGCACAGTATATAACATTGACAGAGCTCCAAAGGACCCCTCTGGATAGAAAACAGCATCTATTTTCCACATGATGTAGCTGCTGCAAAACTGATGGGATGAGTAAACTAAGAAGCAAGCAGGAAGGATATGAACACTCTTGTCTTGACTGTCTGATGGAGGCTTTGGCCTTTGATTGATTTAGTGAAAAGGATCCGTCCATGCCCATTTCATTATAACTTTTGACATAGGCATGCTCTTCCATGAGTCCACCAGGTGTTTCTCCCGCAAGATCAATCCACAATCCAGACTGGTTCCAAGAGAAACTTGGACCTTTCTCTCCTGAGTGGTTCTGGCCTTGGCTCTGCCCTGTGGCATCCTTCACATTTTCTGCCTCCTGGTGCTGGTCTAGCCCAGGGATGGATGGGCCCCTGAAACTTCTTACAAAAGTTTTGTGTGTATCATCTCCACAGGAAAAGAAGAGAAAACAAAGATAAAAATGAAGGGGAAGGACAAAATAAAAAAGAACACACTGTATTTTCTTCCATCCTCTGTAAGGATTTCTCTCCCCAAATGACAATTCTTCCTGCAGTCAAGTCGTGTTTAGATATATTCAGATAAAAAGAAGACGCAGGAGAATAATGAACAACTTGGCAACCTAAGCAGACACAGCTTCATTTTAGTAAAATGAATGGAAAATCACTCAACATTCCTAAGAAGTGGGAAAGCAAAGGGGGAGCAAAGGGGGATGAAGTCAGCGAATCAATGCCTCCAAAATATAAATGCTCTGCAGTGGTTCTTGACTAAATCTTGTTTCGCTGCTCTGATTCAATCAATACAAGCGAAGTCCTCCCAAGCCTGCACACATGAATTAAAATGCTAGTTTTCTTTCATAAAGGTAAAAGTGCTCTAGTCCAGCCAATCAAGCTCTTCTGAAACTCTTGAAACACATCAGCTGCTCATTGGTCTGATGCCAGGTTTGCCCATCCGGGGTCTAGCACATGGTATGTAGGAGCTCGCCTGACTCACTGACCTGCCATTGGGGACCTCTCAGAGTCACGCCAGTGAGCATTAGAGCCTGCAAGAGGAGCTCAGCGAAACTCCAGTCCTAGCCACCTGCACCTGATGGGAGTCAAATACTTACTGAATTAAGTCATTATTTCTATCTTTTATTAGTTTATTATTAAGTAATTATTTTATTATTTTATCATTTTATTATTAAGTAATTATTTCTATCTTTTATTCCGAATGTCTGGATTAGCATTCTTGCTCAGATTAGAAGAATGACTAGTGTAAAAGCATACAGTTCAAAAAGAAATTCTCTTCTTGGAAGTCAAACTTTAAAAGAATTTGAGCCTGACTCACAGCCCATCACTTTAGTTTATGGAAATTTGTCCTCATTTCTTTGTCATCTCTTTGATGGCTATTTCTTACCCCTAGAGATTAGACTTTCACCACATACTCTGTATACCACTGTCCTGTGATTAATGTGTCATGTAAGAGCAGGTGATTTAATCTGTGCCATCTGGACAGAGAGTCTAAGCATAGTGGGCTTTAAATTCCTTTGTTGCATGCTGAAGATGGATATTCAGCAGCCTGAACAGTATTTCTAGTGTAATATTCATGTAACGTTCGTAAGTAAACTCTCCATGATTTATTAAGTTTATGAGTGCAGCAGAAGAAACAGCACATGGAATTAATCTGGTCTTGTAATCATGGCTGTTTGTTTTATTTGCTGTTTGTCTCACAATAGCACCCTGTCAGGAAAAATGCCTAGTCTTGGATGGACAGACATCCTCAAGATGTAGATGCTCCTGGCCTACAGATTCACAAGCCAGTCAGAATAAAATGCAGTAGGGGGAGTGTGAAGCTTTGCAACATGCACCTTTTAGCTATAGGAGAATTTGAAATCCAACTTTAAACCCATGCCTGCTCAACTTGCTTCCTGGGATTGAGTCGTGATTCATCATAACTTTATCACTCACAATCAACAATACAGAGGTTTCATAGTTGAGGGAACAGCATTTTGGCAACTCTATCCATGAATCATTACCTACGCTTTAACTATAGGTTTCTTTCTGCTTCTGCTTCCCTATTTTATATTCTGTTTATGTTATATTCTATCTATTCCATTCCCTGAAGGATGAGCCAATATTTCTTGTGATGTTGAAAATCTCAAGGAATCTTGTTTTTCCCAAAGAAGACGTATAATAACAACAGTCTGTTGGAGCATTAATTGTGGTTATTGTACTGAAAGATTCATGCTTGGAAGAGTCCTGCTTTTAATGTCTGAATTGGTCAGTCACCTTTGTCAAGGTCCTTTTACATCCAAAATCTCCTCGCTGTTCAAGCTGATGATAAAACTTGATCAGGTAGAGATGCTAGCCTCTATGTACTTCTTTTTATCTAGGGTATGATCCATGAAACTGTGCACTTTATCCTATTTGACTTCTTCTAAAACTGATTGAAAGAACTTCTTGAATTAGCTTATCAGGCCAATGCTGTGCAGAAATAAACAGTGTAACTTGCGTAAACCCTTTTCCTTTCAACATTCTTACATTCATTTCTTTTCGTATATAGAAGGATGAATGGAAGAAATCTGACGAAGTGAGCCATTGCTGTGTCATTTTTTAAATAAAAGACCATGCAATCATGAGTAACATTACATCACTTTAATGTTGTATGGTCTTGCAAGTCCCCAAAGTCCTCCTTCGAGACATGAAGTCTGTCCAAATAAATAAYATAAAACCACTTTCTATCCTGTGATGGTACTTTTGGTTGGCATACATGAGTAGGACACAGAAGGGGAATAAATAGATTAGATTCACTTAGCAGACTGTAGGACATTGTACAGGCTGTACAATCTTCATTAATTAAGAGACAATTTTTACTCATACACAAATTTTCTTTCAGTGACCTATGACTACTTGTGGCATCATTTTGGAGCTGACTAATTTCCAGGCTAAGATGAAACAGGACCTTGGTTTCATTCCGGAGCTGGTCTTCAGTTTCTTCAGAGATTATACTCCAAACTGTTAGTCTCTGTGAAAAAAATTGGTCTTTTTCAAATGGTAGATGAAATGTTAGTATTTTCCTTTTTTTTTTTTTCAGATTTACATCTATGTCTGACACTATCAGACTGTCTGAAAACAGGTTTACCTGAAAAGGAAGTTTGATTAAAGCTGAGACTAGTCTATTRCATATGTGAACATAAAACTCTCTAATTTAAACATACCGTACTGCCCAAAAGAAGACTTGAGAGTGTGAGGAGAGAAAGCCTGGTCTCCATTTTTGTCCACTGATGGTCTGATAGCTATATATTCCTTATGACTGGGTATGGGGACCTCGTTCTGCCCATCTCAGCTGAATGTCAAATCCACAAGGCAGGAAACAATCTCTCTCTTATCAGCCCATGACTCCCTCTCAGGGGCAGCTTTGCAGCTGCTAGGCTTCCCTTGGAAAGGGAATCTCATGTCCTCACCCATGAGATCCCATTGCAGGTAGCAAAACTTCTATGGAAAATCTGAGCTCATCTCCTGACTTTGGCTAAAGGCTCTATCTGAAAGTGCTGCACAAAATGCAACTCTGTACAACTTTTCCAGTGTCTTTAGGGGGATGTGGCAGAAGTTTATGATTCTAAGTTGGCTTGCCTAAGCTTATGTCTGAAACTTATGATTCTAGGTTTGCTTGCCTTAACTTAAGCCTGGATTGCAACAGTGAATCTTACACAACACATTTACAGGGTTATTTCTATGATTCTATTTTGTCACCAAACATTACAAGTTTGTAGGCATGGAGAACCCAGAGACATGAARATAAATTATCAGCCAATCTCTGATTTCATGATGAAACTTTGTTGTAAGTTAAATTTTGTTTTAAATATTTTCTGCTTAGCTGAACTGAAATATAGATAACACCATTTTTTCTACTCTTTTATACAGGTTCTGTGGATTAAACTGGTATTCTGCATTATCATGAACAAAATGTTGTTCAAAGTTTTCATGTTTAATTGAGCTCAGAATCTGATGAGTACTCATTGTAAAATATCTGCACAAAAAATATTATGAAGGAAGGAATCAAATGGGACATAGTGTTGGGATGGTATTGGGAGGTCAAACTTGTCTTCTATTGAGAGGGAAGGGCCCCAAAATGATACGGGAATGGGACGCTTGACATTTATGATCCTCAGCTTCGTTGACTATGAAGAATCAGTTTAGAACAAACAGAGTAAACAAAACACAAGATAAATTAGATTAATAGTCCCCGTGTTTGTTAGAAGCAAGAGTAATTTATGTGACCTGAGAAATCTAAGCAGAAATAATTAGAGTTCTGTTAAGAGCTAATGTTTAATTATGGCTGACAAGAACTTAATTATTTAATCAAATAAGGTTTTATTACTAATGCATCTATCTTTAGAACGCCGTGACAGAAGATTTTCAAAGATGCTTGTACAAAAATGTAGGCTGACAAGTTCCAAATACGATAATCCAAGAAGCATGATATAAGCTGTTGACTTTTTTTTTTTCTTACTACAAAAAGATTTGTTCATAAAGCAGTTGGCCTTCAGCAAAACCTTTTATTGTATCAGCCTAAATAACTTTGGCTTCACTTTTCTTGTTAAGAGCAGTGTTGGAACAAATTAGACATGATATTGTGTGAAGAGTGATGAGCAGGCAAATGGAGTCTGCAAATGTGACAATGGATGAAGAATAGTTTTGGGTTTTTAAGAAATGGAACTCTTTGCAGTTAAAGAATATTAGCTGACACACAAAATGAAGGGGTTAATAATATGCATACTTAGAACCATCCATTAGCATAATAGGAGTTATGTGCTTAAATCAAATGGAGAAATGACCCTACATTTCTTTGGAGATAAAAAGGGTCAGCCTTGAACACCCATAACCAAATAGCTTGTGGTATCTTGCTTCCAATGACAGTGAAACAATAAAAATGGGTATTACACTGAAAGAAAATGGTAAGTGCTCACAAAAGGCCTTTCTCTAAGCAAAATGAAGTAATCAGCTGGAATCGAGGAAATGAATTTTACTGTGCCTGTGATTGCTCCTTGAGGTACCGAAACATCAGAGTTCTGAAAGAGTTTGCTGTTTTTGCAAATTCACAGGAAAAAAATCCAAACCAAACTCACACAATCATTAACTGACTGGCAACTGCCCCAAGACTATTATGATTAGGTTTCAAATAAGCAAGACAGTGAGTTACGTCTTCTGGAGGGCTCAAGTAAGGGCATCCAGTCATAGTGCAGAAGCCATATTACTGAATGAACAGACAGGAATCAATTGCAGATGGTGCTGCTATGCTTTTTCTACTGGTTAACTTGAATCTTTTCCCCCCTGTACAGTGGCTTCTTCAATTATGCTTCTGAAGTACCAAGATTAGAAATGAGAAGTTAGGAAATATTTCTGACATCTACAAAATGGCAGTTTTGTAAAATAAACAATCAGCTCACCTATTACCATGGATCTCAAAGCTGATCTTCTATCAAGCTCTGCTGTAAATCCTGAACTTCTTGACATCAAGGAAACTCCGGGTAATTTAAAGATTGAAAGTGCTCAGCTGTAAAWACGTAGTGACTTCAGTAGAGTCCCCTCCCAGTTGCGTTGCTGCAGATGGGAAGATTGCCTCTTTCTTGTCTGCTGGGAGGGAGTTCTTCAGATGTCAAAAATGTGGATTAAGTGGCATGAACATTAACTATCTAGTGGACACATCCAGAGGAAAGAAGGGAAGCAGATTACTCCTGTCTACTCCCTGAAAAATGGAGGAAAAGGCAAGAGGAGAAATAAAACTTATGAAAGTATAGAAAGAACTAGATTACAGAAGAAAATTATATACTTTATAAATTTCTTGCATAATTAAACAAGTAGATCTTGCCAGTCACACTTGGTTTTGTACAAAATTTTGATCTGTTTTTTAGATAAAATTTTGTCATCCAAAACCAAGCAGTTTCTTCTAGTGCTATCAATATATGACTAATTGTTCTCTTAGTGACACTCAAGTTGTGGGAAGGTGTTTGAGTCTGACACAGAATTCTTCTATCTATAGAACACATACAAGTCACTGCTGGACGAAAAAGAAACCATTTCTATGTGATGCACAAAAATTAAAGTAAAATGCAAGAATTAGCACTGGCAAGAAGAAAACTCTTAACTCTTATATCAAGGTTTTAATTTTCCTTCTTGATATGTATGTGTCTTTTTCCTAAGAGTAGTCTGATCATCATCAGTGACAGAAGCAGCTGGTGAGCCCTTGTCTTACTCTTCTTCTGCTATTAGTTGAGACTGAAAGGTACAGTTTACAATTTCATAGGGAATCCCATTGTTTCTTTTCTTTGGAAATGGAAATTAAACAAAAAATTCTCAAACAGATAAAAAAATATTAAAGAATATTGAAGTGACCGAATTACCACAAACTGCTTGAACAAGCATTATCTTGATTTGGGACACAGGGCCATAGTATGAAAGATAAAGTAAAATTTAAGATMTATGACATCTACAAAATGTTCTGGTAAACTTAACCTAAAGTGTTAGCAAAAATAAAATATGAGTGGTATAAAGCAGAAAACTCTTCTTGAAATTTGTAACAAGTCCTGGAGACTTAGCGTGCTCTGAGGATCTAGGGTTATGCAGTCAGCCAAGTCTGTATCCTCTGACCTCCTGACTAGCACTGTGGGTGGAGACCTGACAATCAGCCTGACAYGCGGGATGATGCACAGCCCCAGGCCTTAGCGTATCTGCTTCCAACATTATGGAGCCCTASAGAAAGGATTTTCTTGTTTTGGCATATAACATGGCATAAGTTTCATAAATCAGTACTTTTCCATAAGGTCAACAGAGAAATGTCAGCTAGCTTTCTAAAGCCTCTTCAATATTTAGCCTATATCTTTCATCCTACCCTGTGGAGGGTTTTCCATTCTGTTCTTTGTACTGCAGACTGGTAGCCCGCTATAAATAATATTGACTTTGCTAGTAACAGTCATGGACTTTGTACTAACCCTGCAGGTGCTCAGGACTGAGGCGTACTTCATCAGACTACTTTTTCTGAACTTGCCATGACTTGCCTTGAGCTTTGTTTTTAGCTAAGCAAGCAATTTTCTAATAACTGGGTGACTATTTCTGGTTTGTTTTACTTTTACATAGCCTTGTACAATTATGTGTATAACCATTATTCTTAATATAGAATTAGTGACAAGTAATTGTGCCGTGTAGAGTGAAATCATAGAATAGAATCATAGAATCATAGAATCATTAAGGTTGGAAAAGACCTCTAAGATCATCGAGTCCAACCATCAACCCAGTACAAATGCCCACTAAACCATGTCCTGAAGCACCTCATCCACACGTTTTTTGAACACCTCCAGGGATGGTGACTCCACCACTTCCCTGGGCAGCCTGTTCCAATGCCTGACTACCCTTTCGGTGAAGAAATTTTTCCTAATATCCAATCTAAACCTCCCCTGGCGCAACTTGAAGCCATTTCCTCTCGTCCTATCGCTTGTTACTTGGGAGAAGAGACCAGCACCCATCTCTCTACAGCCTCCTTTCAGATAGTTGTAGAGAGCGATAAGGTCTCCCCTCATAATGGTGTGGTGTGGAGGAGTACAGCCATGGGGTAGTAGTTGAGGCCTTGAAAGTGGGGATACAGGATGCTGTGTAGAGAGAACTATGGGATGGTAACAGAGGGGTCACAGGATGACACTGGCAAAAGCAGTTTCAGAGCTAACAACCAGAACCAGGCAGCTAACATATGTAAAACACAACGTATATAGTAAATGCAGATATAATGTGGAATTACAGACCAATGAAGAATAATCAAGGTGCATATTGTGTTAGCAAGCATATAAAAGAAGTACCTCTTCAGGAGTGAAGAGGAAGAAACTATCAACACCATACTCATAGCAAAGAACTGGGTACACTGRTGACTCACCACAGCACCTCCGCCTCAAGCCAACAACCTTGGGACCTGGGGGGCAATGGAGGGTGAGTATAAAAGCAGAGAAAAGTATAGATACTAGGAARCGTGTGTAACAGTTGCCATTGTACTATTGTAGAAATTTTTCCTGTAATAGTATTCTTTCTCTCTTTGGGTAGTAATTATATATACTATATGAATTGTTGATAGACAAAATTTGGATGACATTAACAAGAAATTCTTGGCTTTGCATATAAGGTATTTTCCCTTTGCCCATAACGGGATTTTTAGATCTATAACAAAGTATCATTACCACTTTGGTATTTACTTGAGAGTAAGTAAAACATGCTAACAATTACAATGACAGCAGATGTAAAACATATTAATGGCTTCCTGGCTTTCATGGTTTACAAGAAAACAAGCATTCATACATAGTCTTTCTCATTAGGTCCCRGATGACTGGAGGCTTGMCAATGTGACACCCATCTACAAGAAGGGCCGGAAGGAGGATCCGGGGAACTACAGGCCTGTCAGCCTGACCTCGGTGCCAGGGAAGATCATGGAACGGTTCATCTTGAGGGCGCTCAC